>CM050166.1:292616206-293216206 GCA_027410445.1 Discoglossus pictus
ACTGGGTTATACTCTTAAAAACAAGAAGTGGTGCATTAGTGCCTAAATGTTAAATTTTGTAGGGTCTGCATTTGAGTGTAAAGCTTATTTTCCAACAATATTATGATTGTTAAGAAGGAAGAAAAATCATTAAGTGTTTTGTGAAGACCATTAACCTTATTCCAGAGGTATATCAAGAACCTGATGAAAAGTTCATAGGGAGAGAAGGAATAAAGGAAACAAAGTCAGAAAAAATATTTAGCAAGCTTAACAGTTTTTAAGACATAGTTTTAAAACTTTTGATTTGGTTGAAGAAATTATATCGAACAGTCAATGTTTGAAGAAAGTCTGGATGGAGGGCCCTGTGACAGCCTTCCAGATGTCTTAAAAAATAATAATAGTCTTCAAAGACTAAGATCATTCCACAGTAAACATTATTTTCAGGATAGCTGAGGATTCTGCATAGCTTTTTGCCATACTCACTATATGCAATCACTATATACGGACACACAAAAATACGAACTACGGGACTTAGAACGGAAAATTTACGGACTTACCAGACAAAAATACCAGACGTGGGACTTAGAAAAAAAAACATTACGACCTTGCAAAATTACAACCTTACCACGCGCCAAACCGCGCGGCCGAACTGCGCGCACCTGAAAACATTAAAAACACAATAATTACACACAAAAAATACATAAAAAGCTTACCCACAGCAAGGGGGGGGGGGGCACCCAGGACCTTTGCAAGTGAAGTTACACCTCAATTTAAGTTCAAATTCTCGAGTTTAAACACATGAAAATCCCCTAAGCGAAATAAAAAATGGCCGCCGAAAAAAACGAAAACGAGGCTACAGGACCCTGAAGCCGCAAAACACCACCAAGCACATAAGGCTTTTAAAAAAAGCCATACGAGTTAAAGCTATACTTTTAGTAAGGACGCTAAATAATACATACCAGCGCACCACATACACATTCGCCGCCATTACACAACACTAACTTACACAATCCAGAAGTAACGAGCTACACTAATGGCTTCCCCTCGCGCACGCAGCATATTTACACTACACACTGCACACATTGCTGACACTTACACCTCAGCTCCAGAACCGTGGAAACCGACATTGGATGCTGCAGGAACATAGAAACAGATTGTCAGCTCTTCAGAACAATGCTTCCTGCATATATTACTTAGAAATAGGTAAAGTATATTAATTTATTAATGTATTCATTAATTCATTGGCATACAAGAATACATATACTCAAAAAAAAATAAACACAAAAGACTTTCACTGTGCGCCACACAACCAATGCCAACGCTGCTCATACCACACAAAATGCACCAGGGGACAGCCTTCCAATAAGCGCAAAAAGCACATCAGCCCCGACCTTACAATGACAGCAAAAGCCCCTGTAATAACAAAAAAAAATATCCAACAGCCGTGCAATGAGCGCCAAGGGCGCTCATTGCGAGGCATGCGATGAGCACGGAACGTCCTCATGGTACAAAACGTTTTACATTATGTCTAAAACAGCATTCCGTGGCTTACAATTTCATGCCCGTCATTTCTTGATGGGCAATTTGCTAGTAATATATTATTATAACACTGATCCATAGTAAGTTCCCTTAGGACGAAGGGTAAATTTACTCAGTTTAAGATTATAGAAAGTAAATATACTGTTGTCTCTGCATCAGTACAACAGAAGGCATGGTCCAACAACCTCTTTAGCTGAGCTAAATCTTCTAACAGGATTTCTCATAACAAAAAAAATAAGAAGATCTGCAAACTTTTTACCATGGTCGCTAACGAGGAAGGACCCTTAGAAGCTTTACAGAGGTCTATGGAAGGGCCCTAATCCAGAAAGAGAGCCAGTAGGTTCTCAAATAAGAAAGAATAAGTTCCAGCAGAAGGACAGAATAAAAGACAGCCCTATAGAGAATGGAAGGATCTTATTAAGGGTTAGGGGTGGGAGACATTGTTCTTGTCATATCATAGGAGGAGGGATAAAAACCCAGTTGTAATGCTGCTGTGAACATTGAGGTAAGAATGCATTTTAGAAATTAAAAACTAAATACAGCCTTTGTATTTCTACTTTTTACACAATTGTTTTTAATGTGGGCTTCTGTTTCTTTTTCCAAGCAATTTTCTGTTGAATGACCTAGGGCCTCATTCTATTATCATCCGTAAATCGGCCGCAAAGCTGCGATTCCTTGCGGGGCTCCCGTTACCTTGCAATTCAAATAGACGGCGCAGCAAGGATATCCCCTTACGGCCGGCCGTATATCTTGCAACCGTCCGTAAGCTCAGAAATCTTTAAATGCAAAAATAAATTGAAGACGGCACTGTAAAGCTCTGTAAATGCTAGGGATCATATCGGGGGACATGAGGATTAATAGCAACCCCCTCTCAAGCTTGCACATCAGCCCAAATCAGAGATTACATTAACTGTTTATTTTCCGGCCGCAGCGTGGGCGGGTCTGAGGTGCTCCAAGCCCTCTGGACTTTTTACATGGATATGTGACATAAATTAAAAAAATATATATTTACGGATTTGAGTTTAGGGGAATGTTGTGCTATCAATGCTAACACCTACAATCACTTTATAGTCTCCTCAGAGTGCAGGATGGCTTTATTATGGCTTTAAAATGTGCTTAATTGTGTGCCTGCGGGACCTTTTTGCTGCAAGTAAGCTGCGGCTCGGTTTTAGCCTTGCAGAGAGGGTTCCCGGAGCAATTGAATAGCAACCAGGATTTTCTTGGTTTAAGATCAAAGGCCGTTTAAGATCAAAGGCTTTCCTCCGGCGCGTGCGGCCGCAAGGGATAGCAAGGCGCCGGCCGCAAGCCTGCCGGAATCCCCGGCCGGAAGGGAATAGAATAGGCAAATAGCTTGCGGCCGGTCCTTGCGGCCCCGCATCTCCTACGGCCGATAATAGAATGAGGGCCCTAGTATGTTAACTTCAAAATGTTTCCATTGTAGCGGTGAGAGCAACCTCCTCCTTCAAGGTCCCTCCCCACCAGTAGAAGCAAAAACCAAAATAGTAGATCCCTCTGTGGCATAATTGCATATATAAAATACTGTATTTTTTATTTTTTATAATAATTTTATTGAAAGGCATACGCAATGTTCCAACATATTAAACAATATTTAGATCCATCATTCTTTTTCTTTAACAGAAATGTCTTTCACTTAATAAGTTGGCATAGCCTTTCCATTTTATATTTTCAATTATTATTGAACAACAACAATAACTATATAAAAATAAAAAATAATATAAAGAAAAATAAACATATACAACTGTATATATATAAACAATAGGCCGTCTTATAAACTCAACCAGCTAACGCTGCTAATATCAAGAAAGAGAAATCTAATCTAAATTTAGTGTTTTCTAACATAGATCTCGTATACATTTTTATATGAGATCTCTAGCTTATCTTTTAAAGCATAAGATTGAACATTAAGAAATAGCTATATATTTACAACCAAGTATTTAAATATTTACCTCCTGTCCAGCCACCCGTGTAATAGGGTATATCCAGAGTCATATCCCAAGCCTCCTCTGCCCCGAGTCCTCCTCTCATTGAATTGTGTTGAGAGTCTGGTATCAAGTCACATCAGTGAAGTGCTAAGAAGCGATTCTAACCAGGGTTCCCAAATCTTATAAAATTGAGACATCTTATCTAGTATAATGCAGATTCATTTCTCATTTATTCATATGTAGTTAATTTTCCTAATTACCTCTTGAAAGTTCAGGACCTTCGACTTCCATTTGCTAGCAATATGTAGTTTAACAGCAACGGCCATTAATTGAAACAACTTGTTCTGATTCGATGACAAATTTTGTAACCCAAATCCTAGAAGACAGGATTCCATACTGACCGGAATCACCTTCTTAAATAGTGATGTGGCAAAATGTGTTAAGTCTCCCCATATAATATGAATTACCGGACAGGAGCACAAAGTGTGGATATTATCCCCTATCTGTTGGCACCCCCTAAAGCATTTGTTACGCACTCTGGGATTAATCTTCTGAAGCTTATCAGGTGTACAGTATACCCTCTGGAGGACCTTGATAGACGTTTCTAAGTGGGCATAGTTAAATGATCCTTTGCTTAGGTTTGAGCATGATTCTTCCCATTTCTTCCGCTGACATTCTACAACTAGATCTTCCTCCCATCTATATATACATTTAGGTTTCTCGTCCATGGTGGCTTTTACAAAAATATCATACAATGACCCTACCATTCCTCTAGAGAGTGGGAGATTCTTACAAATTAGTGAGATCCATGAAGATTTAGGGGGCCCAATATTTTGGAGCATTTCGCTAGCCCAGCTTTTTATTTTTAAATAATTATAAAATTCCTCTTGAGGCAGATTATGTTTCTTGCAAAATTAGTCATAGGTTAAAAGCCAACCTATCTAGGCCTCTAGAGGTCCACCAGTGTTTGGATATTACGCTAGAATCTGCTAATATTTTGGGAAAAGAAAGAACAGCAGAGGGGATGTATCTATGTCCAGTCTACTTTTAGTTCCAGCCCATTTCCAGGAGGTTACGGTTAGGTTTCTTATTGGATTTTAATGTGATTTAATAGGGCATAAACTTTCTGGAACCCAGCTGTGAGGAAGCATTTGCTGGTTTTCCAAGAATACCCAGCTTGGTTGATATTTGACAGAGTGATCCATAGGCAACTGAGCTAGTTGTGCCTCTTTAAAATAGTTCCTTAAATTTGGGCACGAGACGCCCCCCCCCCCCCCTCCCCCTGTTTTTATGTCTGTACATTATTCTTCTAGAGATACAGGGTTATTTATTTTTCCAAATAAATTTGAACATATTAGTCTGAAACCAGTCTAACTCTTTCAGGGAAATCGGGATAGGAAGAGTTGTAAAAAGATATCAAATCTTGGGTAGTATATTGATTTTGGTAGCTGCTTTACAGCCAGTCCATGAAAGTGGGTACTTCCTCCATTTCAGCATGTCTTCGCCTAGTTTTTTGTACATGGGGGGATAATTTGCCTTATACAAATCTAAACTTTTGGATGTAATGTTAACTCCTAAGTACTTTATATGCCGACCAGGCCAGGTAAAAACATATTTAGATTGCAGATCTCTTTATGTGATCGGATTGCCTGTGCCAATGGTTCTACAACAAGGGCAAACAGCAGGGGCGAGAATCTGAGCTCTATGTGCGCCTGGTAGCTTCAGGTTAGCTAGCATGGAGTCATAATAAGTTGTGAGTAAGGTAATAAAGCATCCTTTGAATCCAAACTTTTCTAGTGTCTTATATAGGAAAGGTCATTCGACAGTGTCGAAAGTCTTTTCAATATCTAAGGCAAGCAAACACATCAGGGATTTTGCTCTGTTCGCTAAATATTGAATATTCAGAATTTGCCTGACATTGTCCCCCGCCTGCCTATATGGTATGTATGATTTCAGGTAGAAATTTGGATATCCGGAGTGCCATAATTTTAGCTAGAATTTTAACATCCCCATTTAATAAGAAGATGGGCCGATAGTTCTTTACATCAAGACTATCCCTACCTTCTTTGGGAAATACTACCAGATCAGCTTGGTTTAACTCCGGAGGCATACTTTCCCCCCTCAGAATTGCATTAAATAAAGACATGAGATGAGGTGTAAGCAAAGCTTCAAATTTCTTGTAATATAAATTTGTGAAACCATCCAGCCCTGAGGATTTACCCTTTTTGACGCTCTGGATTGCTGCTTTCACCTCTTCCGCAGAGACATCTAAATTCAAGTTAGATATTTGTTGTTCCGTTATTGAGGGAAGATCAAGTGATCCAAGAAAAGAGTCAAGGTCTGACACTTCAGTTTGTGTTTGAGATGTGTATATCTGTTGATAAAAAGACTGAAATTCTTTTTGAATGTCTTTTGGGCTAAAGGAAATCTTACCATTGGGCATTCTAATCTGAGTAACACTAGATTGAATTTCTTTGGTCTTTAATCTCTTAGCTAGTATCTTGTCTCACTTATTCGCTTTCAAGTAATATAAATGTTTTGTCTTCTTCATAGCTTTTTCAGTGTAATGGGAGAGTACCCCGTCCAGTTCTACCCTAGTTTTGTCAATTTGTTTGCACAATTTAATAGATGGGTTCTGCTGGTTAGCTTTCTCCAGACTGTAAAGGGTGGCTGTCAACTCAGACTCTTTTTGTTTAAGGGATTTTCTATATAGAGAGGCAAGTTTAAAACAGGAACCCCTTATATAGGCCTTATGGGCCCCCAGAGCCATTTGGCCCCCGTCTCCGGAGAATTATTGCAGTCAAAATACAGTTTGATATCTTCTGCCAAAACTGCCAAACTATTAGGGTCAGATAGTAGGTGTTCATTAATTCTCCAACTATTAAATGGGGACTGGCTAGGACCAAGTGTTAATCTAATAGATACTATTGCGTGATCAGTCCAGGGGCAGGGGGCAATGTCAGAGTCCCGAATACAGTCAAAAAAGAGGGAATCTATTATAAAGGTATCAAGCCTCGAGTAAGTTGCATGAGTGGGGGAATAATAAGTTTATTCTCTATGGTCTGGATGAAGACCCCTCCAGGCATCTACCAGGCTCATTCTATTCATTAGCTGATGAATTTTTTGGAGAATTTATTTTCCAGAGTCTTCCTGATCTATCTATAGCCGAGTTAAAAGTGAGGTTGAAGTCACCCCCAATTACCAACCTTCTCACTTCTAATGATTCTAGTTCCTTCAGTAATTTAATGAGAGCTTTGTGGGGTGAGGTTGTGGGGGAATACAGAAAGGTTAATGAGATTTTAATACCCCAAACTATCCCAGTTACTATTACATAATGTCCATCTTTGTCTATAGTGCTTTGCACTAATTTAAAATGTTTTATGTATGAGCACTGCTGCTCCAGCTTTCTTCGTGGGTTGGGTGGCCACGTAGACTATGCGGTATTCTTTATGCAGGAAAGTTGGCTTTTTCTCACGCGAGAAGTGGGTTTCTTGCATAAAAATAACTGAGGGCTTAAACTGTTTATAGTATTTAAAGGCCTTCCGCCTCTTAAAGGGAGAGTTGAACCCTTTCACATTGTGAGTAATAAAAGTGTATTCTGATGCACTCATTCTAATTTAGGGCCAATGTGTGTGATCTGTTGCCTATTACCTGCTCTTTCTCCTCTTTTGGGGCTCCCAGAAGAAATCGGAGCGGAGGAGGTCTCGGGGATCCTCTGAAAACGCTGGAAAGTCAGTTTATTTTCATCATAGACTAAGAAGAAAGCAAAGACATAAAACATTAGTGTTACATTCTTTAGACATCTATTATATGCATGATCAGTTGGAGCAATACCATTGCTAAATAGTAGGTCTGCAGCATTCAAAGGGACTACCTTTAGGCGACCATCCCATAAGCAGACAGTGAGAACAGTAACTTTCTTAATCAGTAATTCCGCCTCTTCTAAGGAGACTACATTTGCCAGGTAACTATATAACTGTAACAAAGAAATTAGCATTTCTCTTTCTCTATATTCAGTGGTTAACAAACTAAACAACATTCTAAAGTTTTTAATTTGAACTATAAGAACTTATATCAGTATTAAAAGAGAGAATCTGGTTTTCTTAGGGTCTAGGAGTTTGACTAGCACAGGCTAAAACTAAACTCTCAACTTCTATCTTCCTATATCATAATTTTAAGCATTAGGCAACAAATCAATCAGCATCATGCATTTCCTGACAAACTACTATGCTTTGGTTCAATCAGATCTCGCAGCAGATGTTGGATCAGCAATAAGTCTAGATTCCCCCTTGCGTGAAGAGCTGCAAATACTTTGGCTCTTACGGCTTGTGTACGGATCTAGGAGGTAGTGGATTCTCGTTCTGAAATTGTGAGCCGACTAAAGTCTATTGTCTCTTAGGAATGGGAGGAGGGGAGGATGATCTTGGCTCCCTACCGATATTTCTGTTGAGCAGAGATGTAAATGATGTAGTACAGTCAATATGTTGTTTTGATTGTTTAGAAATGTCTTCCTGGTCTGAAGAGTCTGAGTGATCAGAGGCAGAGTCCATCTGGGACGTGGGTTTTGTCTCCTTAGGCAAGAAGTGTTCCCGGATGCCTCTTGTAGAGGGACCCCTTTTGCCTTTCTTCATGCTTGGGATTTAAGATTTTCGCAATCAGGGGAGCTGTCAAATTCCTCTTTAAGTTACTACTGTTTGAGGCCAGTGTAGAAGATTTAAGATCAGGAATACTGCATCTTGGCTTGCATTTAAGTTCAGTAGCTGTACTTGAGAGAAAGACTAATGGGGGTAATGGTGCTAGTCAGAGCCCCCTACAGGCTTATATTTACATCTTATAATTCAATGTCTTTTTGGGCAGCAGAAGCGATTTAAATATTTATGTTGAAAGCACAACTTTTAGGAACCCAGACAGGCAGACTTCAAGTAGCTTTTAGTTTGCAATATTGGACACTGAACAAGCTCATAGGAAATCGGTGAGATGACAATCCTCCAAAATATTAGGTGTTATTTAGCAGTTATTCCTGGAGGTAGATTGATTTCCCTCAACAAACAGAAGCTTCTATTTCTGGGTGACCACACTGTGGCAGTACAGAACCAAAATGTCAGATAATATACACGATTCGTTTGGCCCATGAAGGGGGTACTTTTTTGTAGTCTCAAACAATGTATTTCCAGATTTCTAGGGGTAGCCCTTAGAACAGGCAGCTCCCCTTTGGTTGTATTGTTAGGAGGTCTATTGTGCAAGATAACAATTCAGGCCTTAATAGGACCATTTAAAATGGTGGCCTCCCGTTTAAGAGACTTTCCACCCCCGTCTCTTAGTGCTGTCTGCGACCCAATACCTTTTCTGGGCATCCGTGGTCCTGACTGGCCCCTTGATATATCTCTTTAGGCCTTCCTGAGTTTCCCAGCGGTTGTGGGTTACCTTCTGGTTGCGCTGGGCTAGGCTTCGGGCCTGCCTCAGGGCATCTCACGATGGCGGCCGTCGTTTTGCAGGCTTTCTATCTTTCCACCGGCCTCTTCCCTTTGGTCCAGTTTCAGGTGCTCCTGTGCCTCTCCGCTCCTGACCAGCAGTCCTCTCAGGGTCTCCAGATGTCTCCTCAGGCCCAGTTACGTCCACTGCTGCCCCTGTTGTAGGCCGCATGCCCCTGTCTCAGGCTCCACAAAATGGCGGCCGCTTCTCCACAGGCCCCTGCTCTCTCTCGCTTCCTCTCGCTCTGGCCCAGGGTCCGATCGCCTGGTGTCCTCCACTGACGGCATTCACCCTCCTCGGTGCCTCTGCGTAGCTCCGCGTGGAGTGCACACCGCAGCAGGGGCCACTCTCGGCTGGGAGTAAAGGTCTTGGCCTTGTCGTGGCTGCAAACGTGAGTAGTTGCTGCGATCCAGGGTTTTCCCGTAGGGGGGCCCGTGGGGGGTCAGGATCTCTTCCCCTGTTGGTCCCAGATGGAATTTGGGAAATTCTGGGCACTTAGGGTTAGAATAAAACCCCCAAAAAACAACTACATAAATAGAGCTCTAGCCAAACACGTCCTGCTTAGTTGGATGCAAGCTCCGCCCCCCAAAATACTGTATTTTTTAACGTCTAAAACATTTTGCCCATTATCATTTATATATTTTTCATTAAAATAGTATATTTTAAATACTGCACTACAGTAGTCCTTTAAATGAATTCCTCATTAACTGTTCTCCTAAAAGTATAATCACAACAAAACATTTGCTAGGCCTTATATCGGTGTTATAAATTAAGTATGTGAATTCATTTTTGCAATACATTTCCTTTTATTCCATGTATTTGAAGTGCAGGAGTTTCATGGTGCTGTTGCAAACACAATAGTGGGCATGAAAACATTAAATTTTTCTTAAATATACAAGAACTGAGTTGCAGGTGAAGTGTAAACTGGACACTACTGAAAATATAGTAAATATGTCACAATTTAAAATGCATGTTTAATTTTCTTACATCTTTAATAAAAATCCTAGAAAAATAAAAGCAAATTCAACCAAAGGGTTTTCTAGTCCTTGGGTTTCTTTGGATTTGTTTAAGAAAAATGAGTTTGAGAACACAATTTACTTAATGCCCAATATTTTAATATGTAATATATAAACATGACATACTGCATGAAGGCCAATCCTGTTTATTTCTTGCCTTTCCGTGTAGTATTTCAGGTACCCAATACTTTACAGTAATTTTTCTTCCAAGGAAACTGGTTGGTGCCACAACAAAAAAAGCACATAATTAGTGCACTAATCTACTGTATTTAATAGTCTCAGCTACACATTAAAGATTATTATCCTTAAAGTACCATCTCCAAGGTCCTCAATGTTCATAAAAACATTTTTATGAGTTATTAAAAAAAATAAAGCATAGGATCCAACAAATAAAAGTCCAACAGATGTTTTACTGAAATGTTAATATTGCTTTCTGCCACGTGAATTTTTTCTTCTTTTCCATTTTAACTAAACACTGTAGTTATTATATATATCTGTCATATAAATTATGCCTCAACTTTTTAACTACTCAAATGTGTGGACTATTTTCAATCAACTGAAAATGCAAAAAATCCAATTAATATTGATAATTCACACAGTTATAACTAAAAAGATTGATTCAAATCAGATATTCTGTACCTCTTGCTGTTTTACATACAGCCTATCACTAATAGTGAGTATTGGTAGTGGTCCAGTGTGACTATGGTCTTAGTGATACAAGGTCAGTAGAAGTTGTTAGATTTAGCAGAGGATATCAGTGGGAAATTGGTTGTACAGTGTGGTTGTTTTTTCAGCTGACGGCTGGGGGAGAAGGGTGTGAGAATTATAACATTTTTGACTGGGGCTGCCAAATGGAAAACTGGAAAGAAATTGATTGGGTGGGGGAATAGGAAGGGGAGATCGGAGGTCCATAGAGGCTGACAGTGTTGAGAGGAGGTAAGGGAAGTAGCACTACACATTCCAAGGAGGTTGTCCCAACTGACAGGCAATCGGAAAAGAAATAATTTTGGTTATGGAATGACTGCCAAAGCTATTATTATGAATAAAAAAATGGCTCAGCAGCAGAAGTATTTAATATGAAATGAATGGGAAGTATGAGAAGAAATGTAAAATAAATGAAAGTTAGTCAGCCTACAAAAATATGTTGTAGCTAGGCTTAAAAGAAAAATATGATGAACTACATAATTAAGTGCAGTCATATGAGGCAAGGGCACTGGGAAAAGTAATTGATTACATGTTGTCTCTTTCTTGCTCTAAAATTATATAGTGATGCCTTCCACACACAAATATAAGTGGACATAGATTTTCGGGGTATCAGATTTCCATTTAAGCATTACTAGTTGAAAAGTATTCTATAATATTCCTTGGAATCATCTAGGCTGGAAACTATGTTGAAAACAGTATCACTTCTCCCACATGTTGATTTACTTTTAATTATTATTTTTATTGTATATTATTTGTAGAGCTAGGGGTATAATTAACATACAAATACCATGGACATACATTTGAACACTGTAAAAATGTAACTAAACAGCACATTTGTACATGCACATTGGTAGAGGAAAAGATGAGGGCTGCACTTGTGAGAGCTTACAATCTAATTTTGTGACATGCGTGATATGTTATTTTAGCCATGTTTTTCTTTGACTTCTTTGTGGAAAATAGAGAAATATAGTCACTGGGTATTTCTGCAAGCTGACATTTTATGGATGTATGAAATCTAAATGCAATATTTCTGGTTACAATCTATTTGAAATAACTTGTCTAAGAAAAGAATTGTATGATATCTATTAAAGTAAAATTATATAGTCCTACAGGTTGCTCAGGAAGTACTTAGCAAATAAGAGGAAGTAGTAAAACATGGAAATCATTATGGAGAGCTATTAACGTATCTGCTGATCTTAGATTGCATAACTATGAACAATCACTGTACTGATTTGTAAGAGTTATTATTTCCATTGCCTGGCATGCAATATGCACTCAAAATAGATCATTGGTTCATTAATGATTATGGAGTGTATCTTTTTAGGGAATATAGAGAATGAAAGAATTTTAGTTTAAAAGTGTACTGGCAGGTAATATACTGATACTATAAAAACAAGCAAAACATCAAGTAAAAGGAAAGCATTAAACAAAGAGAAAGTATTGTATATATATTTAAGTAAAAAAATAGTTACCCAGTGATTGCACATTGTTGTTGTAATATTATGGAGTAACGCTTTCACCAATGATCTCTAGGCATAGGGAGGTAAATCTAGAGGGGAGTTTGCAGGAACATAGGACTTGACAGCCAACCTGTCTCTGCTTGATTCTCCTCTGTTGAAGGCTGTGTTAGTTTGTGAGTGTGCCATGTACTAGGTGACAAGTAAGCAGCTTTCATTGTGAAATAAATATTGATGGAGTCTATGCAACATAAAACAAGAAACCAAAAGTTTTTTTCATGCTCAAAGGTAAACTCAAAGGTGAGAAATAGCTTGAGAGTGATATAAGAGAAATAGAAGTATAAAAGGGGAGGCAAAAAGAAAATTGGTTGGGGAGAGAATAAAGAAAGTGAAACTTAAAGAAATAGCAAGTAGACTTGAGAATCAAGGGGAAGACAGGAGCAAGAGTGGGAGAGAGTGAGAGAAAAAGATAGAAAAAGAAAAACAGATGAAGCAAGATTAAAAGAATGAAGAGAACAAAAAAGAAATTGGAGGGTTTTTAGTTGGCTACACATATGACAAAATGGGACCATGAAGAATCTTGAATATATATATATATATATATATATATATATATATGAAATTAAAATAAAATACATGTTATTTCCTAAGCCAATATTACTGATACTATATATATTTATATATATATATATATATATATATATATATATATATATATATATATAGTAAATAAAAAGTACATCTGTGTTCACATATGAATGTCGAAAGCAAGTTAAAAAACCTGCTTCCAGTTCAGATTTCCGAGAAAAACAGTTATTACTCTGCATTCCGGGAAGCTGAGCTGGGACGTGCAAATGTGCCCACAAATGCCTCGCTCTTCATTCCGTAGCCATTATCAAACATTGCTTCCTTTAAGCTTATGCATGCTGTATTACACAGCTTTAATGCAAAGCCAAGGTTGGATTAAACACAAGCTGAGTATCGTATCCATGTACAGCTGTTTCAAGCTTACTGGCTATCATCAGCATGGAGCGGGATCTCAGCCTGTGTTGTGGACCTTATGAGTAGGTAGTTCCCCACAACAATCATTTATAATATGGTGGGCAAAAGAGTGATATATATATAGTATTAATATTATTAGCTTAGTAATAACACTTAATTTATTTTCATTAACATTTTATTTTTGCTAGTGAATACATCTTTATATACTTGAGTGAAATATTATACTTTTTATCTAAGTGTTACGGCTTATAACTTAATCTGTTAAGGCAGTGATGCGTTATCTATTTAATTTGAAGTGCCTCTGAGACCTTAAAAAGGCTTCAGTGCTTTCAACAAATAAAGAATTATGAAAATGAATGGCAATACTGTTCTAGTCCATATGGGTGGCCGGATATGTATTAACTCATTGATACCCGAGATCGATTTAACCAAGAAATTAAACATAACAAAAAAATCTAAGATCTTGCCGATTGTTGTGCATTTAATTCTAATGTCTGTCATCGCTTTCCCTATTATTTACAGTGCAGTAGTGATTTTTTATTTGCATTTACAGTGCTACAAATAGGTGGTTAACCCCCTTGTGGGTCCTCTATAGTACTCATAGGATTTTCTCCTTCTTTTGACATTTATGGGTGTGAAAATATTTGCAGGCTTGGGGAAATTGAGCAATTGAATAGCGATTTGGGATTTTAGCGATCGTAACTCTTGTGAAAGTGAAAGATCAAAGGCTTCGGGAGGCTTTAAGCTACGAGTTTATCCATTTTCTCAAGGCCGTAACTTGGAAGGCGATCGGAGCCTGCAAAAAGACACCAATTATATAGCAAATTAGCTTGCCACCTCACTTACGTGCTAACGGATCGTCCGATACCTCAGTTGAATATGGCCCATATTCAATAAAGTGTGATTACTTCATTCATCATATGGTAGATTCTTGGCTGATTTTTTTTAACATGGATGGGCTAAGAATCCACAAGCCATTATTTATTACTTTTTTTCCTACATAATTAAGTCCTGTTTGAACTATCAAGCTAAGTATACCATTACAAGACAAATTATGAATACAATAGAGCAAGATCAGTGTTTTATGAAAATTAGAGACTGGATGATGACGTGCCTGATGCATATTTCCTTTATCTAAACTCAGGGGTATATAGGGCTGATATTGTAAGTGTTTTTGGATCTAGGACTGAACCATCACTTTAACTTACATAATACAGTTATACATTTTTATGTAACACTTTTTGTTTTTTTACATTTGACACTTCTACTTTAAATTATCCCTGATGCTGACTCATACTTGCTTTGTGCTCTGTTTCCCTTGATGAACTACAATGAACATAATGATTAGCTGCCGTGCTTGGTTTGGAGATGTGCTATAACAGTAAAAAAAGAGTTTGATATATTAAAGTCAAAAAGATGTAAGTTAAGGTGATCTCTGTAATGATGATGTTTAGCTTTTTAGGAATGCATTCAAATCAACCAAAACCAAGAAAAGATGTGTATTAATACTGAATGCAATTAAATCATATGAAAAAAGCACTGTTTAAAATAAAATTGAAAGCAATGAATGTACGTATATGGTCATATTATCGTTTATTTATAACGCGCCAACATATTCCGTAGCGCTTGATACACAATCATCTTAAAAATTTTAAATCTCCAAGTCATCAGATTTGCTGCAGTGAAATACACAATTTAGAAGCAAATGATGCAGTGTGTTTCTGTAAAAATAATTGAAAAATAGAGTGCTTAGGCATATTATTAAGGATCCTTTTTATTAAATCTTCCCTTCTAATACTACTAATGTAGGGCCATATTAAATTCCAGCCTCGTAAGTCCAACATGTATCACGTAAGGGCTGCATGCTTGAAATTTGGCATTTTTACATCGCTATTAAATTAGAATGGGCTGCGAGCTACGAGTGAGAGACGCTATTTCATAAACCAGTTCTCGGCCACCGGAGTTGCGTGCTTGAACACAAACAATTAAGCAAGAACCTAGTTACGGGTTCAGATGGAGCCAACGGAAAAAGAGATCGTCAGTTTTACGTCAAAAGGGGAGGGTAGAATTTGAAGTCCTACGTGCTTCAATTACAGTTTGCTAAAAAAAACATTATGACCTCGCAAAAATACGACCTTAAAAACCTGCGCACATGAAAACATTAAAAACACAATAAATACACACAACAAATACATAAAAAACTTACCTACAGCAAAACTGAAGTTACACATCAATTTCACTCGAAATACAAGAGTTTAGACACCTGAAAATCCCCTAAGCGAGAGAAAAAATGGCCGCCGAAAAAAAACGAAAACGAGGCTACAGGACTCTAAAGACGCAAAACACCACCAAACGCCTACAGATTTTCCGAAAAAGACAGACGCCATCCAAGAACAAGGACACCAAATCAGCCACAGACACGTAACACACATTAGGCACCATTTTACAACACTAACTTACACAATGCAGAAGTACACAGCTACCCTAACGGATTTGGCTCGCTCACGCACACTATTTACACTACACACTACACACATTGCTCATACTTACACAGCAGCTCCACAGACCACAAAACACACTTTCTATGCTGCAGCAACATCAAAACAGATTGCCAGCTCTTCTGTACAGTGTTTCCTGCATATATTACTTCAAAATAGGTAAAGTATATTGATGTATTATTTTATTATTTATTTCATTAGCATTAGCAAAAAAAACAATGGTCATATAACACAAACAACCAACAACCTCACAATGTGCGCTAGTAATGCAATATTAATAAAGCCATAAATATGTTACAGTATATGTCTTAACACATTGATTGCAGGGATCGACATAACTCAAAATATAAACATGAAATAAAGTATTTTTTGGGGGCTAATTTGCAAGCTTGAGAATGTTGTGCTATTAATTCTAAGACCTAACATCACTTTCCCTTATAATAAATGTACAGTAGAGTGTTGTTATTTGCATTACAAGTGCTACGTATTGTACTTTACCCCCTTGTGGGTGCTCTAGAGCACACGTTGGCCTTTGAGCTCCATTTGCATGTTACGTGCTTGCTCGCGAGTAACCACATTGCAATTTAATAGCTGAACTGAAAACGCAGTGGTTACAGGCTCGTTGGATCAAAGGATTTTCATGCGCAAAGTTCAACGTTGCTCAGCACGTAGCCTATTCTCAGTCCTCCTGCGTGTTAACACGCAAAGTCCGCTGCAAGCAATGTTTCGGGGCTAATTTAATACGCGTAAATGTAAATTTGGAGTTACGGGCTATATTTTCAAAATGAAGTTGCTAGTACTTATGTTGCCTCCACTGCCTACAATCAAGTATAGGCTAGGTGGACAAATGGGCACACATTTTGAATTTATACACTAGCAGGCACATCCCCTCCATAGTGACCCCTGGTAATTTGTAGATATTGTGTAGATAATGTGTAGATAGTGTTGAGACATTGGAGCATTGAACAAAGGAGAATGTTAAAAATCATTTAGATAACATATTTTGACATTAATTTTGTAATTCTTGTGTAACTTCTCTTGGAATAAAATTTTAAGTCACAATTAATACAGTAAAGATGTAGGAACTGCTTTGGATTGGATGACAACACTCTAAATGCAATAAGCAGAAATACATAACAGGTTGGCTATTCCTGACATGTCATTTTTCAAAATTATTTTTTACTTGTTTGGTATCAAAGATACACTTTATTGGCTGGGAAAATAACTTCACGCATTGACAAACATCTTTTAAAGTTCCTTATGATCTCTATAACAATACATTTATCAGACAAATTAAACTTAGTAACTGAACCTTTATTTCAAACTAGTGATTTTGCAATCACTACAAACTTGAGTTTCAGCTATGGAGAACTATTGGTTTGCTTATAATGAATAGTAGACAGACAGATATTTTTGAATGACCACAATGGTTACTAAGACTTTGAAGTCCTGAAGAAATAATGAACTGGAGCCAACACATATCATAAAGATGAAAAGCTGTTTATTCAATATGCACATTCTTTTTGGTATTTACTGACCGCATTATTTTTCTTTTTGTGAGAAAAAGAACTGGAAATATTATTAATCTATTCAAAAATTGTATTTTAAGGGTATTATTATCTTTTGAGTTGTATCCAATATTATCTCAAACCTACAGTGTTGCTGAATAGGAATATACAGTATTTCATTTTAGATTTGTAAACTATCAATATTTTTCTATACGCTGATGAATAAAATAGTTAAAGGCTTACAGTCTAGAGGAGATCATGTTGGAGGATTGGGAAAAGAGATATGACTTTTTTTTTAAAATAAAGTGTGCATGACACTGTGAATGCTAAAAAGGAGACAGTAGCTGTGTGTGTAATGTACAAAGGGAGCATGTGATATGTTATTCTAAAAATGTGTCATGTACAGAGCAAATTGGGTGCTTTGGGTTAATATTCAGAAAGTAGATTTTGAGTGTACAGGACAAAAGAAAGTTAGATCATAAGTGAAAAGTGTGACGGAACAGAAAACAGACTAGCACTGTAGTGTTGCTAGGTAGACTCTATGAACTATCACCAGGATTGCTCCCTTACTACAGCCGTCTGGAGCCATCAGCAGAACCCAATACTTAAGGGCACAGGAGACTAGAGGACCTTGAGAGAAGACTTGTAATTGTTGGTAAATTAACTTAGAGATGAATGATAGACATTCCTAGACATATCTGTCTAGCACCTTCCTTCATTCAATGAGATGCATTTTCTGTAGAGTGAAAAAAATAGTTAAATCCTTCCGTACCCCCATAACATGCATGGGATAACATAGCCAGGAGATCCCATGTAGCTCCATTTGGCATTAGCTTGGAGTCGTACTGCAGTCCGAATGTATTTTCTTTGTTAGTCTAGTGTTTGAGAGTGTAATTACATGAACATCAGCCCTATTAAATTCGAAGCCAGTAACTCCAACATGAAGCTCGCAATGGCTGCGGGCTTGAAATTTGGCCAAGTTATTGTGCTATTAAATTAGAACAAGCTGGGAGCTACGAGCTAGAGATGCAAACTCGTAAACCATTTATTGGCCGTCGGATTTGCGGGCTTGAACGTAATCAAAAAGTCAAACTCGTAGTTACGGGTTTAGACAGAGCCAATAAAAACAGAGATCATCACAACTGCGTCACAGAAAAATGGAGGGTGGGTTTCAAAGTCTTACGGGGTTCAATTACGATTTACGATCGGACCCACATTCCAGATGTAATATTAATTTTCTATCACATGCGAGTTACATCACATGCGAGTTACAGTACAGTATATGTATTAACACATTGATTGCCGGGATCGATATAACAGAAATATTATACATGAGATTATGTATTTTTCTGGGCCGATTTGCAGGCTTGAGAATGTTGGGCTATTAATTCTAAGACCTAACATCCCTTTTCAATATTAGTACAGTAGTGTGTTTTTATTTGCAGTTAAAGTGTTATGTATTGGACTTTATCCCCCTTGCGGGTCCTCTCGAGCACACGTTGGGCTTTGGGCTCCATTTGCGTGTTACACGCTTGCTCACAAGTGCCTTTGTTGCAATTAATAGCATAATTGGAATAGTAGTGGTTACGGACTTGACAGATCAAAGGATTTACGGCCACAAAGTTCTCCGTCCCGTAGGCTTTTTTTGGCCTTTCTGCGTCTTAACCCACAAGACGTCTGCGGGTTGCTTTAAGAGGCTAATTTAAGAGCAGTAACTCTTACGGGCTACGTTGCAAGCTACGATTTGCCACATAGAGGGAATTTAATGGGGATGCATGTCGGCACTTCCCTCATGAAGACAGACAGAATAGATGGTAAACAATGGTCTCTTCCAGTTTAGTAAATAATATCTACTAACATTTTGTATTCGTCCCATACTAAAACAAATAAAAAAAACTATAATTCATGGATAGCTGTGGGAGGACTAATTGAGTGGAATAGTAGAGTGGTATTTCAGGCACATCAGATGTATTTGGGGCAAGAATTCATTCTGAATTTGACTAAGGATAGTTAAATCACGATATGAGCAATGAGAACAGAGAGCGTGCTGCAATTGAGGCACACAAATATGATTGGAAATCGTATTTTGTCTTGGGAATAAGAGTGCAAGGCATATAGGACAGTGTCATTATTATACTGTAGTGTCATGGACAATGAAAGTAGTGTAGAGAATGTTATGTTGACGCCCACTCAGTTTTAATGGCTCCACACATTTACGTGTTATCTCCACAGCTACTTTTATTATTATTATTTTTATTATTACTCTTTATTTATTAAGTGCCTTTGCGCTATTTACAAAGAATAAAGTACAGTGCGTATCAATTGCAAGCACAGGTACAATGTGAATGTGATACAAATGGGTCAGCAGACAACTTGGTGCAACATAAATGAGGTCCCTAATCTAAAGAGTGTATAATCTAAAAGCTACCTAAGCACAAGTAGATATATCAACAGTAGGGGCATATATAATTATACTGTCCATAAAACAGAAATACAACTGTGATTTCTCAAATATGTACTAGAACAGAGGTTCCTATAATGCGGTCCACTGTAAATATGGAATTACAATAGGGATCTGAAAAAAGCAAAAAAAAGAAGAAGAAAAACATATTAAAAATGAGTACCAGTATCAGTGTGCTGTCTATATGCCAGTAGTGCACAGTTCATTATAATTAAAGCAGGAGGAAAAAGCACTATGTGTTCCGCAAAGACCCTCAGCAAAAATCAAAAAACAAGTTTGGAAATCTATATACTAAAATATTACAGACAGTTATCAGGGAAAAAATGATTATAGTTAAAAAATAAAACCACACAGTCAAACAATGTTAGAGCTTGGATAAAGAGAGGTCAGCATACCAGTGCTTGTGTAATGGTTTTACTCTATAAACAATTTTAGACCTGTACTTGCAGAAAATATATAAATTATTATAATTATCATACCTGCCATCTAACAACAGGCAACTATTTGATAATGAGTCCTGGTTTTGTAATCCTATTTGCTAGCCTTTGTAAGGTTTTGGAGATAATTGACTCGCAGCTGATTGATAGGTTTGAATTATATATTTTCATGTATTAGCAGGAGTGAGTCTTTGCCACTGTAAATTACAACCTGCTAAATCAAAGGCTCCATGTTAGAGTTAAACAAAGCTTTCCTACTTTAAACATTCTTACTTTAACCAATAGACATTCCTAAATAAACACCAAATAAATGCCCATTTACTCACATTACCAATTATATTGCTTTCCTATGGTTGTTTTTACAATACAATGGAAATTCTTCACAGTGTGCATTCCTTCCAAATGATGAGACATATAGTGATCACGAAAAGCAAATGACATAAAAATGAAGAGCAGCAAAGGAAAGAATTATTCGTTTTTCAATGTTAACATGCACTTGAGTACTGCCTTTAATTATCAACAAAACAATAGAACTCACCAAAGGCTATGTTATTTGCATTTCCAACGCCAAGAAACAGCAGAAGAATTTGTCTCCATTTTTAAATAGCCTGTTATAGAGTAGGTCAGTACACAGACAATTGTCTGTAAACATAGAAATTAATGAGATTGTATACATCAAACGCTACAGAGTATGTTGGTGCTTTACAAAAAACTGTAGTAATAATAATAAATGTAATCCGAACATTTCACTTCCTTCCTCGCCATTTTGCATTCCTCTAAAGACCCATTTAGCTCCTGTTTGAGGTCTCAGTTCCCTCACTGCCTCACCTATTATCCTGTTGGGTGAATTTAATATCTTCCTTAATCTCCCCATTACCACCCCAGTTTTAATATCCTTCATAAAATAGTTTAGCTTGTTTCTTCAGTGATCCCCAATTAGATTTCATTACTTAATTGAATTGTTGAAGTCTTTTTAATGGAAGACTTTTCATAACAAATACTTAAAGTTGATTTTACCATTAGAAGCAGTCTAGTTTACAGGATGAAATAAAAGAAAGTTTCAAATATTTTTTCAAGGAAATATGGGCCCTATTTTATTCCTTATATCGCAAAGTTACACTGTCAAAAAGTGTCAATTTTTCCTAGCTATTCTATTCCTCCTTCTTAGCATGATTGTGAGTGTGCTGTTCCCAATGCCTGCGAGTAACTCCTACTCGCAATATTACACTGGTTTCTCCATTGATGTTCACACATCAGGAGTGTTGCTGATTTTTTTCAAAAAATATTGCAAGTATTCCAGAACACTCACAAAAGCAGAGAAAATGTATTTCCCTGCTCAAAATCTATCCCCCTTTTCCCCCGATCACACCCTATCGGGATTTACATAACCATGGGGTTTTTTTGAGACTCCCATGGCACCTAAAGTATTTACCCAGTGCTGCTGGAGTCCTTAAAGGACCCAAGTGGCACCTAAAAGTTAACCCCTGCCCAGGGTTCCTATTGGACTCTCAAGGCACCTAAAATGAACCCTGATGCATATATTAACGCTTGATGGACCCCCATAGCATCTAAACATTATCCCAGTGCTGTAGGGGACCTTAAAGGACCCCATGGTACCCTTGGATAACATGGAGGTCTATAACAGACCCCAATGGTATCCCCATTAACCCCTAACTACCATGGAGGTTCTTAAAGGGCTTACGTTTTAGGTGACACAGGAGTCCTTTACTTGCCATGGCTATGTTGACGATGTAATCATGGAAAGGGGATGGGTTTGAGCAGGGAAGGGGGCGATTGGGAGTGAGAATGGAAAGGGAATCTCTGGGGACTCCCTCCACCGTGTGTATGGATGGAGGGAATCCTCAGGGATTCTTATGAGTGTGAGTGTGTTTGTGCTCAGTAATATTACTACGCACAGCCTTACTTGTAATCCTGAGCCTTGTAGCTTTACTTCAAGGCTTCAGTTTACGAGTTGCGGGTGTACTGAGTAATATTACTTGTGTGGAACATTGAATAAATGTGTAACATTGGTAAAAAAGCACTTGCAGCCAAAATTACATTTGAAAGTTGTTTATTTGTCTCAAATAGAATAGGGCTCTATATTATCCCTTTGGTTAAAGTGCCAATGGTGTTCAAGGTATTCAACTGTTCGTTACAATTAATGCTTAGCTAAATTCACTTTATTCTGATTATGAATAATATTAATTTAACTCTCTTTTGGCTTCTGTTAGGAAGCCTCTCGTTCTTTGAACTCTGTAGTTCCCACACTTTACATATTCCCGTGTGTAAGTATTTCTTTGTATGTATATTCCATTATTTATTTTAAAATCCCAGTGAACTGAATATAGGTCTTTCTTTATCAGTCATTTCCAACAGGGTACAGTGAAGACAGCTAAAAAATGATTAATAGAATAATTTATGGCACTGGAAGGTGAAAGTGCCTAGACATTTATTACCAAATTCACTGACTAATTCTGTAGCTTTGCACATCTGTTACTTTCAGTTTGCATTGACTTTAGTTTTAAATGGAGGCAGTGGTGAAAATAGTTCTATTTGTTATGATTCAGAGGGATGTAAAGCAATCAGTATAGAATCTAAAAGGTGTTCTAGAGACATTACATATACTGTAATTTTCAAAATGTCTTTGAATACGTAGCACTTTCTCAATAATATATCATTTAAATTTAATTTATAAGCTATTCTAGGCAGTTTAATACAAAGTAATAAGTTATGATTGTCATTAAATCTATTTGATTATTATCCATAAGTCAAATATTTTTATTCACCAAACACCAAGGCTTGATTTTGTATGGCAAAGTGTAAACAAGTCTCAGAGTATTCCTTAAAGCACTAACTGTATTCAATGCAACCAAAGTATGTACCTTATCTAAAATTCCATTTTGTATATTTTGCTTATATTATTATTATTTTGCATATTCCTTTTAATTGTAACACACCAACATATTCAGTAGTGCTATACAGGGGTTAAATACAAGGCAAAAACTAAATTAATTAATAAATTGCAAAGAATGGAGGGCCCAGTTTTTAAACTTAAAATCAAATGTACATAGTGCTTTTTTCCAAAGCCCTAACACAGGATTGAAAAAAGGTAGGTTTATGCAAGGAGTGGTTCACTAAAAAGAATGGTCATGTATTCTGGCCATATTATAAGGAGACAGAATTCCCTACAAAAGACTCAGATGAGGCAAAGATGGATAGATTAAATCATTGAAGCAACGAATATGAGCTTAATGCAGCTCAGAGTGGCAGTAGCTGACAGATATGCCAAGGGTGCATCGATCAATAAGGTCACCTAAAGTTGGACACAACTGAAGGAATGACTAAACAACAACATGCAAGGAGTGAGAAAGCATTCAAAATCACCAAACCATATTCAAGTTATTAACACAATTAAATATATAGTCCCTTTTTATCTTCTACTAAATAATGAGTAAATGTATTGTTAGTTTAGAGTATAACAAATATAACAGTAGGGAACACAAACGTTTTTGTGTAAAATCCATGTAAACACATAGGGCCTCATTCTAATGATGGCAGCAAAATGGCTGCAACACTGCAATCCCTTACAGGGTGCTGCGGCCCCTTAGCTAGTTTGCTATTCAAAGGAAAGGTCGCAGCACAGCCCTTCCTACGGCTGATCGCAAGACAGGCAATCAGCCATTAGCTTTGGCTGGGCTTGGACCTGACATCGGGCGTTAGCCTGCAGATCAGAGTGCAAGCCCACCAAACTAAAAAGTGAAAAATAAATTAAATGCGGGACTATGGGCTTGGATGACCTCCAAGGCAGCAACCTGTTCTCCAAGCCCGGCGGACTTGTGTCCACAAATGACAGTGTTGGCTAGAGGCGATGTGCCAGCTAGCCAATGTACTACATGTCATGCCCATGCCTCCCCCCCCCCCACACACACTAATGTCCCCTATCAATTACAGCGCTTTACAGTGCTGCATTGAATATATATTTACCACTAAAGATCCGCTGCGGCTCCTTAAAGGTACCGCGGCACACTAATGGGGACATGGTGGAAAGGTAATTTTAATATTTAGAATGTGTATTACTTTTTGTTGTGTTTATTTGTGACTAAATTTATGTTTCTTTTTTCCTAAGGGGTGCGACATGCTGAAGGGACGACTGATCAAGGTAAGTGGTATTATTTATTCTATTTTAGGTTAGATGTAGGCTTTTTAATGTATTGTAGATAGGGTTTGATGTATTATAGATAGGGGTAATGTTTAATAGATAGAGGGTAATGTTTAATAGATAGGGGTTATGTTTAATAGACCAGGTTTAATGTATTGCAGATAGGGGGTGATGTTTAATAGATAAGAATAACCTTTAAAAGATAGGAGTTATGTTTAATAGATAGGGGTAATGTTTTATAGATACGTGGTAATTTTTAATAGATGGGGTAATGTATTGTAGTTAGGGTTTAATGTATTTCAGTTATGGGTTAAGGTTTGGTAGATAGGGGATGATGTTTCATAGATAGGGGGTAATGTTTTATATATGGGGTAATGTATTGTAGTTAGAGGTTAATAGTATTGTAGTTAGGGGTACATTTGTAATGTATTTATTGATGTACTGTAATGTTATGTATATGTGTATGTCTTTTCTTTGCAGGTGTGTCATTTTTTTAAATTCTTTGTAGTGTGGGGGTTGTGATGTTCTTTTTTAATTTTTTGTAGTGGGGGGTTGTAATGTTCTTTTTTATTTGTTTGCAGTGGGAGGTTGTAATGTTATTTTTTATTGTATGTAGTCCACCCCTCTATTAAACAGTACCCCTATCTAGTAAACATTACCTCCTATCTATTAAACATTACCCCCTATCTACAATTCATCAAACCCTATGTACAATACATTACAATGCTTTTTCTTGTCTTCTCTGGCTCGGCCCCTGGAAAAAAGAAACATCACATTAGTCACACACATACACAATAAATAATAAACTAAACATACTATACATTAAACTTACCTTGCTGCAATGTCCCCGTCCTTGTCCTCTTCTGTCACGGCTGGGCCCTTGAAAAACCAGACGCTCTAAAAAAAGAACTAAAAAAAATAATGGAGCTCCTCCCTGGCTAATCTTTTTTAAACCAATCAGAAGGCATTATTGCTTTCAGCCAATCAAAATGGGATACACCCCCACGGGGTGATTGGCAAGGTAAGTTAAATGTATAGTATGTTTAGTTTATCATGTTTTGTGTATGTGTATGTGTGTATTAATGTGATGTTTCTTTTTTCCAGGGGCCAGAGAAGACAAGAAAAAGGACGGGCACATGGTGGAAAGGTAAATTTAATATTTAGAATGTGAATTGTTTTATGTTGTGTTTGTTTGTGGCTAAATTTATGTTTTGTTTTTTCCTAGGGGGTGCGACATGCTGAAGGGACATCTGAGCAAGATAAGTGGTCTTATTTATTTTATTTTAGGTAAGATGTAGGCTTTTTAATGTATTGTACATAGGGTTTGATGTATTGTAGATGGGGGTAATGTTTAATACATAGGAGGTAATGTTTACTATATAGGGGTACTGTTTAATAGATAGGGGTAATGTTTAATAGATAGGGTTTAATGTATTGTAGTTAGGGTTTAATGTATTGCAGTTAGGGATTCATGTTTGGTAGGTAGGGCATAATGTTTCATAGACGGGGATAATGTTTTATATATGGGGTAATGTATTGTAGTTAGAGGTAAATTTGTATTTAGTGATGTACTGTAATGTTATGTATATATGTGTATGTCTTTTCTTTGCAGGTGTGTAATTATTTTGTTATTTCTTGTAGTTGGGAGGGTTGTTATGTTCTTTTTTTATTTTTTGTAGTGGGGGTTTTAATATTCTTTTTTTATTTTTATGTAATGGTAACATAGTTTTTTTTATAACTTAGCTTTTTTTATTGTGTGTAATTAGTGGGGTGGGGTAAGTAGTGTTAGTTAGGTTGGGGTTAATAGGTTAGGGTAGAGGAGGGTTCGTTTAGATTTAGTGGTTTATTGGGGGAGGGAATAGTGTAATGTAGTGTTTATACTTAGTGTTTATACTTAGTGTCATGAGGGTCCTGGAGGACCCTCATGGCACTTATGGGGTTAATAATAGGGTTCTCATTGTCCTATGACAGACAGTCTTCATAGACCCTTATGGGACTGGTTGGGTTACATAGAGGCTTACGGGGGTCTGTATGGACCCCCATAAATTATGTGGTTAGATGGAGGCTTATGGGGGTCTGTATAGATTCCCATAATTAATAGAGGTAAATTGGCTTAGCTGGGGTTAAATAGGCCTAGTTAGTGTTATTAGTTCCAGATAGGGTTAAATAGGCCCAGTTAGGTTTAAAAAGGCCCAGTTAGTGTTATTAGTTCCAGATAGGGTTAAGTAGGCCCAGTTAGGGTTAAATAGGGTTTATTATGGGTTAACAGGGTATGGTTAGGGTTAAGTGGTTACTGGGGTATAGTTAAGGTTAATACTGTAGTGTAGTGCTTAGACTTTGTCATGAGGGTCCTGGAGGACCCTCGTGGCACCTATGGGGATAACCTAGGGGTTAATAGTGTACTTTTGGGGTCTATATAGTCCCCTATTGGACTGAGGGGGTTAATTTTAGTCTCATGGGGGTCTATATTGACCCCCGTGAGGGATGGGGTTAGTTTTAGGTCTGGGAAGTACTTATACTACCCCCACGGCTTGGGGATAACCATTAGTGTGCTGCAGGCCCTTTAAGGACCCGTGGTGGGAAATTCAAACCCTGCAATTCCCCGGGTTTGAATTTTGAATTCAAGCCCTCGGCGGGAAATTTAAATGTTGTAGATGCTGCGGGGGGTCCCGATCAGGACCCCTGCAGCAAGGAAAGGGGTTTATGTAGGGAGCCTGCAGGGGTCCCTATTGGGACCTCTGCAGCAAGGGGTTAATGCGGAGAGCCTGCAGGGTTCCCTATCGGAACCCTGCAGTAAGGGTTAATGCGTGCACATTGCAGGGGTCCCAATGGGGTTATCAAGCATTTGGATAGGGTTGTGGGTTTTTTGCGGCCAAATCTCTTGCGGCCGAGTGACATCAAAGGCTTTCCCTACAGTATACTGCAGCGGTGGTGGCCACCGGGGGAACGCAGGGCACCGTCCGCAAGCCGGCCGGAGCCCTCGGCCGCAAGGGATAAGAATAGAAGAGTGGCTTGTGGCCACCCCTTGCGGCTACTTATAGAGAAATTGTAGCATTAGAATGAGGCCCCTATTAATTAACCGCAAGGATGTACTTCACTGTCATTTACAATATGAAGTTAGCGCACACTGTGAGTATATATATATATATATATATATATATATATGTATATATATGCATGTCACTGCTCAGCTTAAATGCAGTGTAATAACTGTTTTTCTCGGAATTCTGAGCTTGTTTTAGACATTCAAATGTGAACACAGATGTACTTATTATTTACTCTATATATATATATATATATATATATATATATATATATATATATATATATATATATATATATACAGTGAAGGGGAAAAGGATTTGATCCCCTGCTGAATTTGAATGTGTGTCCACTGACAAAGAAATGATCAGTCTATAATTTTAACAGTGAGAGACAGGATGACAACCCCCCCCCCCCCCCCCCCCCCAGGAAAAACGCATGTAAAAAAAGTTATAAATTAATTTGCAGGTCAATGAGTGAAATAAGTATTTGATCCCCTATCAATCAGCAAGATGTCTAGCTCCCAGGTTTCTTTTATACAGGTAACGAGCTGAGGTTAGGAGCACTCTCTTAAAGGGAGTGCTCCTAATCTCAGTTAGTCAACTGTATAAAAGACACCAGTCCAAAGAAGCAATCAATCAGATTTCAAACTCTTTACCATGGCCAAGACCAAAGAGCTGTCCAAGGATGTCAGGGACAAGATTGTAGACCTACACAATGCTGGATTGGGCTAAAAGACCATCGCCAAGCAACTTGGTTAGAAGGTGACAACAGTTGGTGCGATATTTCGCAAATGGCAGAAACACAAAATAACTCAGATTCCCTCAGCCTAGTGCTCAATGCAAGATCTCAGCTTGTGAAGTTTCAATGACCACGAGAATGGTGAGGAATCAGCCCAGAACTACACAGGAGGATCTGGTTAATGATCTCAAGGCAGCTGGGACCATAGTCACCAAGAAAAGAAATTGGTAACACACTGTGCTGTGAAGAACTGAAATCCTGCAGCGCCCGCAAGGTCCCCCTGCTCAAGAAAGCACATGTACAGGCTCGTCTGAAGTTTGCCACTGAAAATCTGAATGATTCAGAGGAGAGTTGGGTAAAAGTGTTGTGGTCAGATGCAACCAAAATCAAGCTCTTTGGCATTAATTCGACTCAACTGGCCTAGCCAGTCTCCAGACCTTAATCCCATAGAAAATGTGTGGAGGGAGCGGAAGGTTCGAACTTCCAAACATCAACCTTAAAACTTTAATGACTTGGAGAGGATCTGCAAAGAGGAGTGGGACAAAATCCCTTCTGAGCTGTGTGCAAACCTGGTGGCCAACTACAAGAAACGTCTGACCTCTGTGATTGCTAACAAGGGTTTTGCCACCAAGTACTAAGTCGCAGGGGTCAAATATATATTTAACTCACTGACCTGCAAATCATTTTATAGCTTTTTTGACATGCGTGTTCTTGTTTTTTATTTTGTTACTCTGTCTCTCACTGTTAAAATACACCTACCATTAAAATTACAGACTGGTAATTTCTTTGTCAGTGGATAAACGTTCAAAATCAGCAGAGGATCAAATAATATTTCCCTCACTGTATATATGTGTGTGTGTGTATATATATATATATATATATATATATATATATATATATATATATATATATATATATATATATAATATATATAGGGTAGACTCTCAGTTATCTGGCACCCACAGGAATTGGTAGATGCTGGATGAATTTAGTTTCTTGTTGCTTGGGAGTTACCATTAAAAGGGGCCTAGGTTAGTTAGATTAGCTGCACATAGGATGCTCTGATAAATATATTATTCAGTGAGAGCTGTTCTAGAAGCAGCAGCTTTCACTCCTCACTTACAGACAGGTACGTTGGGTTGGAGGGTGTGAATCTGGGGAATGTAACAACAACATTGCACTGGCTCAGTCACTCATACCTGTCTGCTTCTATGTAAAACTGAATTGCAGAGACATAGAGTGGATGAATCTAGCTATGTGGCCCATAGGGATCTGTAGTATAGTATGGTATTCACTCAAATTGTCAGAGATCATAGGTTTCCAAAAAAAGTAAATTCTGCTACCTGGGCAAATCTCCAGCATAAGCAAACTCTACTTTTTCATGTCCTAGCTAATACCAGAATTGGCTGTCTGTCAAGTTATAGAGGAAATTAGTTGACAATAATCAGTGTGTAATGACCCCATGCTGTGAGGTTTCTTGCTCCTGTGTGGACTTCGGCATACTTTACACCAGTTCATATTTTCAAGCATCTGATTGCACAATATTATACTTAATGTGGAACAGTAGTACCATATTTGGCACTGCTTAATGTCACATGTCAGCAACTGTGCCAGCATTCCTGAACTTTAACATTACTTTCCTCTAGAAAATAATCTAAATATAACCCAAAAAGCCACCATACTGTCATATAGGTCAAACATTAAACACATTTAGTTATTTAGCTGATTAAAAGAAATATAGTTTTTTTTTGTTTTAAATGACTGCTACTCAAACTACTTTCCTATGGCTACAAAGATACATTTACCAAATAATTAATGTAACAACATCAGCAAACTATGGGACAGATGTGTACATTCACAATGTTATTCTAGTTTGTAGTCAAATAAATATGTATATGTAGATGAACAGAACAGCAAAAAATATAACCTTTTATAGAAGTAAATTTGTTTTATTTACAAATCTTTGAAAAATGATTGTCATTCAGTTGTGTCCGGCTCTCAGTGGACTGTTGCACACCAAGCACATATAACAGCTACTGCCCTTTGTTCATTGCTTCATTGGCTGCATCTATACATCTCCACTTCTGCCGTCCCTTCTAAGGAATCCTGCCTTCTCATGATATTGCCAAAATATCTGAGCTTTAACCTCATGACCATATTGTTATGACCTAGATAAGAGGGGTCCACATACCCCTAATTCTCCTGCTTTAACTTTCAGGAGCAATCTGCAGCAATTAAATTCAGATCAGGATATCATTTATGGAGAAGTAGGAAAAATCAGATTCTTTTAGTTAGGATACAAGAAATACACATGCACTTTGGTTTAGTGTTTGAGACAGAGTCAGTTTATTTCTATTACACAGATATTTAACAATCCCAAAATAAAGCATCCCCGCAGTTCTAACCCATCCTCTTGGGCAAGAGAGCCTTGTTTGATCTCCACCTACAATTTTCAGGTGTATCAGGGAGTCTAGAAGTTTCCCTTGTTTTGATTACACATTTTCTATCAATACCCTTTATCTCTTATTCCTTGTCTGTTCAGTATGTTTATGTTTAGGTTCAGTGATCTGCTCTGTTTAGGCAGGGGGTAATAAACTATATTTGTCCTGTAACCTCTTTGTCTTGTAACCTCCAAGAGCCTACTTCTGAGTGCAAAATACATTCTTTGAACTTTGCACAATTACACAAATTATCCTACTAAATCAGATCACTATTGTAAACGTTATAGCATTACTAGATACTTTATTATTTTTAAGGTGGCTTGGCATAACAGTGTCATGTCCTAACCCCAACATGAACACTAAATATTATATAAACAACTCTTAGTAGGCACACATTTTTACAGACTCTTTGGGCATCCGGGGTACTGGATCAGAGTCTGAAGCATAGGTTGTTAGGGTCATAAAAATTGTCAATTTTGATAGCCTTTATGTTAGCAATCAGATGTGTCCCAAATAACAGTATTACTTGTGGGGTTCAGGAGGGGTACCAAAATAAGTCATGATAGCTGGTCCTCCCTTTCAAATGCAGCATCCCTGCGTGTCATCTTTAATTAGATGAATGCCGGCATGCTGCTGCTTAGAGATTCAATTCCAGGGGAAGCCTTCTATGGTTCCCCATTTTCCTGCAGCTGCAAACAAGCAGTGGGGATGCTGAAGATAGCATCACAGTAGATCCCTCTTTGTAATTCAAGCAGAATGAAACATCCAGACTAGCAGGTATTCTGAAGGGTCAATTGACTGTACTCGCCCCCCAATCTCAAGCAGTAACAGTATCTGCCCTGTTGATATGGGAGGTCCACCAAACTCCACTGGGGAAAACTAATTCTGGGTGTGCAGGGCATATTTTTGCCCTTATTTTATTATACTAATTCCAGGAGGGAAAACAATTCTGGTGGTGAACCCAGCACAAACCACACAGTCCAGGGCAAGTGCGCACCTCTCCCTGTGATAGTAAACATCCTTTGTTGCAAAAACAAATAATAATTCCAGTAGGTACCCTGCCAGCTGGATCGATCTGCTGGCTGGCATCAGGAACCTGGGCCTTGGATGTAGCCTCCACACCCCTGGGTTGAAACATGGGCTGGGCACTGTACTCCATTTTATCCTGCGCAAACACTCTGGGCATGGTACCCCGCTTACCTGTAACAATGGTCTAGGCATGGGACGCTATTACTACCTCTCCTTGGACCACGGTCAGGGCACTGTGCTCCAGCTCTCCTTGCTTGGGCACAAAATATGCTATCTCAGTTTACTGACTTGGTCTCTGTTCGGTTCATCCCCTCCCCTGCTCTCTGGTCTGTTGCTAGCTCCCTGACCATTTTTATCAGCTGGAGCTCCTTCAGTGGTTCACAGTCCATTACAGCCTTTCCAAAGGCCAGTGAGCATAGCTGCTCCCATCCAGATTGTCTGCTTAGCCTGGGTCCTGCCAAAATTACTCTGTGTCAGGGTTATCAGTACAATTCAAGGGTGCCATCGCCATCCCATCCCCCAATAACCATGGTCAATGCACTGTCTGCCCCGCTCAGTGGTTAAAACACCTTCTTTGTCCGACATTCCGACTCTTTACAGTCCCCATACCACATTCAGGATCAGCATACATGATCTTCTAGAGCCCATCCACTAGCTCCAATTGAAAATATGGATTCCCTCCAAGCGCACCAACAGACCCTATGCAGGCATCATACTACTTTTATGTGGCAATCTCTTTCCATACCAGTTCCTCTGGCCAGGCTGACAACTTATGGCTCTACCACAGTCCCAGGAATGCATCCATTGATTTAGGAGGGCCATTCCCTGACAGTCCTTTGCCTCCATTATCACATGGCTCTCCTCCCCTCTATTTCCTCCAAGTTTGCAAAGGGGGTTTCTGCCTCCACTGGGAATAGAAGTTCCACATCCACAGGCACCGGGTGAAGGGTAGTTAGGTACCCTTCTCTTCTCCCACTGGATCTCCTGCACTATTTGTGTCCAGAGGGTCACCATCTTAACCTGTGGCTAGCTCTGGCATAACAGCCCTCTACATCTGGAACCTCCTAGACACCTCATCCTCCTCAGCTGCAGATAACCTGGGGCAAGGGACTGGGGCTGGGGTGATCTGCACAACTTTATCACTTGCCTCTAGTTCGTCCTCCCCTCTGCAGTGCTCATTCTATAGCCTTAATTCCATCATGTCCTTGTAGGAACCCATCCTGCTGCTGGTTACTGCACTGAGATGTCACCTCTGCCAACCAATATGTCACAACCCAGAGACAAGTAGTCCATCTACCCCTAATTCTCCTGCTATAGCTTACAGGAGCAATCTGCAGGTTATGACTTTATTCATCTCAGCACCCAGCAATTCAATTCTGATCAGGACATCATTTATGGAGAAGCAGGAAAAATTAGATCACTTTAGTTAGCATACAAGAAATACACATGCACTTTGATTTAGAGTCTAGGGAAAGGTTGGCTTGATTTTATGTAGAATCGATTGATTAGAACGTCTTGCAGTCCAAGAAACTGTAAGCAGTTTTCTCCAACATCACAATTCAAATACGTCAATTATCCAGCTCTCAGCCTTTTGTCCAGCTCTCACATCCAAATTTTATTACTGAGAATACCATAGTTTTTGCTATGTAGAACTTTGTAAATAGTGATATATTTAACTTTTTTATAGCTTATCAAGGTTTGCCATAGTTTTCCTCGCCAAAGGCAAACATCCCTTAATTTCATAGCTGCAATCATCTCTGAAGAGAAATTGCAGGAACATAAAATCTGTCTCCAGTCACTGCCTCCGCTTCTTCTGCATCTATTTGCTGGGAACTGAGATTGCTGTTTGCCATGATATCTTTTTAACAGTGAGAAGCAGGCCAGCTTTTTTACTTCATCATTATGCCCTCATTCTCTCTTTCAGCCACCTGCGTAGTATTATCCACATATCCACATAAAAGTTGAATAAATAAAGTGACAATACACAACATTGTTGAACTACTTTCCCTTCAACCATTTGGTTGTTCCATGTTGGGCTTGGATCGTTGCTTCTTGGTCCACATACAGATTCCTCAGGAGGTGGATGAGATGATCTAGTATCCTCATCTCTTTAAGAGCTTGCCACATTGTGTTGTGATCCACACAGTCAAAGGCTTTAGAATAATCTATGAAGCAGTTTTTCTGGATCTCTCTGGCTTTATCTAATATCCAGTGGATATTGGAATTTGATCTCTTGTGCCTTTGCAAAATCGGGCTGTCACATCCAATTTGCCTTGGTTCATAGTTCTAAAGTTCCAGGTTCCTAAGCTGAATTGTATTTGCAGCAGTGGACTTTCCCCTCCAAACACATGCACAGCACGGTGTCCACTTGATTTTGACCCAGTCACTTCATTAGATATGGTGCTACTCGCCCTCTGCTCTTCCCTTCTTAAATGTAATATGGGGAGAGATGCACCAGAGCTATGTCAGAAGTTTTGAACAAAGTTATATCACTAAGTCAGTTTATAACATAAAAGCAATCCCTGCAGAGATGAGCTATCTTTAGACATACCCACCACACATGTATGGTATCATCCTCCTGTAATAGCCTCTTCAGCAAAGTGAGTTGCAATTATATTTCCTCCGGGCTATTACTGTTGTAATTAGTTACCAAAACTTAATCAATTTAAAGTGCTGCTCCCATATATTTTGGCAACATATTATATGTTTAGCCAATCACATATTGCCATTCAATTTCAGAAAGTCTTACAGCTAATAATCGCTCCCATTTTATTTAATTTTTTATTTTTCCCCTTACAATGCATACTCATTAAAGTATTCTTTAAAATGAGTTCAAGATTGTATATCAGACTCATTGGAACCTAGGTTCTATAAATAATTCTAATCACATATAATAGTTATCAAACTACGAGATGTCGTCACGCTTTGCAAAGCGAGCCATTAACTCGGAGCACTTAAGAGTTGAGCGCCAAAGGTGCTCATCATTTGCGAGCCTCGCGAAGCGAGCCGTTAACTCAGAGCACTTAGGTGATGAGCGCCAAAGGCGCTCATTGCCTGCGAGGCAAGCAGTGAAGGAAATTAAACATGCAGGACATAGCCACCAAACATTTAGTAAATGCGGGATCGCCTTAGGCTGCAAGCAGTTGACCAACGCGGGGAAAAAAATATGAGATAGGAAAAATACGAAGTTAACTGCGCAATGAAAAATCACTAAAAACACACAAAATACAAAAACACGACACAAACATCACACACAGCATGGGGGAAGAGCCAGGACGTCCGGGAGTGAGGTGGAACGCAAATTTAAGTTGATTTGGACGAGTTTTGGCACTCAAGAATCACCTAAGCGAGAAAAAAAATGGCTGCCAAAAAGAATGAAAACAAGGCTACACGACCCGGACCGCACAAAACACCGCCAAACGCGTAGCACTTTCACACAGGAACGTACGAGGTACAAAATACACTATTACAAAGAAAAAAATATATACGAGATACGAAAAATACAAAATTAACAACGGAACCGCGCAAAACAAAAAACACAAAAAAATACATCAAAAACATCACACACAGCACGGGGGACAAGCCGGCACGTCTGGGAGTGAGATGGAACATAAATGTAAGGCCATTTGGCCGAGTTTCGGCACTCGAAAATCGCCTAAGAGAGAAAAAAATGGCCAAAAGAAATAAACTGCGTAGCAGTTTCACACAGGAACGTAAGAGGTACAAAATACCCTATTACAAATGACAGAAAATGCTCGCGAGCCGCGTAACACATAGACAAATGACGCCAGTTTCCAACACTAACTTGCAAGTAATAACATTACGAATCTAAAATGGCGCTTTACACAACTAAACCTATGGTTTGCCCTCGCGCACACAGCCTGTTTCTAATGCACAGTTGGGACACTCATTACACTTTCTCCTGAGGGTAGCATCACTCCAACTTGACATTGTATGCTGCAGGAAAATAAAAACAGATTGTTAGCTCTTCAGGCTATTAATTGCTGGATATATTAATTACAAATAGGTAAAGTATATTAATTTATTAAGTAACTAATTAATTAATTAATTATTAGTTAACAAAATATAGATATATATATCTGTCTTTGTGATGAGCGCCAAAGGTGCTCAGAGGAGCAAAAGAACACAAGATGAGAGGCTTGCAATGAGCGCCAAAGGCGCTCATTGCAAACCACGCAATGAGTGCCGAAGGTCCTCAGAGTAGAAAAAGCTTTACAATGTGTGGCAAACAGCATTGCCATGGCCTTAAATATTATTGCCCCGTAATTTTTGACGGGCAAGTCAATAGTGTTATATAATTGTAATATTAGGTTATGGGGATGGAATACTGTTTTGTTGGTCAATAATGTTGCCTTTTTTTAATTGTAAGCTTAATGCAGTTTTTAAGAGTTTCATTTGAGCTTGTATCTCTCTTTTATAAATCTTTTAACAGACAATGTATTTAGCTGGTGATGTTAACCTTTAAGTGTTCACATATTACGAGTGCAGTAAATGTAACATATATATATATATATATATATACATGGATATCACTTTAACTCACTCTGTCTCTGAAGACCTCACCTGACCTTGATTAAGTCTAAATTAAATAAAGGACTGTGGGAAAGCTTGTAATAGGTGACAGTTATTTCAGTAGCTCTTTGTTGTTACTAGCTTTGTCAGCAAAGTACCATAAATACCATGGCATGAATCCACACATGCCTGCTACCAAGGAAAGAAAAGATATAACAAAGTAGACACGCTGCTTATGTGAACATGAGTCATTTATTTAAAAAGTCACAAGACAATTATTTAGCAATCATTGCAGAAAATTCCACAGGCATATTGAAGCAAAGTAACTCTGGATGTGTTTGTGAATATATGCAATCACAAATACAACAAAGGGACAATGACACCCCAACAACTGACTGGATTTTTGGAGATATGTCACTCTTTCTATTTGTAGTTCCATATATTCCTTTACGCAGTGGCGGAGCTCGATAATGGAGGACCTTGGTGCAAAAAAAAATATTTGGGCCCCCCTTGGGTGGGTGTAAAAAATTTTTGTGCTGGGCCCCGCCAGGACCAAATCACTCAGTGCTCCTGCTTGTGCAACCCCAGGACTCGCACACTCCGCTTTCCTGCGCCATCCTCTACGGATATATGTACACATATATATACACATATACACATACTGTATGTACACACATATATATATATATATATATATATATATACACACATCACCCTTGCACATTACCCCTCTTAGCATCCATTCCTACATAGCAACCAGTTATTGTCAGCAGCCATCCCCTTTCAGGATCCATCCTCTTAGCACCCACCTCACATGGCACCCATCCATATCTCCTTTGTTCCTCCCTCACAGAACCCAGCCCCCTGTACGTTGCTGCCACTTTGCAGCCTTCTCTTACCTTCTTCCCTGATACACATCTCCAGTGTGCTGAACTGCTCCACGCTGCCACCTGTTGGAGTTTCAGTAGGAATGCTCTTTTTTAAACAGACACATACAAATTTCAGGCTTGGAGGTTGTGTATGGTCAAGGAGGCATAGGGGGGTCACAGGGGGTCCCAGTGGGGCCTTGGTGGGTTGGGCCAGGGTGGGAGGCCCCAAGGGAGCCCATATACTCCAGAAAAAAAAATGCTAAACATTTTTTAATGTTACGCAGTACTGGCACCACTGGTAGATCTGTCCCTGCCTTTATGTTTTGGTTAGCAACTGGACTATGGGCCTATCTGCCACTTACAGTATCTAAAATCAGATTTGTTACCTTAATCTATCCACTGAGAGCAAGGATTTTAATATAGAGTAAAGACACTGCATTACATTCTCTTCCCACAAAAAACTGTTTTAAGATTGAAGTTTGCTGTTTCAGCAACCAACCTAGTCCATTGACTCACACCTGACATTAAAATGGAGAAAATATTGACATGCGGAATTTTGAAAATCATTATTTCCCTACATATTTCATCTCCTTTCCTGAATGTAAACCACTATATAGTGAAACCCCAAGACTCCAAAACAGCTCCCATGAAAACCACCAAAATGGCACACCATAGTTCAAAACCATTAGGCATTACTGCAAAACGACTATCAGCACCTCTACACTGAGGACTTTATATCTCATGTTAAAGAAGTTTGCAAGGATAACACAAAACCTGTCATACAGAGAGAAGCCTTCTGTGGTAATTGGCTTACAAATAAACCCCTTGCCAAACAAAATGGAACCACACGTTTACATGTAATATAGGTTGGGAAAACCCACAGTGATCAAGCCTTGTATGTGCATTAGTTTCTACTTTCTTTTTAAGGCAACATACCACTATATTTCTCTATTTTTACTTAGGTAAGAATGGATTTTTCTATATTCCTTACTGTCTGTTGGATATTCTTTAATCAAATGTGAGGTTTCTGAGACCACAATTATCTTATCTTTCTGCACATTTATAACTAATTGAGTTTATTTTTGTTTCTAAAATGCTCTCTCTCACACAGTTAGGTAACACCTTACAAGAAGTAAAATAGCTGCCCACTACTGCATATAACAGGTAATAAAGGATATTATTATTTTCAACCATTTTATTAATAATATTTCAAAAGAAAATAAGAGAAAATGGTACTTAAATTCACTACAGGTTAGAGTTAAGCTCTATAGCATCAGGTGAGATGTCAGTTATAGGTTACTGGTATAAAGTGTTTACATAGGTGCAAAATGACATCATGCATCTGGTACTGATGAATCATATGCAATAAAAAACATATTAGTAGATAAAAAATAAGCATACAAAATATTATCAGATGCATTTATTTGGTATTTTTAATCACCATGGAAAGAAGCAGTTTAAATGAATTCAAATATTTCAGAAGCATTTATACTGATATATCACATTTTAACAGTAAACAAAAAAATCATTTATTTTAATATTAGTATACACTGGAGAGTACTGAAACTGCATTTTCTGTGTATGGTAGTGCCAGACAATTTGTGTAAAATATGAAAAAAAGACTTTACTTTGTTTCAAATTTATTTATAAATTGGACTGTAGTTGGTGCCATGCAGACTGCCCGGCTAACTGCCGGTGCAAAAAGGCTCATTCAAGACTCAAGTCATTAACTCTCGACTTGTTGTGTTCTACTTTAACAGTCAATAAAATGCTAAAACAGTGCTTTATTTCTACAGCTCTATCCACATTTGCTATGGCAACACAATGTAAAGCAAATATTTACACAACAAAACGGGATAATGGATCTCGGTGTTGCAATGACCATTCTATTATCAAGGCCATAGTTTAATCTACAAATTAAAAAGAATTTGTAAATTCTAAAATGTAGTTATTTGTTGACAATAAATCACAGAAATCTAACATTTAGTCTATTAATTTAATCTCATAATTCAAATGTTGGTATGTTGTACATATACACAGTAAGATTAAGAAATGCAAATTTCCCATGACCATACTTTTAGTCTCACAAGGCAACTATTTTGTAAAAGAGCTACAGTAACTTGAATCAGTGCTAAAATTAAAGTATTAATTACTATTCACCATTTTTTTATTTTGATAACATGTACCAGTGGTATGGTCAAATTAAGTAAACATAGTTCAGGACATTTTATTAAACAAATGTTTAATTATTTGCATGTACAATGCTATTTATTTCTTATTAACATGTCTCAAATATAAGGAAACATTTAAACTAAATGCAATATCAAAACAAGAAATTATCAAAACTGAGAATATCAGAAGAAAGTTAGATACTTACACAAGCTTCCTAAAGAAAAAACATAAGGCCTCAATGTTATAATTATCTGTCCTAAAAGATTGTGCCACCCTGAGTCATATTTTTTAGGATGATTAAAGATGTAAGATTTAACAATGAGATTATAACTGTGTTTTCACTAGTGGTAGTTACTATATTTTGCTGTTGTATAATTGCTTTTTTAGTGTAAAATTGAGATTTTTTAATCAATGTGATCTTCTTGCCAATAATAAGCATGTTGTATATCAATTGGAAAATGACATAAACCAATATAGGCTATTACCCCATCCTTGTTTTCTGTTTTGGTCTCAGGAAGTTCCTCACATTTGCTTAAGGTAATATTAGTACCTGATGTATTTAATGTCGCAAATAGTTACAAAGAAAACAAATTAAAGTTTACATACTGTAGTGTATTTAGATAGCTGGAAGATAACAACACTTGACCACCTTTTGTCAACTAAAGCACTCAAAGAGAAGACCACTCTCATGATAGGATCTCAGTTTGAAGGTAAACAGGACCCTTGTCTTCTACCATTTTATGTTACAAATGTAATAGGCTGAATCATTTTAAAAGGCACAGCAAAAGTCGCAATCAAGCACTTAACATATAAATAACGATATGTGCAATTGCTTGCTACTAAAAAATTAGGTTAGCATTAGTTAATCTCAGGTCATTAAAAAACACCTCTGTGATTATATTGATTCAAGGAATCGGGTATGTTCATCCTGTTAGTGTTTCCCCCACTGTGAGTGTTAATTAATAATCTGAGAAAAGAGATCCAAAAAAGGTAAGAGGATCTAGAAAACAATTTTCTGCCTAAAATTATTACTATTTATGGTCAATTATCTAACATGAATTTTGATTTATTAAATAACAACCATTTGCAAATCTCCTCATTTGTTGAGTCAAATTAAATAGATTCAGAGCAAACATGTTTGTCAGTGCCTATATCAATTTAAACAATCATACTACAGAGATTAGAAACAGATTATATAAGAAAATGAATAATTGGACAAGTAGTGTGTTTAGGTACTCATTAAACCAGAACCATTAAAAGTTGCCATCAGTGAACCTCATTTTGAGCCACTGTTCTGGCTTTGATAAGTTTACTGATGTAATTATCGTCGTATCCCAAAATGTTTTTTAGAACTTCAACAGTGTGCTGTCCGAGAAGTGGCGGGGGACTTGAGTTTGACATATTGAATTCGTTGGATCTCACAGCAGGGCCTGTAGACATACATAATAAAATACAATTATTACAAATTATATTTGTTACAAAGACAAAACTGTTGTCTGTTAAATAGACGCAGAAGAGCCAAAACAAAAAATTAGTAAAAAATTGAACAAGCTTTAAAAAAATAAAATAAAAAGTAGAATTAATAACTTACTTTATACTTATTTTACCTGATACTTCCTAAAATATGCCTTAGTCAAATAAATTATTATTTAAAATACCACTGCAGTGCTCATTCAATAGGGTTTCATTTGTTTATTTAGTTACTGATTAGCAATAAAATCAGGATTTTGTTGAAAAAATATCTATAGCTATTAAATTTTAACATGTGTCCTGAAGGAGGCAGAGCATCTGACCAGAGGTTCTGTCTTTATCTGTCGTCCGGGCAATATTCTTTATTTGCCTATTTAACAGTGGTGGCTATTGTATGAAAACCTAAACTGGTCAGAAACCAAGACTTCATACTGGGCAGATCCTCTTTCAATTCTTGCACGGGGTAAGCAAAAATGCTAATTTCAACTGTCAGTTGTAAAAGCTAAGAAACAACCATAGAGAGAAAGACAGACACCTGTTATAGTCACAAAAGTGTATCCTATTCAAAGATAATAACTTCTTATATAGAACACCATTATAAAATATATAACTTTTATTGCATAATTTTAAAACATAATATAAAACAATTAAAAATTACCAAAACATTCCTTAGAGTCCCTCGAATATATCAATAGTAAATTAATAATAGATTAGGAAAGTAAATCTGCTATTATTCCCAATACATTATTTTCATATTTTCCTGAATATTGGGTTATCTAATAAAGCCACACAAAAAATCAATACAGTGCATAAAGATCAAAAGTGCAAATACATACAATATAGTTTATAGCAGCCATACTACATCTATAACATTATAAAGTGCTTAAACAACCATATATTTATATCCATATATAAAGTGCTAATGCCAAAAAATAAAGGAATATATCAACAACAAAAAAATGAAATATAAAACTATACTATAAACCCTACAAATACTAGTGTAGCAGCTTTGGAGCCTGTCATAAGCTCCCTAAATTATAATACGACATTATTCTCCTAACCCCATAATTATAAACCACTACAGTAGTATCCCTAAACTAATATGACGAACTGATGATCTGCCACTTATCTCCTGTAAAAGAAAAAAGTGCATGCACTTACCTCCTGCACTAAAAAGTGATCATATAGTAAAACACAAGCTTGACATTCAAATGTTAGTGATAAACCAAATGTATCTGTAGAGCAGATTTCCTTCCCAATGTCTCTTTCAACTAGATAGCTCTGCCATACTGCATCTCACTGGCGTCTGACGCCATCATCTGGGGACTGTGTGTTGATCCAGACCTGACGCGCACGTTTCGCATCATCCGCTTCCTATGAGGTTTCTTTGTTGTTTTACACCTGTCACCTAAAATGTCCCCAGTAATTTGACCTTATTAAATATTATTTAATACAAGATAAATGTGATTATACTATGGTTATTTAAAATGTTATAGTATTATTCTCCTTGGAGTTAGTGTTTTTCAACTCTGTATGTAGTTGTAAAAGCTACACACATTTTTTTCTTCACATCCTACTGTATTGCTAATGGGTAATAATAAACAAATGAAACTCCATTGTATGACCACTATCTATGGACATATGATGGGAGAATGTCTCCAGTTCCATGTTATCCTATCGGATGAACACTTCCAAAAGTTCTCCTAGCTTTGTACCTTAGATTGCAAGTGAAAAAAAAAAAATATATGGTAATGCATGTATACTCTACTTTATAAAAAAAAAACTTACTTTAGCATTTTTATAGTTCTAATAAAACATTTTTATATTAGCCTTTTAGATTATTGTGAATTTGCCTTTTAGCTTTTGTAACGTTTTTGGTGTCCGTTGTATTATGAATAACTGCCACCCCACAAAATATGTATAGATCATGCAAGTCTTGCGTGCATGGTGATACTAACACACTGACAAATCATTTTGCCACAAGAAATCTGCTTTTTGTTTAGAAATTAAATTAAAGACATGAATGCCTTTATTGCACAATTCCACTTTTCCTCTGTTTGCTAAATTTAATTACTTATTCTCATCCTCTCTAGTACAATTAACTAACATTGTAACATTACAATTAATTAACATTGTTGTTGGGTGATATATGGTTGGTTTTATCAATATTGGTATTGGTATGATGTTTCAAAAGCTGGCTCCAGAACTACTAAGTAAAGTAAGTAACTACGCTCATTGTTTGTTTGATGATTTACCCGGGATACTTTGCACTTGGACTGTAATGGGTTTGAGGTTATTTGGAACAAGTTACAATGTTTGCATGTGGCATTTGGATTAGCTCTGCCAAACCAAGGAGGCAGACAAGTCAGCTAATCACCTAGAATCATTCTCTTGGAAACAACTGTGTGGTTTATTTAATTTTTTATTTTAAATCCAACATCATTTAATCCTTAAGGTTTTCTCAACACGTGTTATTTATCCATAAAATACTCAGACAATAAGAGAATTCAGGAGGAAGTAAAATTTAGCATACAGAATATATAGAGACAAATGCAGTTGCAAGCACTGTATTAGAAGCTATTTCAGTTTATCATAGAAACTGCACTGTATTCCATTGTTTTGAAGAGCTACATATAATACAGATCACTATATCTTTTGGAATGTAGAAGTAAATAATACAGCTCTTTTTATCTTTAACATGAGAGTGTCAGTAGATTAAGGGAAAGGGTATTGTTATAATGTAATAAACACGTAAGAGGTTATATTTCTCTCCTCAAATCTCCAAATCACATAAAATCTAGAGAAATGTTTAAGTAGCTTCTGATGGTCACATGACATCATGTTATGCTTTATTACACATACAAAGAAAGAGGGATCAAGTCTTTAAATGGACACTAAGGTGGTTATAACAGCCATGTCCCTATAAAATATAAGCTGTATCTAGCCTAATTGATAGCATTTTTAGCTCAATTACAAAAAATAGGGATTTATTACAATTAATTTAATTTCCATCTGTTCATCTCCAAGAGGCTGTAATGTTGCCTTTGCTCACACCTCTGATCACTTAAATTATGTCACAGGATGAGGTCAGCAGACTGTGAATCTCCATATTGCAGCATAACCAGCTACTTCCTGTTGGTTTATGTGATCATGTGGTTCAGCTTCTAGTGCAGAAGCCAGCACCACATAACCACATGGACCAATAGGAAGCAGGTGGCAGTGTTGTGTGCCTTAGATGGTGCAATATGAAGATTCAAAGCTTGCCACCCATCTACCTCATGCAGTGACAAAGTCTGAGGAGAGGGAAAGTGCAGAAGCCCAACATGACAGCCAAGCAAACAGCAATGAAAATAATAACTTTCTATAATTGCCTAACATGGCTTTCCTCGTGCTAGAGGCTTTAAAGGACCATGGCTTGTTTTACCACTACAATATCCCTTTTATGCTATATTTATTTATAAAAATGTCAATTTCAGGAGAGTGGTATACAGCCTTTAAGATGCATAAATGGAATAATTTACCAGCACACAAATGGTAAACATTTCCCCCAGAAATTCAGAAGCCAGAAAAGAATGACTACAATCTAGGCCTATATTAAGCAATATGTTGTAAATTATGTTTTACACATATTTGCTTCTATTCAACAAAATACTGAACATGTTATTTCTGTGGCAGTAAGTAATGCCGTGTGATAAACACAGAACACCTTTGTAAACCACCCTAGACAGCAATGCAATAACATAACGAAAGCCACTGTGGTTTTTGCAAAATATGTTTTACAGTCATACCATGGTATAAAAAACTCTGTTAGAGAGAACCCCTGTGATAGGCACTATTCCCTGAAGTCATGAATACTGTCGATGTAATCAAGAAAAAGCCTTGTAACACTGAAAGACTTCTCTTTTATAATACAAGAGACTGGCGATTTAGAGCGTTTAATTGGAATGTAAATGTCATTAAATATTTCATTTTGAGGTGACTCTTTTATTTAAACTTAGTATAAATCTAATTTATAGTCACGTGTTGAGAGAGGAGGAGAAAATATACTGTTCATAAAAATAAGTACTTTACTTTAAATATTAATCGTTTAATGAAATTATATTTTTCTCTGATAATATAAAGGGTCAGTAAAGCCCAAAAATGCATTCAAATATCTTATTTTAAACATTACAAAAACATTTATGCATTTAAAAAAAAAGTGGTCTAGAATGTAGATAAATTACATTAAACTGAGACACTATTAAACTGTATTGATCTCCCATGTCCTGTCATGTTACAGGGGCAGTACATTTTATGGAGGCCTCATTGTGCCGGTATTTAGTTGATTGTGATCAGATAAGAAAGCACAATTAACAGACTCCCCATGAGGCTTTATGCTTCCTCTAAATTCATTGCTTTGATAGATTGTTTTATACTCTATTTCTGTGCCTTTTTATGGGATTGTTTAGATTCACTTTTCACAGAAAACAATCCATTTACCAGTTTTTCAAACACTGATGAATCTAACCCTTCCTATCATAGTGCTACCAATGGATGTGACATGCAGTACTATTGTATATTCACTCCCAAATATATAAAAGGTCTTTAATATTGATTTAAACTCTACTGTTGACATATAACTGTGGCAGATCATGAAAATCCCCTTCATGTTACTCACTAACACTACATTTTTTACAATGAGATTCACAATGCTTCCTCTAACTCTCCACCAACGTTCTAATTTTGCAGCTTGGGTAACTGCAGTTGTACATGCATAGTTAATTATAATGAAGATCATTTGTGTTCATATGTAAATACTTAATCTATATCATTGAGAAAGTATCACATATAATAGTTGTGGTAAGTTACGAATGTTGGTCACTCAATGTTAAATGTTACGGGCTTGCACCGAGGGCGCTCATCACGAGGCCTGCAAGTTGGAGGGGGGAAAGCCTCGCATTGTGTGGCAAACAGCATTGCCAGACGTCAAATTTTATTGCTGTCATTTTTGACTGGCAAGTCGCTAGTAATTCTATATTCTTTGTGCATTCTATAATACAGGCGGTCCCCCGGGTTAAGGATGAGATACGTTCCTGAGAACGTCTTTAAACCGGATTTGTATGTAACGCGGATTCCTTTTGAATAATAATAATAATAATAACAATACTATAATGGCTCATATGTGTTAAAATTACATAGTTAATACTGTAATAATAATAATACCTCTGTACTGTAATAATAAGTTACAGAAAATACTGTGCTCTTTCTTTTGATTCAAACAGAACATAAAAACAAACTCATACAGAAAGTCCTAGGAGTCTGTAACCCAGGGATCTCCTGTAGATGTTTGGTAAATTCATATTATTTTATATATTCACTATTTGAATAGAATTATTATAGATCACATATACTGTATTGGTCCGAATATAAGTCGCACCCGCATATAAGCCGCACCCGTATAGTTCAAGGGGAAAAAATAGAAAAAAGATAGTACTCAAATATAAGCTGCACCTGTAAAATTGGAGAGAAAAAGACTCTCAATGTGATCAGCCATTGCAAGAAACAGGCTTTCTAATTAGCACTGTAGCTTTTTTTGCAGGTTACAGGCCTTACAGGATGTTAGAATCACTAAAACCGTAAATCGCTATTCAATACCGCAGCCTCAAGCACAAAAATCGGCACCCTTAACTCGCAATCGCGCAAATCGACAGTCATTTTGCGTTCGCGAATAGAAGCCGCACACGTAACAAGCAAAGTTCGCAAATCGGCAATTATTTTTTTTATGGTCGTGAATATAAGCCGCACCCGTAACTCGCAAGCTCAAAAACTGGAAAAAAGGTGCGGCTTATGTTCGGACCAATACGATATAGTTGTCAGCAATACAGGTTGTTGCTAATGCTTGCGGACTCGCATAGCAAGCCCACAGTTGCTGGTAAGGAGCGATCATCCCTACGACCCCAACGACTTAAGGACCGTAAATGCGGACCCTCCTGAAGCGAGGGGGGGCATTTGCGGAGGTGGGGGCTCCCACGTCGGCTGCAATGATCCGCAGCCTCATTGCAGGCCGCAAAAGCGGACCATCGCAAAGTGAGGAGCCGCAAAAGCGGAGGTGGAGGCTCTACGGCACCTCACAAGTGCTTACAAACGACCACACAAGCGGGATTTTGACAAAAAAAAACAAATACGCAATGACTAACTACGGACTTACACAAAAAAATACGAGCCGCAGGACATAGAAAAAAATCGATTAAGGACAATCAAAAATACGACTTTAACAGACAACGCACGCACAGCGGCAAACATAAAAAACCACAAAAATACACACTAAAATACAATAAAAACCTTACCCACACCAAGGGGGGACACCCAGGACCTCTGTAACACGTTAAACCTTGATTTCGGTCAAATTTACAAAGTTTAGACACTCGAAAATCCCCTAAGCGAGAGAAAAAATTGCAGACGAAAAAAACGAAAACGAGGCTACATAACCCCTAAAGCCACAAAATACCCCAAAGCTTTACAAAAACCCGTACGACCTACAACATACACCAATAGCAAGGACGCTAAATCATACAAATCCGCCTACCATATACACATTCACCGCCATTTTCTAACACTAACTTACAGAATGAGGATGTACACAGCTACACAAACGGCTTCCCCTCGCGCACGCAGCCTATTTACACTACACACTGCACACATTGCTGACACTTACACCTCAGCTCCAAAACAGTGCAAACCTACATTGTATGCTGCAGGAACATCAAAACAGATTGTTAGCTTTCAGCACATTCCTTGCTGCATATATTAATTACAAAGAGGTAAAGTATATTAATTTATGATTTCATTAATTAATTATTTAGAATTTAAAAAAATACACACAAAACAAAAAAAACAAAAAAACACCACACTAGCGCAAACAACCACAAACACCTTCACTGCGCCACCCACAAGGAGCGCCAACGGTGCTCATAGGACACAAAGTGCACCAGGGGAGAGCCTTGCAATAAGCGACAAAACAAGATCACTGCGGACCTTACAATACGCGCAAAAGCGCCTATGATAACAACAAATACACCAACCCAGAGACTTGCAATGAGCACCGAAGGCCAGCCTCGCAATGAGCGCACAAGGATCTCAGACCACCAAAACACTTACTCTCTGTGGCAAACAGCATTACCTGCCTTACAAGTCGCTAGTATTATATATATTATAAGAAATATTTTTCACTGTGTCATATTATTATAAAGATTAGGCCCAGGAATAGCAAATGAAATAAAGTAATAGATGTTTGCTGAAAATGTTTATTCTAATATGTGGCAAATATTCAAATAAAGACTAATAACAAATATGGGTATATATGTCTCATCTTTCTGACTGAGAAGTTAGATATCAGCTTTGCAGTATGAAATGTAAACCTTATATTTAGCATTGATAGGGAAGCATATGTAAGCTTCTTATTCATCTGTGAGTGTGTAGTGGAACTTTTATTAAAGTTATTCTTTAGGCAAACAATTCTGTTTTATATATAAGGTTCCAACTATGTTTAACTAGCGAACTGCCCATCAAAAAATTACGGCAATAAAAGTGTAAGCCAGGCAATGCTGTTTGCCACACAATGTGAAGCTTTTGCTTCTCTGAGCACCTTCGTCGCTTGTTGCAAACATTTCCTCCCGCCTACTGTACGGGCCGCTCATTGCAGGGTTCATTAACCTGGCAGTTTTGTGCTTGGGAATGCCATGTGTCTCTTCCCAGCATCTCCCCCTGTCCCTTCCCTGTGTGTTTCTTCTCTGTGTGTCTGCTGTTTGTGTAGTTTTTCAAAGTCCTGCATGCCTGACTTTCGTGTAAGTGGTACTGTCTTTGCCGTCATGTATTTTCTAAGAACGGCGTGCCTGGCTTTGCTCAGCCTCTTTTTCATCCAGTTTCAGAATTTTTTACGTTTTTCGTCCGCCATTTTGTTTCTCGTTTAGCCGATTTTCGAGTGATGAAACACGTCAAATATGGCTCCAATTGCAACCTCACTCCCATGCTTCCTGGCTCTCCCCCTGTGCTGTCTGTGAGTGTGTTTTTATGGTTTTTTATGGTTTTCGATTTCTGCGGTTCTGCCATTAAATTCATATTTTTCAGAGGTCGTATTTTGTTGGTGTGTTAGTGTCTTTGCCGTTGTGTATTTTCTAAGTCCAGCGTGCCTGCCGTTGTTCGTGTAAGTGTTACTGTCTTTGCCGTTGTGTATTTTCTAAGTCCCGCGTGTCTAAGAGCTGTGCGTCCTGCGTACTTCAATGCCTCAACTGAGCGCCTTTGAGCTCAGAATGCTTCAATGACTCAACTGCTCTCTCGCTTTGCGAGGCTGGCAAGCATGACGACAAATCGCAGTTTGACAACTATTATATATGATGTAATCCTCCTCAATTTAATTTACACTCCTTTACTCGTAAGAGACCCACAGAGTTACAGTTTTACCATTTCTGGGTCCTGCAACTTTCTCCTTCTATTCTCTCCTTTCTCATCATACTCATGTGTGAATTGGGTCCAACCCACAGGGAGGTAAATTAACTACCAGGGTTATGCTCTTAGAAAGCAAGCAGGCATTGAAATGCTTTGCGTTACAATCTGCTAAAACACTAAACTGGCATGATCATAAGGGGGGGAAAAAGTAAAATTCCTTCCTGAACCCAGGTACTGGCGAGTGAATTCCTCCCTGGATCAATATCCCTTTGTTAGTTATCTAGGATGACCTGAATGCCCCTTTCTTTCAACAATATATCCAACTCCTTTTTAAAGTTATCTATTAAATCTGCTGTGACAACCTGCTTTGGCAGAAAATTCCTCAGCTTAACCACCCTCACTGTGACGTAACCTTTTCTGTCTCAAAGGATGTCCTCTTGTCAGGTGAAAACCTCTTGGCACAAAAGTTAATTTGACAAAGCCTTGTATGGACACTGGATATATTTATATAAAGTAATCATATCCCCTCTTAGATGCATTTGTTCTAGAGAAAATAAGTTTAATCTAATTAGTCTTTCTTTATAACTTAGCCCCTCCATTCCCCTTATTAGTTTTGTTGCTCTTCTCTGTACTTTTTACAGCTTTAACATTTTCTTTTTATAAATTAGTGCCCAAAATGTTACTCCATATTCCAAATGAGGGCATAATAGGGATTTCTGTAGTGGCAAAAATATATCTGCTTCCCTTGCTTCTATTCCCTTCTTAATACATGCTAATATTTTATTTGCCGTTGCAGATCCTGCTTGGCATTGAGCACTGTTACCTAGATGGTTGTCTACAAGTACTCCCAAATCCCTTTCTATATCTGATAACACTAGAATTTCTCCAGATTATACATTTCATGGCTATTTATAATACCTAAATGCATAACTTTACATTTATTTGTATTAAATCTCATCCGCCATTTAGTAAACTTCTAATTTATGTAAATCCCTTTGTAGGGAAAGTAAATCACTTTCTGATTTAATTATCTTGCACAACTTAGTGTCGTCTGCAATACTTTCGAAGTCATTAACACATATGTTAAAAAGGAGAGAACCCAATACTGAACCCTGGGGATCCCCACTTATCACATTAGTCCAATCTGAGAATATTCAATTTACCACAAGCCTTTGCTTCCTGTCTTTTAGCCAGCTCTCAATCCATGAGCAGATATTTACTGCAATTCCTGTATCCCTTAGTTTATACCATAGTCTCCCATGTGGCACTGTATCACAATCCTTTGCAAAATCAAAAAACACTACATCCACTGAGTTGCCTTGATCCAAGTAAAGTTGACTCTGTTCCATCTTTTTGTGAAGGTTTGTTGCTTGTACATTATATGCTAAATAAGTGTTTGCATCATAAACCATACTTCAAACACTCATCATACTTCTAGCTCTCATCAGTAAACATTATTATGATATTATTGCAGTTATAAAAAACACTGTTTATGACAGCTTAACACAGTGATTGGGAGCTCTGCCAGGATTCCAACCATCCAGGGTTTGAATATCTCTCCACTTGTGTGTTCATGTTCTCTCTGCTTTAGCAAATATGAATTAATCTGTTTTATCCATTCAGATGGATCCATGCTTAGTTAGAGTTATTGAAATCCTGTTGGAACAGTTACCCATCATTGGCCTAAAGGAAGGATACATGCCAAAACTACTTTACTTCAGTATTTCAAACAGTTCTCTCTCTACTCAATCTGAAAAAAAAAAACAGTCCAAAAAATTCAAACCTGAACTGGAGCTTGCTGGCATAGTTGATTGCTAAGCACTAAATGTGTCTATGGATGGCCAGATAATTTTGTGCAAACTTCTCAGGAGGGCAGAGAAACTATTTCAAATCCCAAGCCAGGCAAGCTTAAGAAAGTAGGTAGGTTAGATGTAAGCACAGTAACTATACCATTCAATGTAAGAAAAAATGAATGATAGGTATCTTTGTGTCTAAGATAAAAACGTAACATTTTGGTAATAGTATTGGTATACCAGACTACTGGTACAAATTTGAATATAACTACACTGAAATTTGACATTACATATATTATTAAGAAAATGCAGCAATAAGTATGTCTTAAGATTGTAAAAGACTGCACATCTTTAGATCGGCTGTTATTATCAGAGAGTATATTAATCATGCAGTTTAGCTTGAAGGTGGTTCTGGAACAGCTTAGAAAAACAAAAGATGGCTTAGAAGTCAAGTACATAATTGTGCAGGCACTTATCATACTTTCTGCCCTGGACAATACACATCTTTATTATTTTTAAACACACACTTGATTACGGATGATCCCCAGTCACATATGGAGTCAATTATCCACAATAGCTTCATTTAGAAATAATGTACATAGGACATGATGTAGAAAAACATGTTTGCCTCTAGCAAACCCTCAGTAGCAGCAGTTATGTTCATATCTACATTGCCTAAATCATTTACACATATTGCAAGGGACTTTCCCATTACCACAACTAGGCCAAGGCCTCTGGAGGATTGCATCAAATGTGGATAGGTGTGAAAGATAGAAAATCACTCTGTCAAGTAGCTTCCACGTGAAGCACGACTATTAATCATTTTGAACAACAATATTGAGTTAATTTGATGAATATGTGGGATATTCACTAGACATGTGAAACAACATTATCCTATCCTTAATACTCCCTTGAGCACTTAGGAAAAAAAGGCTTAAGTGCATAGGAAGAGCTGTCATTAAGTTATGTGAGGAAAATATGATAAATATACGTCTAGTCCAGTCCACCTGTGTGTAAAGAGAGCATATATTGCCTATGACAACCACTAATCACTTGAAAGGCAAGTTCATTACTCTGAAAGTAATGCTGGCATTCTCCGTAATTGGACAACATTTAAATAACTTCCCAAAGAAATTGGTATGTTAAATAAACACAAATTCGTAGGCCTTTTTACACTGTGGTTTTTTTTTCAATTAAAATTACCACAGGGTATAGAAACATGCTAATAATTATAAATTATGGGCATTGAATGCTGAGAATTCCATGATCTCTTGAAAAATATATTTTCAATCTGGTGGATAACAAATAGAAATACATGTTGTTATTTGTTTCAGACTATCAGGTAAATATGATGCACAAAAGCCTATTATACTTGATTCTTATTTAAGCCATTGGTTGGTTTCAGTTATATACTACTTAACATGAGTTTGTAATTAGCTGGCTGACCTATAAATGTAATTTTAACTACCTTCAACTTTATAGTACTGTGTAAAATGATGACACTGTATTATTACCAAGTTATGAATACTTGGTAATAATAATAATACAAATAATATTTAATTTAATATAGTGCACATTCTCTATTTTGTTATAATGGAAGCTCTGAATAAACTGTTTTTTTTAATGAAAAGGTATATTTAGTGAAGTTATGCTTCAAAAAGCCACATTTTGAATTACTCTTGTTCTTTTGAGCCAATTAAAAAAAAACTTTATTTCTAATCAGCGGAATTGGAAGAACATCACAAAAAGTGCTACCTATGTATAAACTGAGTAATCCATTCAATTTAAAACTGCTGGATCTCTTAAAACTCCCTTCAGAGTGAATCACACTTGCCAACATATTTTTTACATGTTCACACGACAAGCTCAACTAGTTTAAATTCTGAAATTGTTTTTTTCTTTTGCTTCCTGGTATAATAAAAAAACAAAAACATGGTATAACATTTTTTTTATGATATACTCATCTGTATTACTTCTATCTATATATCTTTTGGTCTAAATTACCAAATAAAAACATAAAGCACTTGACACCTTCCTATCCCAGGTGTCGGTTGAATGCAGGTTTTTCTATTTGTTTTTGTGAATACAATATATTAGTGGATCATTTTAAAATATCAGGTCCAATAACTATTTTCACATGAGAAACAAAAATCATTGCTTGATCTAATTCATCTATCTAATTATCGAATAAATTAGACTCTCAGTTATCCGGCACCCACCGGGATTGGTAGATGCCGCATAAATGTAGATTCTGGTTGCTTGATAGTTACTATTAAAAGAGGCTTAGATCAGCTGCACATAGGATGCTCTGATAAGTATATTTGTCATCGAGGGCTATTCTAGCAGCAGCTTTCACTCCTCACTTACACACAGGCATGTTCGGCAGGAGGGTGCGGTGCTGAACCCGGGGAATGTAACGCCAACACTGCACTGGCTCAGTCACTCATACCTGTCTGCTTCCAGGTAAATTGAATTGTAGAGATGTACAGTGGATGAAATCTAGGTGCCTGTAAGCATTTTGTGGCATGACAACCTGGCTCCTGGCATTTGTAAAACTTAGTTTTTATTTATTATATACAGTATTCATTTTTTTTCGGGTTGCTTGAGAGTTCTGGTTGCTTGAGTTCTGGTTAACTGAGAGTCTACTGTATCTTGTTCCACATTATGCAAAAAACAACATGGCCCTTAAGAAATGTCAGTGGTCATTCCCTATTGGTAATCTTATATTGAGCAACAGAATTCCCTGCATGGGATTAATGAATAACCCATTAATGAGTCAGATAGAATAAGTCATATTATGCTGAACACGCAAGTTATCATAGTCTTTAAATCGACTGCCAGAAGAAAATGTGTGTTCAATTCAATGCAAAAGACTCATTATAAATGGGAAATAAAAAATAATTTTAAATGATATTTGTTAATGCATTGCTGGTAAACTCCTACAGCTCTTGATATCATATCTGCAAAATTACATAACTAAATGAGAAAATATTCAAGGAAGGGCTAATTAAATGGTACATAGTAAACTGCATGACCTTAATATCTAAAATAAGAAGATTACCAAAACAAAAGGTTATGAGTTAAAGGACACTGTTTGAAATGTTGTTTGAGGAAATGTAGAGGGAGAGATGGAGGAGGAGGGAGAGAGGTAGTTTGGTACTTGAGATCCTCATCTTATCCTACACACGCTCAGAAGTATAAGAACAAATGCAAGCCCTGTTTTTGCAGAAATGAAAATGCCCCGCTCGACTTATTACTTCCTCACCCTCCCATATACAGGACTTTTTTCAAGCTGCATCTTAATAACAATAAAAATAAAAGATACTTCTAATAATGATATAAACTCACCTATTAGTTCTTACAGTGTGTTCTAAACTTCTGCGTTCTATGTTAAAAGTTTGTAACAAAGATTTGTGGGATTACATAAAATGTTTTAACAAATAAAAAACGGTACTATAAAATTTGTTACAATGTTTTAAATCAGGAAACATGTAAATAAAAAAATATCAATCAAACATTATAGTTTTTCTTATTTTAGAAATAAATTGGTGTCCAAGATGCAGCAGCTGTAGCTGTGAACAAACAACTCTTGATATGAACTGACAAAGAGGCCCTACTATAAGACTCAGGAAGATGGGTTAAAGAGATGGCAGAAATTACAGAACATAAAAAAAATAAAAAAGGCAACAAAGGAGAAGTTTTACTTTTTTAATTTTCTATTTTTTGTTTTTTTCCTTTCATTCTAATTTTCTCACCTAACAGCAGCTGAACAAAACATCTGTCTGTGATGTCTTTATCTTTTCCTCCCATCAGTTCTTGAAACAGCAATTTCTTTGACACTCGGGGATCTGTACAGATGAGAGTGCTCCAAGCTCATAGCTTATGTAACAGGAGGTTCCCACTGACTGATTACTGAATTTCCTCCCTATCCTACTCTCGGTCACACATCATCCAGAGATTTATATTTTTTTTAAACGTGTTAATCAACAAGGGGAAACTGTGCAAGCATGTGCAAAAAATATATGTATTCACATTCACTTTGTACAGTATACAGCCAGCTACTTGAATAAACTAGAATTGTCAATTGTATCATTATTTGTATGATAATTATGATTTATCATGCATTTTAAAAAGAACATATCATAAAAAATAAGTAATCTGTATATGTGTTGGGCATATATTATATATTTTTTTACTTTTTTTCAAATGATAGCCACATTGTAAGGGTTATTTTTACTTTTCATTAAGTTTTATTTTGTTTTAGATAAAGAAAAGAAAATATAATTTGTATTGCTTATATAACAAGTAAATATGAATTAATTAGAATATGAATACATATAAAGTTACAAGTAAAACAAAAAAAGGAAGAAAAAAAATATGATATTTATATTGAAAAATAATCTTTAACACATAGGTATGTATATGATTACTTGTATGTGTAATGTATTTGATGTGTATATATATATATATATAGTAAATAAAAAGTACATTTGTGTTCACATTCTAATGTCTAAAGCAAGTTAAAAAACCTGCTTCCAGCTCAGAGTTCCGAGAAAAACAGTTATTACACTGCATTCTGGGAAGTTGAGCTGGGACACACAAATGTGCCCACAAATGCCTCGCTCTTCATTCCGTAGCCATCATCAAAATTCCTTTAAGCTTATGCCTGCTGTATTACACAGCATTAATGCAAAGCCAAGGTTATATATATATATATATATATATATATATATATATATATATATATATACACACACACATATACTCATATTTATACATACAATCATATACTTACATATGTGTATAAGGATTATTTTTAAAAGGAACTATCTGTTTTTCATTTATTCTCCTATGACACTTTGTGATACATCTGTTCTCTCCATACACAGATGGCAATAATATGACACATATTAATAAATTTATAATAGATTACTTAGAATCTGTGACAGATTACGGTATTGTCAATTCATCAAACAGAGGCTAATCATGGGCGTACACAAAAATATTTAACTGCACCAGAATTTCTTAATTTTAACTACAGTACAAAGAAAGGAAGTCACAAGGGTGATCTCAGATGTTATGTTGTCCAAAATGTGCATGAGCTGCATGTAATCAACAGCAGAATCTTTATTTAAAATTGTTATTGAAGCTTCTGAATATTTTTTAAATATCAGTATTGTACAAACTATTTACTATTTTCTCAGTTTGAGGTGGCTTTTAGAAACTCATGTCGAAGGTACCTCAAAGTGGGAAAATAGAAATATATATAGAATATATATAGAATATATAGAAACCTGCAGATCTTCAAAAGCCGTCTTGTGGGATCAGAAGAGCACAAATACTGATGCAAGAACAATAATGCTATAGATTTACATAGAGACTTATGTGCCCTTGACAGGCTAATTATTATACTTTGGAGACTAGCAAAATATTTATCATGGTATTTTCCAGGTTAATACCTGGGTTTATGGGAGGGGCCCACTCTCATTCTGCCTCTTCCCGTGGGAGGGGCCTTCTTCAGACTTTATAATGACTTCCTGTCAACATCCCCTTGCTCAGTTCATTCCTGAGCCACTGCCTGCAGGTTGTTTCTCTGCGCTCTCTTGTTTATCAGCTTTCCTAGCCTCATATCGCAAACTCCAGTTGCTTTCTGCCCCTTTTCCTACAACTATCCAAGGTAAGCTGTCAATTCCTTCTAAGCTATCCTTGGTGGATCTTAGCCCAGGACTACCAAGTTGCTTCCTTGTCCACGTCCAAGGTTCAGGTTTTACTTTTTTAAGCTTAGTTTTGGCCAAGTCCACCAAGTTTCTCGACTTTCCTATACCTTCTTGGTTGGGTTTGGCCCTGAATTTGTCAAGTTGCGTCCCTTGTCCATGTCCAAGGCTTCAACTTTTAGGCTTTGAAAAATTTTGGCCAAAATCGACATAATTTCCAGACTTTCCTGTACATTTTCGTGTGGGTTTGGACCTGAATCTGCTAAGTTACGACTCTTGTCTGTGTCCAAGGCTACGCTTTTATGCTTTCGTAAGCCTCCTTTTGCACAGTTTGGCCGAAACCTGCTAACCTTCAACCTTCCTCCGGCTTTCCATAAATCCTAAACCAACCTTCGCAAGCTTACCTCCTTCATGCTTCCATATGAACCAAACCAGCCTTCGCAGGCTTACCTCATTCACGATTTCCATACAAACCAAACCAGCCATCGCAGGCTTACCTCGTTTACGCTTTCCATACAAACCATATCAGCCTTAAAAGTATCACTTCAATCACACTTCCATAAGTACTCATATAACCTAATGCTACAGCAGCCCTTCGCCAGACCTAAACTCGATCACGCTTTTGTGGGCTCCCTTCCCTCTCTCCTCACCATCAGGCCAGTTAGTGCGTAGCAATAGGCCATACATTAGCTACACGAACAGAGGGATCCGACCGCAAAGCTTATGTCCAGGTTTTTTTCCTTGGGGTTGTGGGGGGGGGGCACTCTAAAATGTTTGCAAGGGCATTCCCTTCGCTGGAGAGCAATGGTTCGATGTACTCGATATTTGGGAGAGGGACCCAACCACAGATATATATATAAAAAATAAAATAAAATTCCAAACTAAAAGAATACATTGTTATAAAAGTATGTAGCCCAAGAACCAAATGTAATCTTGATAGCTGTTAAAGCTCATAAATAACATGCAAGATAACTAGTGGAGCTTCTCTAACTAAAATCTAATCATAATCCCACAAACCCTATATGTGCAATAGTGATTGTGCCATTTTCTTAAAATATAAAAATTATTATTTCTGCACTACTCTTTAAAATGTTATTATTTATACCCCCTACTAAATAACAAATAAAATAATAAAATTACTATTTCTGTGCCACAATAAAAAATATGTGAAATACATGTGCCAAAAAATCAAACCATAATATTGAAAATGGAACTTTGATATTTTCAAACCTTGGCAAAAATATTTATAGCATGATGTGCAATCACTCTCTCCAAAATCTGGTTATTTCTTTAAAAGAATCAACATTTTTGGTATAATTTGTTGTGTAATACAGATCACACAAAGAATTCACACATTTTAATATTTCGGGAAAGAAGAATCTTTTTTGAAAATACTAATATGAAACAGAAACATTAAAATATATTCCTGATGAGTTTCAGAAGCTATTCCATCTATGGAGATTTCTGAGTTATATAAAGGCTGGAACAAGAGGGTATTAAATGCAGCTTGTTCATGTTTAATGGGAATTAACAAATATTGCTTGCTGATGTAGTACATCTGGCAAAGAGCATGCTTAACATCCATTTTATTGTGACAGCATTTTCTTTCTGCAAAAATTTATGGTTAAATAATGACAATATTTCTAATAAAAGTAAAATGTTTCTTATATTACGAGACCAGCACAAGGATAGGATTTACACCGATCCATGGACAATATGCTGGGAATGCTAAGAAACATATGCATAATGGTACTTTCAAAATGTGTTTTCTGTTCACATGCAAATAATTATTTTATTTTGCTTAATATTGTACATTTCTGAAGCATTTTGCTGTTGAGATCCCTATCAACAATTGTTGTTTGTATTTAAAAAAAGATTCCAAAATAAATATTGTGTTCCTCACTCAACTGCAGGAGCATTTGTGGCACAATTAGTGAATTAAATACTTAAAGGTACTTTAAAGTCTGATATTTTTGATTTTGCATGTAAACAAGCCTGTTTAAACATCGCTAAGTGTTTTGTTTTTTTTGCATAACACTACATTAAATAGATACTGTTTAAACCACAGCAAAGCTTGACTGAAATGCCTGTCTGTGCACAGCTCATACCACTGTATGCTGAAAGGCAACAATGTTACTGTTTGTTCGTGGATATCATTCAAACCAGTTTTTTTAATATTTGGACAATTGTTTTAAAAAAGAAAGCATGGCTTAAAATATAAATCAAATACCTAAATCCAGGCAAAGTAAGGATTACAATAGGATTTCCAGATTACTTTAATAAATCTATGTTGAGTTTCATTTACTTTAGTTCAAAACTTTCTATCATGCATTTAAACGAGAATATTTATGTATTACAAAGTGTGTTTTTCCTTTGTGAAAAATGTTTACATTTTAATAATTGAAAATAAAAACTCAAAACAGACAGGAAGATAAAAATGTATTTGATCTGCCTTTATCTGACCTGTGCGTTAAAAATGTGTGTAAACAAGAACGCATGGTGTTTTCTTATTTGACTTATATTAAAACCAATGGGAACATAACTACAATATGTTTCAGTTGAGACACCCATAAGGCTCACTGCCCTCTATTTCCTGTACCATAACAGAACAGATGAGAAAACAATCCCACACTGACTAGATACATTTTTTCTCCTACAAAAATTGTTTCGTAATTTGGTCTTTTAAATGAATTCTAGTTTGGACAACAATTGCCCTTTGATTTTGATGGATGTTTTATAGGGAAGCCGTCTACTCAAAACTATGTGATTTCATACTAAAACAGTATTGTTTTAAGATAACAAATATTGTATATGAGATATCTCACGATGTAAAATACAAATACACAAGAATACCACTTATGAATGGTTATCATGGTTCTATAACAATCTCTAAAGCTATTTACTTTATCTGGGACCAATATGTCTGCAAACAGCCTTTAATATGTAAAGAAAGGAATCTGTTATAATTAGTTACTCTATGCAGTAGCTTAACATATTGTGAATGCCACAGGAGTTCTTTTAATTCAAGCTATAAAACATCCAATGTTATGCTTTATGGAAAACAACTGACTCCTGTGCACAAAGAACTGTATAAATAGTTCTGAGCCAAATATTTACATTAATAACGGTAAAAAAATGTCCTCAGTGCAGGGGGGTTAAAAAGTACAAGCAGTTCTCTTTACCTTACAGTACAGGTCAAACAATCATCTGTTTTATATCTTTTCATTAGTTTGTAACAAAACATGCTGTGTTTGAAACTAATAATATACAGAGAATGTTGATCCAGCATTCTGATTTTAAAGAAAGGCAAGCAAAGTGATACTGAGGAGTAGGGTTTTACTGAATACAAGATGATTAGAATTATCCAGAAAAACTGCAAAATAAAGTGATAATATTAAAACAAGAATATTCTAAAAATAATGTAAAAAATAGTACAATAAATAATATGTATATGTCACTTAATGGGAATAGGAAGATTGTGTAAAACTCAGACCTATACTTATTGAACTATGCACAAAAGCTGGGGCTGGCAACTTATCTCATCTGAAGTGCAGCATATATAGAGCCTCATTCAATTGAGCTTTTGCTCAATCCAGTAGCCCATAAGTGAAGTGGCAAGTTAATTTGCTATTCAGTTGGCGTCTTTTTGCGGGCTCCAAACGGCTTACGAGTTATGGCATTGAAAAAATGGCGATGGTTAAATCCGTAACTTTTAGCCTCCCGAAGCCTTTAAGCTTCCAAGGCCCAATATTCCGATCGCGAAAATTGCAAATAGATATTCAACTGCAAAAATTGCTTAAGACCGCAATCAAGCCCGCAGCTGCCAAATGACAGCCTAAAGCTTACGGGTTCCAAATAGGACCCGCAAGGGTTTAAGGACTAGTTTGTAACACTGCAAATGACAATATAAAGAGACCAATACACTTTAAAACATGGGGAAAGCAATGGAAGGCATTACAATTACATGCACAACAACTCCCAAATATCACATATTGAAAAAAATTAAATTACATTTTCCTCATAGGTTTTAATGGTCCTGCAAATGCCAATATGAAAAGCCATGCTGCAGCATGCTGAAAGCTATTAAAGACACACTACTTCATTAAATTGCAACACAAATACATGCAAATGGATGACATATTAACCCTTTCTCACTCAGAGAGGCTCTAATGTGGACCCTAAAAATACATTTCATTCATCACACTTAGTACTCTACTTTGGGACAACAAATAGTGGACATATTACACCGCCACATCACATATATCAAGTACCAGGGAACATCTGACAGATGGTTGTTCAGTCCCTCAGTTGTGTCTGACTCTCTGTGACCCTATGGACTGGAGCACACCTACTAATGTCTCTGTTTGTGCATATCCACAAGGTTTGCATGCCAAAGATACTGGAGTGGGTTGCCAGTTCATTCTCAGCCACGGGTAGCACCAAGGAGGACCACATTCTCCCAGTGCGTTTAATTGTGGGCCCTGTGCTTGCCCTCCCAAATGTGGACAGGGATCCTTACCTCCCTGACCTGTCCCTGAGGCCTGATGCTCCCCTGAACTATCCCACCTGGGATCAGGCCCCTTCCTCTCTGTCCCTCTCCTAGGTGTTCCTGGTGCTCGGGCCATTAGATTACATTTGTGACATATGGAGTCCCCCAGTGCTTAACAGTTATTTGTAAATGAAATTATATTTATTAGGGGAATAGTATTAAAATCTAAAAAACACTGCGATAATGTTGTGATTAAAAAATGGGGTTGAAGAAATGCATAGGTTCCATAAAGGACATACACTCCTGTCCTAAACATAGATATGTGAGGATAACAAGGTGATAACTTAAGGTGCTTAGTATGAAGACACTTCCTCCCTAGGTAGCCATTATAAATAATAGTGACAACTAGCAATATCCTCTCAAAAAAGGGGGTTAAATATTCAGAATACTAATTTTGACTAATTTTGTGGTTGGGAAGGGCTAGATGGATAAACGTCTAAAGTGACCTGAATCTATAGAGAGAAAACGCTAAGTGTCAGGAGGCAATTACACAGGAGACATAAAAATCCTCATATTCAGCAGATACTGCTAATCATCTGATTATACTTGTAATGGAACTATAGCATTTAATCAAATTTAAAAAAAGGAAGTGAGGTTTAAAAACAACAAAGTATGGGGGGAGTGAGAGAAAGGACTACAAGAATACATATAAATGATCTTGTACATATAATCCCCATGTATTTCCGCAATCAAATCCTTGCAGTATAGGCAACTTTATATACAGGGCTATAAACAGACATCTGCGAGTCTGCGTAAAGTCATAAACGCAAATACTTGCAGTTTATTTCCCTTGTGACTGCAAAGCTGAAGCAATGGGTGTGTAATGTCCTTCTCTTCTCCCCCTGAGGTCCAGGTGGCCCGTTTTGCCCTTTAAAAGGGCTTACTCCTGGGATAACCAGCAATCTTTCGCGGGCTATTTAAAGTGCCTGGTACTTCCAGGTTTGCCTCTGTTTGGAAATTTGCGTCAGTTGCGTAACGCCGCAACGTAGTGACGTCATCGTGTTTGTTTGAATTAGCTTTATCAATGCTTAGCATTGAGACATGATTGCTGTACGCTCGGGCCACCCTGCCACCAACCACCTCCTCATCCTCTACACTCCCCTCCTGCTCCTCTCCTCCCCACCACTCCTCCTCTCCACCACTCCTCTCCTCCTCCCCACCACTGCTCTCCTCCTCTCCACCACTACTCCCCAGGGCCATCTCTCTCTCCTCCTCGCCTCTCCATCCCTCTCGTCTTCTCTCTCCTTCCTCCACATCAATCCCAAAAATAATAGAGCAATAAATGAAAATAAGTGTTACTGTAAATATTTGATGGGAAAATAAGAAATGTGTGTATTATGTGTAATTAATAACTGTTCAGGGATGGGATTGGTGGTGGTGGTGGTGGTGGTGGGGGGGGGGTATGGAGTGACTTAGCTCTATATGTCTCTATGTGTGTTCTTTAAATTATGTGTATTGCAATTATGTGTAATCTGTAAATATGTGTAATCAAGGATTAAGTGTAAAATAGTAATAGTAAATAGTATAAGATAAATCAACAAAACCACAATTTACTGCTCTCAAAATACTCCTGCTCTCTCTCCCTCTCAAAAACCTCGAACTCCGGGACCTGCATGCTACTTCGGCAGAAAATACAACACAGTTAATGCATGGGCGGGTGGAACGCAAATATATAATCTCCCTCTGTCAATCATCTGTGGCTAGATTGCCTTCTATTGGCTGAGAGGTCTGTGTAGCGCTATGTTATACCACGATTGGATCGTAACGTCCGATCGCATCTCGTCCAGACCCTTAACAGTTTGGGGACGTGGGAGGGATTTATAGGCTTGAGGCTTCGGCCAGTAACTTGCACCCTTACTCAATTGAATAGCATTGCAATCGGAGACATTAAAGAAAATATAATTAAAGAAAAGGATGATTCTGCTAGTCCATGGGGCCATCCATGATACACTGGTGAAGACTGTGCGTGTGTGTGAGAGAGAGAGAGAGAGAGGGGTTTTTACATTTCTGCAGGAAAGGTCTTACAATGATTGCTACAAGCTGCCTGCTTCTGAGCATGTGTGGGGGGAAGTTTCAAAAACATCCAATTATATAACAAATTCATTCATACATATCAGTAATTTGAAACATGACAAGTTTAGTTCAATGTCACTTGTATACATAATATATAATGATCTTTATTGACTAAAAATTGATCTATCAAAGCTGGTAAGAAGAAGAGATGAGAATATCACTATTTAACATAAAACGATTGTTGTTTGATACATTGTTGACATATTTAGAGTATGCAATATACATGCTTTAATGATTTTTAAATGCATGTCTGTCAATTTTATCTTTTGCATATGTCATATGGGAAGGGTGATCTGGTATTTGTTTTTAGATCTCTCTATAACTATTATATGTCACATATTGTTCACAGAATGGGGGAAATGAACTTGTAAATCTTCTTCATAAAACCACAAAATGTAATGGCAGCCACACCCAAGGAAGAGAATGAGCAAGAATATTCGGAAACTATCCAAAAATAATTTGGTTTTGTTCTTTTGGAGCTGTGCGTTATGTTTCCAAATGACAATGGAATATCCTGAGAACCGAAATTAAGATCAGATTGAACAAAGAACATCTCATCAGATATATTAGGCAACACATTCAGAGACAATTCAGTTGATTCCAGTTGCCAATACGCCCTTTTCGTTTCTGCCTACCCTCTAAACTGCTTGTCATATGTCTTCTTGTAATTGTGAAATAAAAATGTGTTTACTATTTCAGTGATTCTCAAATCCTGACCTTTTCTAGCAGGTGCTTGATTTTAATGGCATTTTTCCAGAATCCAATTCTTGGGAGATCCTGCAGCACCTTTCACCCACGCACCCATCACCTCTGATCTTTTGCCATTTACAATTGTGGGTCTTTTTGTTTTATTTTACTGCTTATTTTCTCTGCAGGATTTGTTCTTTCCTTTTTACATAATTTAGTTGGCAAGCTTTAATATTTATGGGATTGTATGGACATCAGTCGTTAAACGGGAAATAAAAGTACTAAGAAAACTTTACAGGGAATACTACTCCCAAGTTCATAAACATATGCTGCATAGGAAAAAATGCCTCAATAGATCTGTTTGCTTTCCCTCTATATTTATAGAAAAACTACACTGATTATATAGAAGAACATAATGACAAGATATAAAGAATATTATGACAATATATAAGTATTTATTTTCTATTGAGATAATTATCTATGTTCTCATTTGTAACAACCTCACATTATAAAAAAGGTCTTTACATCTTATGCAACCAGGGTGTTGTAGGTTTTTTTATTTTGATTATTTTTCTTAATAATTATACATTTGTTTTTCTTTGTATCTTGTTGGTTGCAAGGTCACATTAATGATGAAACATGCACATAATGTATCTTGATTTCTGGCTTTACATCACAAAAACCTACAATTTCAAGAAGGGTGTGTAGAATTTGTAAATTCACTATAAAAAAAAATGGTGCATTTTCTTTTTTTTCACATTAATACTCATTTCTTTTTAATCTAATCCAAACTGTGTAACTGCCATAAAAACAAAGACAAATGTCAAAATCATGTCAGCTACTGGTTTCCATCGTAATATGACCAGTGTCCACAGGCATTCTGGATTTGTAAATACCGTATATACTCGAGTATAAGCCGAGTTTTTCAGCCCTTTTTTAAGGCAAAAAGGGGGCCCCCTCGGCTTATACTCTAGTCACTCTCCCCCTGTGTCTCTCTACCCCCCCCCCGTGTCTCTAACCGCCCCCGTGTGTCTCTAAACCCCCATGTGTCTCTAACCCCCCGGGGGTCTCTAACCCCCCCGTGTGTGTCTCTACCCCCCCCCCCGTGTCTCTTTCCCTCCCTCTCCTCAACCTAAACCCCCCTCAACCCCCCTTCGGAGCACAAGCAGGGGAAAGGGGGGTATTTAGGGGGGTTTAGGTGGAGGAGAGGGGTTGAGGTTGAGGAGGGAGGTCTAGGATGGGGGGTTGAGGATGAGGATGGGGGAGTTGAGGAGGGGGTTCAGGAGGGAGGTTGAGGAGGGGTTGAGGAGGGGGGTTGAGGAGGGAGGTTGAGGATGAGGAGGGAGGTTGAGGATGAGGAGGGAGGTTGAGGAGGGAGGTTGAGGATGAGGAGGGAGGTTGAGAATGAGGAGGGAGGTTGAGGAGTGGGGTTGAGGAGGGTGATAAGGGGGGGGGAGAGACACAGGGAAGGGAGAGGTTGGAAGAGACACTGGAGAGAGAGGGGGACACAGAAGGCACAAGAGGGACACAGGGGGCAGCACATTTCCCACCCTCGGCTTATACTCGAGTCACTCATTTTACCCAGTATTTTGTGGTAAAATGGGTGCCTCGGCTTATACTCGGGTAGGCTTATATTCGAGTATATACGGTACATTCTTTAGACAATCATTTGTTCTTTCAAAGGATTGTCTTGCAGTTGTAGTGCAAAAATAATAGGTAATAACAGGGTCTGATTCAAATGACAATTGCATAGAACCATTACGAGAGAGAGTATTGTTCATCACTCATTCCTGCCAGAAGTGGCAGCCCTAAACAAAAAAAAATATTTGTATTATAAAAAAATGTTTGTATATATTTTAAGCTAATATATTTTTTACATATTTCTATTTTTTTTATATATTCAGCTCAAGAATATTAAATCTTCAAGGTATTCTATTGCATGAACTATGAAAGCAACTCTGACAAATGGCCGGTAAGACCATCTATAACTTAAGACAAAGTATTATTTAACTGTTTGAAGTGTGTCTCTGTGCTATAAAAAGGAACTTAGTTGTCTGCAAAATTGCTGACTATGGGGTGATTTGCAAAGCATTTAATGGGCTATGATTAGCTTTGCAGATTACTGAGAGTCCTATTTTGTATGGCTTAGTAAATCTACCCAAGTGGCTGTAAAGAACACAGCACTGCTCAAGTACAGTAGACATCGAGGATGAACATCCTTTAATTTAAAGCAATACAGATCTCCTGGCGTAGTAGGCCTCTTTAAATTGTGGGTAAGTCTGTAGTTTCAATCCTCCGGTGATTCACCTCCTTTTTTCAATATAAAGCCTCTACACACATTGAAGAATAAAATTGTTGTAGGTACAGAAGAAAAAAACATGTTGTTTTGAAAGACAAACCCTTTGACAAGTGTAATAATAATTTCAATCCTGTGTTAAATGTCAGCACAAACCCCACTGTCCACAACGAATGGTACACATGAAAAATAACAAAACAATTAACAATAAAAGCATATACATATAATAATTATATTAGAACAAACATATTAGAAGAAAAACTGATAGCTATAATATTCATTCATCCAAAATGTACAGATCCAGAACAAATCTCTTTATAGTAACCATTGTGTTAATTGAATACAATGCATAATTTCTAGTACTTGCCATTTTAAGCCAATGACACTGAATTTTATTTTTATTGGTGTTGTCGCAACCTGCTTCTTCAATGAGGTTTGACAAGAACCTAGTTCAAACTTACCCCAGCAGGACCATGTAGTTCTTGTTAACTCTGGCACAAAAGATGGCTTCAGAGTAGAGACAACTCCCAAGAATATGTGCAGATGATAATGCAGGCAGGATTCTGTGTTCTCAGAACAGGACCACTCACACCTTGTTTATGTGAAAACCAGAACTGACAACTTTTATTATGAACTATGGACATATTTATACAGTTTCTCCAGTGGAGAAAAAACATTCAGAGAATTGTGCATTTTTTTGGTATCCAATGGGTGCAGACCTACATGTATATTAAAATTCACCAATCAGGGCAATGTGCATTCATAAGGAGCCAATAAAGGCATGCCTATGTGTGGGATAGAACATCTGGTAGCCACCAATCAGGCCAAGGTGCATTCTTAGTTGCCTTAGGAACACATGCCTACATGTCAAACAAAGCATCTCAGGTGTATGTGCAAGACAACATCTGCTCTGTACTAGGCAGGGTCACTATCTCAAGACTGTTGACTTAGCACTTGACACCTCATATATACTTTTTACTATAGACCTTACTGGGGTGCATCCCAGAGCCCCTGTTGGCAGTGCATAAAAGCTTAATAGGCAAACCCCCCTGTATGAGTTTATTAGCACACAGTTTAGTCTGCAGTGCACTAACTTGTGGGACGTTTCTGTACATTACCACAGAACTTACAGCCTCATTAACTTTGAAGGCTTCATCTCTAAGTAAATAGGTCGTATGTCTGTGGGTCTGCTGCAGGCTTGCTGTCTGCAACAATTCCGGTGCTATTCAATTAAAGAAGGGCGCAAGTTATGGGTCGAAGCCTCAAGCTTGTAAACCCCTCCCACGACCAAAAGCTGTTAATGGGCTGGAATAAATGCGGTCCTCAGTTACGATCCAATCGTGGTATTATGGATTGTGACGCAGGCTTCTCAGCCAATAGAAATCTGTCTGGCCGAAGATGATTGACAGAGAGAGATTATAAAGTTGCGTTCCACCTGCCTGTGCGTTGACTGTGTTGTAGATTCTGAGGAAGTAGCATGCAGATCCCAGAGTTGGTGGTTTGAGCAGAGTGAGAAAGAGTAAGAGAGTATTGCGGTTTTGTTATTTTATCTTCATCTGTTTACGATTTTATACTTAATCTTTGATTACACATATTTGCAGAGTAAACATAATACCAATACACATAAATTAAATTACACACATAGAGCTAGGTCACTCCATACACACATCCCCATCCCATCCATCACACCCCATCCCCCACTAGTTAATAAATACACATAAAACACCCATTTTTTTCCATCATATATAAAGTAACACTTATTTTTATTTATCTTTATATTATTTTTAGGATTGTAATGGAGGGAGGAGAGAGGAGGGGAGAGGGAGTAGAGTGGCGGGGAGGAGGAGAAGAGGAGAGAGAGGTGGCCCTGGGAAGTGGTGGAAGAGGAGGAGTGGAGGAGGGGGAGAGAAGATTGGCGGAGGAGGTGGGTGGTGGCAAGGTACCCATAGAAATAGGCACATCTAGACCAGGGACAGAGGGGAGGGGCCTGATCCCAGGGGGTGGAAGTTCAGGGGAGGGACAGGCCTCAGTGACAGTTCAGGAAAATAAGGATACCCGTCCACAGTTGGGAGGGCAAGAGGCTAAAGGCAAGCACAGGGCCCTAAATGTGGTCCTCCTTGGTGCCATCCGTGGACGGATTTTAGGCCTGGCCATAGGGCCCAGGCATGGAAGAAGGTAGCTGCTGCAGTAACAGCAGTGGGAACAGTGGAAAGGTATGTGAGGTCTGTGAAGCACTGCTTTTACAACATCAGAGCCAAAATGAGGAGAATGATGGCCAGCACCAAGTAGTGGCCCCCAAGTGACTGTGCACTATAATGAGCGGGAGAGGGTAGCCAAGGACCTTATCAGCCAGGTGCCTGCAGCTGGAGCTTCAAGCCAGGTGGCCCAGCAGGATCCAGCCTCCATGTCAGGTGAATATCACATACACCGACATGCCGCCACATCACACACACACTGCACATGTACATCATGAGCAACAAGTACACTGACATGTCAGCTCTATGGAATTAATAAGGGATAGATGGATGAGTCATTAAATCCATGAAGCTGACAAATCATTTGTGGGACAACAACAGCAATCAACCAATAGAGAGTCCACGTATTGGTGTGCCCTCTGCAGCCTATGCAGTTACAGACCGGAGCCGGAATCAAGACAGTGTTAGGAGCTAAGAACAATCAAGATCAAGAACCAAGGAATAGATCACATCTAGCAAAGGATAGCTACTCATAGTTGCAATTAAGTGAATCATCCAGGTTCAAGCCTAGATGTCATATATGAACAAAAAACAATGTATTAGTCACCATACTAATAACACATACCTTTCTTTTCTCTCTTTCAGCATCAAGGAGTTCTGCGTCCAGTGGTCAGCCAGAGGTGGGGGAGCGTTGGCTCCATCGGAGCAGGACATGGTTGAGCGAACCCCCGCCCAACAAGAACCAGGGGAAGGAGGAAAGACTTGGAGCCGAGGGCCCTGTTTCGGAGAAGGAGGATGATCTGGGCAGTGGGGTCACCAGCAGCACCATCGGCCGCACCGGCGGCATTTGACCCCACTGTCCCCCTCCTCCAGAGACTCAGCATCTCACCAGGACCCTCCTACTGGAGGGTCAAGCAGGGCTAGACCCAATTTCCTCCTCCCATCACAAGTCGGGCAGACTGGCCACCAGGCCCAGCAACACCACCACCACCCGAACAGAGCGAGGCTCCAGCCTGGTCCCAGACACTCCCCACTGGGTTACCACTAACACCACAAGCTCCTCACCTGCCACTCCCCACAGACCTCCATCCACACCACGACCAAGCCAGGCTGCGCAGGCGGAGATGCTGGCCATCATGCGCTAGCACATGGAGTGTCTTCGGGGGATCCAGGCCAGCATCTCCACCAATCAAGCGCAATAGGGAGGAGAAGAGGCACCATCTTATGACAGAATCTTACCTTGCCAGGCTGTTCAGGATGGGGGCAGACCAGAGAACATTCCAACACCTAACCACAGACGCCTTGCACAGCGATCTGGTCCCCAGCCCTGCTTCCTCCACCCCTGAGGCCTCCACCCGCACACTCGCAGCCTGACCGCTCCTCTACTCCCCCCATGCCTCTGCCAAGGCCACCAGAAACACTACTGCTTGTACCGCTGCCTCCTGGGGGGATGCCCCGATGGAGATGGCTGCAGCCCATGGGGGATTGGGGTCCTGATGCTAGGAGGAGGAGGATGTAGGGGCTGCACATATGTTTTGTGCCTTCTCAACAGCACTCCTCTGTGACAATCTATTGGTCCAAATGTTAACGTAATCTAGCCTGGCTACAGAGCCTTGTATCTTGGCCTATGTGATGGTGATATTTTGTACGCAGATGGCTACCTCTCATCACATGGTCTATGATCCTCTTCTCTGTTGACACGTAGGGTTCTGTGTAACATTTCACCAATGCTGCAGTCCATATATGTTTAAAGGCCTTATTTTACAGGTGTTATGTTTTGGTTTTGTTTTGTTTTAGGTACAATTCAGGTCCATGAAGGCATCTCCTGCATCTGCAAGCAGGAAGAGTAAGATTTTGCCAGTGCCTCTAAGGTACAATGACAGCCCTCCCTTACCATGTAGTTCCCACAATATTAAAGCTATCATATAGCCAGATATCTAAGGAATGATTGTTGTTATCGTAGACTAATACCACTATGGTGGTGGTTTCACAATGGCATGTTAATGACAGCCAGCATTACTATATGCACTAATGAAGCATGTGGTGTTGACCTCAATATCAGTCTGAGAACAGATCCTTAGGTCTGATATAAGTAACGTTGAATCTGGCCGCTGACCTTTGTGTCCTCTCCGTATTAATGGGTATTTTTTTCCTTTTGCTGATATTATTATTATTATTGTTTATTTTTAACGCGCCAAAATATTCTGTAGCGCTAAACATAAGCTGTGATCAAGGCAAAACAGTATTAACACATTACAAAAGATGGAGGGCCCTATCTTTGAGCTTAGAGTCCAGTCTCCATAGTGGTATCCCCAAAGCACATTGCAAGATAGAAAACTTGCAGACTTATATGATATCATGAGTTCACTTTAACATGTGCTAACACCTCAATAGCTGATGGATGTGAGATCAGTGTTGATGAACAATATCATATGGAGAAGCTGATAGTACACCTTGACCACTGGTCACAGCTAAGCATATATTGTGAGATGACACATCATTATTAATGGTCATGGCCAGTGAGAACTGAGAACTAGCTAATGATTAGTGATGCTTGCAGATGGGAATCAGGTGAGTTGTTATATTGTTACAGTTACAGTATTTAGCACAGTACAGTACATGCATGATTTTTTTTTTATCCTCCACCTTTTTTTTTTAATCACTTTTTTGTCAGATTTTTGTTTTGGGAACACACTGTTTGTGTGAAACTGGATTGGATTACACAGTCCATAGGTTTAAGCATCTGATTCATTGAGCAGATATAGACAAGTTGTAAGTGCTATGCACATTAATGGTTTCTTCAAATAAATGGAGTGATTTCTAATGATCTTTTTTAAATGAAGCTGTGAGCTATACCATGTAGGGCCACTGTAGGTGGGCAGGTCATAGCAGAGAGGTCAGACAAATCACAGTCCACTGGAGAAAGAACTGGCAACCCACTCCGATATGTTTGCCATGTGGATAAGCACAGACAGAGACATACCGTGTTTCCCCGATGATAAGACAGGGCCATCAAATAAGACAGCCCCCCCTTTTTAGAAAAAAAATTAAAATAAGGCACCCCCCCGCAAATAAGCCACCCCCCGCAAATAAGCCACCCTCCGCAAATAAGCCACCCACCGATACCTGCGCTTACCCGATTCGGATGGTACGGTGGGTGACCCCGTGTGGTCCCTCCGTCTACCGTATTTGCCTCCATGGCTGCGTGCCGCGCCTCGTCATGAAGTGAAGAGGAGGAAGTGACAGGACTGCAGCGCGCGCACGTGACTCCGCGCAAGGAAACACAGGCAGATTCCCTCATCCCTCCTTAACGGAGACTGCAGGAGTTTGTTCACGGCCAGAACATCCAAAAGTGAGACACGCAGACAGGTTTCTTTTGCTGTGAGCAATACCACTAACTGTATATAAAGACTGTTTAAAATGCATACGGTATATAAACAATGGTTTCACCATATACAGGTAATAAAATTCTGTTTTTTTTCAACAATAACTGTGTACTGTAGTCTTCTTCATGGGTAAATAAGGCATCCCCCTGAAAATAAGCCCTAGAGCATATTTTGGCCTTCCAAAAAAAATAAGACAGTGCCTTACCATCGGGGAAACAGGGTAAGTAAGTGTGCTGCAGTCCATAGAGTCACAGACAGTCAGACACAACTGAGGGACTGAACAACCAAATCTAAAATGTTCCCCTGGTACTTGATATACTGTATGTGATGTGGCGGTAATTTGGCCTCCGCCCCTGAGGCCTACACCCGCACACTCGCAGCCTGACCGCTCCTCTACTCCCCCCATGCCTCTGCCAAGGCCACCGCCACCAGAAACACTACTTATTGATATTTTACTAATAGCAATTTGGAATCCCTAGGAAACAATTATGTCAAGAAAGAGAAAAATTGACTCTGAGTGTAGGATATTCAAAGAACAGTGGACTTATGGTTACTTTTTCATACAGTACAAGGAAAGAGCTGTGTGTCTGATATGCCAGAATATAGTGTCTGTGTTCAAAGAATACAATTTGCGTCGACACTATGAAACTCAACATAAAGATAAATATGATTGTTTGGTCGGAGAAGGGAGAAAAGATAAAATATTAAAACTGAAAAATGCATTGACAGCTCAGCAAAATACTTTTGTGAAGCAGAAGCAGCTAAATATGTCATCACTGAGAGCAAGTTTTCAAGTTGCCAAGCTAATAGCGTGCACTGGCAGACCATTTGTGGAGGGAGAATTTGTTAAAGAATGCCTTCTTTCTGTTGCCAAAGAGATGTGTCCAGAGAAGGCCGATTTATTTAGTACAGTGAGTCTTTCAGGACCTACAATTATTACACGGAGGATTGAAGAAATGGGAGACAATCTGTATCAGCATTTGCAAAACCTGACAAAAAAAACTTTCGTATTTTTCCTTGGCACTTGACGAAAGCAATGATGTTCGTGATTCTGCACAACTTGTAATTTTTATTCGTGAGACGAATGATAATTTCGAAGTCACAGAAGAGCTTGCTGCACTGCAAAGCATCAAAGGAACAACTACAGGAGAGGATATCTATGAGAAGGTTTGCCAAACTGTGAATGGTTTGGAGCTGGACTGGGCTAAACTAGCCAGTGTGACAACTGATGGCGCTCCTAGCATGGTGGGGTCTAAGAAAGGAGTAATTGCTCGCATTAACCAAGAGATGGACAAACATAATTATTCTCATCCAATAGCCATACACTGCCTCATCCACCAACAAGCGCTGTGTAGTAAATCACTGAAATGGGACTCTGTTATGACAATTGTGATATCTTGTGTTAACTTCATTAGAGCTCATGCACTAAACCACAGACAATTTCAGAAATTTCTGTCTGAGCTAAATGCTGACTATGGAGATGTTCTGTACCACACAGAAGTCCGTTGGCTGAGTCGAGGGAGAGTTTTGAAACGTTTCTATGACTTACTTCCACAAATTACAGCTTTTCTGCTTTCAAAAAACAAAGAAGTACCAGAGCTCAATGATGCAGAATGGAAATGGCACCTTGCCTTTCTAACAGATGTAACAGAGCTACTCAACAGTTTCAATGTGCAACTTCAAGGAAAAGGGAAGCTCATCTGTGATATGCAATCACATGTCAAAGCATTTGAAGTAAAATTAGGCCTCCTCATCAAACAAGTGAAGGAGGAAATCCTCTGCCATCTCCCCACAACTCAAAATCTGTTAGCGGAAAAAACATTGATTGCATTCCCAAACAAAACATGTGTGGATTCACTGGAAAAATTGCAAATGGAGTTCCAATTTAGATTTAAAGAGCTTCATCTCCATGAACAGGACATACAGCTTTTCCGTAACCCATTTTCTATTGACATTGAAAATGTGGATACAATTTACCAAATGGAACTGGCTGAACTGCAGAATTGTGACTTTCTGAAAGACACATTCAACTCAAGCATCCTTCATAGTTTCTATGCATCTCTCCCCTCTGATACATATCCTCATCTCAGGAACCATGCACTTAAAATGGCAACCATCTTTGGCAGCACTTATGTCTGTGAACAGACTTTTTCCAGAATGAAACATCTGAAATCTCCAACTAGATCTAGACTAATGGATGAACACTTGCATCACTTGTTACGACTAGCAGTGACAAATATGGAACCGGACATTGACCATCTCATTAGCCAAAAGCAGGCCCATAGTTCCCATTGAAATACTGGTAAGTTTGTTGAATAAACTTTACTTGTTCTTCATTTTAAATATTGTATTTATTCCCGTTTTGTTTCTTCACTTCAAAATAAGACATATGCAGTGTGCATAGGTATTTGTTCATAGTTTTTTTTAACTATAGTCTGGCCCTCCAACGGTCTGAAAGATCGTGAACTGGCCCTCTGTTTAAAAAGTTTGAGGACCCCTGCTCTAGGCTCTGGTCATGACTACAGTTAGCATAGGTACCCTGGCATTCTAAACCATGTAAAACCTAGTATACTCATAAATCAAAATACATATAATAGGATAATCATATTTTAACCAAGGGAAGTTCCCAAATCTCAGGGACAATACACAGTCCACAATAGTCCAGTAAAGCTCTGGGTATGAATAAATCTGGTGACAAAGGGTCCTCTGCACATTAATGCTGATTTAATCTCTGTTTATGGCTTGCAATGCTTGGCCAATATAGCCACTACCACTCAGGTAGTAAAAATGAATAACCCACTATTGTCATATGTAAAAAAATGCATCAGGAGTTTAATTCCTCTAGTCGGATGTACAACATAGTCACACATTACACTTGGTAGACTACTAAAACTGCAGTGGTAACAACTGAAATATGAGAATGCACTATACTTTTTTCATTTATTAATTTTTTGTTTTGCATCATTCAGTTGTTTTTGTCTCCCCTTGACCTCATGGACTGTAACACACCAGGACATCTTTATGAGAATGTGAGTTAACTATTTTCATTAATTCTAATTTATCCACCTGATCATGTAGAGAAATACAGAACTCCTGTACAGGTGGCAGCCCTTGCTGGACCAAATTGTCCACCACTGAGTTACACAAAGCTGTACATATTAAATACATATTAGTAAATACAGATGTGCGTTACTGTAAAGGGTTATAACCTTTTGAAGTGGTGGTGGTGAAGCATAGAGTATGTAGTGAACTTTTATAAACATTGGGTCAAAAATTTTATATGGTGAATAGTTTAGAGAGCTTTTGGAGAACCTCTCACCTTTCTTTCTTATTCTGCAGGTAAGTTCACTAACATGTAATAGGATTTCTTGCATAAGTACATAAAGCCTATAGTATTCTGTTTTTACACATTTCTATATACATATACATAGATAACTTTATATATATATATATATATATATATATATATATATATATACATATAATATATATATATATATATATATATATATCTTTAATTACCATTATATCATTTTGCATATATAGATATTATTTAGCTTTTTGTATACTCACTTTTTATACCAGCTTAGATATTTGTTTCTAAAATGCATACACACATACATATATGTATATGTGTTATAGTTTAGCTTCTGTGTCTCAGACATGAGAAATTCTTAATGAAGGGGAAACAATTTTTTTTTAAATTACTTTAAAAAAAAAAAGATGACATATTGTTAAGAAGAAAATACTGTTTTTCCATCCATAAAAAAGAACATCAGAAATGCTTTCTAATTGTATGATCATTTAAATAGCTTCCAGTGTTGTGTTATAAAAATAGCAGATGGTTTTAAATTGTACTTGGTTGACAACGGTAAACATGCAGACATTGACTAATAAAAATAAAAGTGGTGGCTATATACAGTATATTCTTTGTGAAAAGCAGGAAAGAAGTCTAATTTTAAGTCAAATCCCTTGCCTAGATTATACTGATTCTATGAATGATTTCTAAGCCATCTGTGCTCTTCTTGATTTAATGTGCAGACGGCTCTATAACACACAAAATATTTCCTCATAACCTGACATAAAAGTTGGGTCTTACAGGTGTACAGTATGGAAGAAATTCTTGATCGTATGTAAAGACCAAAAAAGTCATAATAAAACAATATTCATTGTGTGGCTTTCCTGGAATCTAACATTCTGTTGACTCCCTAACTTTTCATAGCCTGCATCAAATAAAGCCTTCCAAACATGACTTCATCCTGTACTTTTGTACATGTTAATCATTTTATCAATTTCATAATTAATATTAAGCCCAACTGCTCTATTAAAAATGAATAAGATAAAGGTTCAATTCCATGTACTTTGTTCATTTTTGATTTATAAAAATTGAGATTACGATTTTATTTCTACTGTAACATTTTGACCTTGAACATGCCCTAGGTACGAGGAGTTTTTGCTGTTTTTCCAACTGGGTAACTAAGGATGAATTAAATCATAAACTGAATAGTGAGTCAACTAGTTGGGCTTGACAATTTTGCCAATAATATATATAGAGAGAATTCTGTTTAATTGTGTTATATCCCAAAATACAACAGAGAGATATTAAATATTGCCATTTTTTCAATGCTTATATGGGACAGTAATATAAAGGTAAATTTATAAATGTAGAGTAGGCAGAGACGTACCATGATCATAGGATGAGCACAATACAATTTTTTTAGAAAGACACCCATATTTAAATCTATTCAATGCTTCAATTTAAAAAAAAAATCAGTGTAAGCACAAATGCTTTTGGCAAACTCCAAAGCAAGCCCATGCCAATGTCTTGAATCAACCAAACCCCAAAAACAAAACATGCACTATCTTAAAAAGATTAACAATAGTCATAAAACGCATATACACCAACTCAACTGCTACATCTAAAAATCTGAACGCGACCAAACAAAAACTAATCTAAAAATACAAAGTGGAGGAGAGTGAAATGGCAGAGAGTGAAAAAATTACATGGCAAGAGGGGTGAAGGGGTTTATTATAAGAAGGACAATACAAAGTGTAATTTTGATTAAAAAATTAAGAACTAAAAAGAGACAAAGTACAAACAACAATAATAACAATGATATAAAACACAATATAATATTAAAATGTTCTAAATGAGAAATATAGTTTAAACAAAATAAAAAAAAGACTGGAACAACATTTATAAAAGTATAGAGAGTCTTATATATAAAGAGGAGTAGATTCCAACAGGCAACTGTACCACTAACTCCTGGCTAGAACAAAACCTTGAATCCTTTAAACCCTTACTAAACATACATACATATCAGCATATACTATGTAGACACAAAAGTAAAAGGAGTAAAGCACATCCCATGTGGCTTAACAATGATTTAAAGATCAAGACATGTAATAAAAAGCAGGCATTTAAATTATACAATAAAGAGGGAACAGAGGCAGCTTTACGTGTGTACAAGGAATTTAACAAGGCTTACAAATAAGCTATTAGATTGGCTAAAATAGAAAATTAAAAGTTAATTGCAAAGAAGAGTAAGACAAACCACAGACTTAGGCCCTCATTCAATTGTAATTTGGCCAATTGAATAGGGCCCTAAATAAGCACATAGCATATTTTTTTTAAAGAAGTTTTTAGTTAGTGAAAATCTTGCTTTTGGATAGATGCTTACTAACTAAAAACTTCTTTAAAAAATATATGTTATGTGCTTATTTAGGGCCCTATTCAATTGGCCAAATTGCAATTGAATGAGGGCCTTATTGTTTAATTTGTAGTAATGGGAAGAAGGCCAGGAAGGAAGCTATAGGAGCATTACAATGTGATAAATAGTGACCAGAAAAAAGCAGATGAGCTAAATAAGTTATTTTCTTCTGTATACACAAGGGATGTACCAGCGGCTGAAACACTGCAACATAATAGAGCTACACTACCTTCCCCAAATAATTGGTTAACGCAGGAAGAAATCCAAATGAGGCTTGGAAAGTAAATGTTAATAAAGTACCAGGTCATGAAGGAATACATCCAAGGGTACTGAGGGAATTGGCTTATGTAAATAGAGAAGAGGTGCTCATCTGAGAACGAAAAATACCTATGTGGTTTTTTTTCTATAGGTCTGGTTACCTACTCCGAGAGCAGCCTCTTTTTGATCACTTGTGCCCTTCACAGGGAGAAATATCCTGTAGTATATCACTCTGGTCCCACTCAAAAGAGTGAAACAGCCCTGAAATACCATGCAATTCTACCCTGAACAGGAGAAACAGCAAACCTACAGACGAGTTTTGGCCTCTGTGGGCCTCGTCAGTGAGGTTCAGCTGAACTCCCTAAGGCACAGTGAGCAAGGAGTCCACATCTGGATCCCCTATCACCCATAAGGTGAGGAAAATGTATGCAAAAAGAGTAGTGCTCATCTGAAAACGAAAAATACCTCAGTGTTTTTTTTTTTTTATAGGTCTGGTTACCTATTCAGAGAGCAGCCTCTTTTAACTCACTAACTCAAAAGAGTGACCCACCTCGAAATACCAGCGCTATGGAATATGTTGGAGCGATATAAATAAAGATAATAATAAATACAAGGCAATTCTACCCTGAACATATAAATAAAGATAATAATAAATACAAGGCAATTCTACCCTGAACAGGAGAAACAGCAAACCCCAGAAGAGTTTGATTTTTTAATGATAGGTCATGTCAAACAAATATAGCTAGTGTCTATGAGGAGGTTAGTAGGAACTTGGATCATGGCAACTTTTGTGAAGGGTTTTGATTCAGTGCCACATAGGTGACTATTGTGCAAACTAAGGGATACAGGAATTATAATAATTCCTGCCAACTATTTTCTAATTAATCCTTTATACAATCTTTACTCATAACCTCCTGCCTTTTCCTCAGTCTCTTCTTCTGAACTTTTCCACATCATGACTCCAACATTACCATCTCACCTTCTATGCTCTCCTCTTATCTTTTATGCTCCCATGAGCTACTCTCCTTCTCTCAGTTATCTCCTTCCTCTTCTAAATAAGCCTCTGTCTCTGTTTCCAATCCTACCCCCATTTTATGGCCTGCATTACTTTAAAAACGTCTTCCTTTCACCATGTATTCATTGCTGTCTCTCTCTCACGCTCTCCTTTCTCTCCCTTCCTCCATGTCTCTCACACACCATTTCTCATTACTATTTTAGTACCTATTGCAATCACCATCCTGGCCCCTCTGCTCTGGGACAACACTGAGAGCAATTCCCTCACCCACCCACCCCTATTCAGATTCAATTTATAGAACCATGAAATCACCTGACCTCCCTACTTTCAGATTATATTATTTCACCACTAGGGGTCAGACAACATATTGCATACAAGAGCTTCTCACCTAAGATCACTCCTCTCTTCCACTACATATGTGTAGATATATACAGCAATACCCCTTTTAGAGCTCCACAGGTGTTCCTGCATTCATGCAGGAGTGATATGTGAAAAGGAGTAAGGATTTAAAGGGCTAAACAGGATTTGGTGCTCCAAAACTGCTCTATTGCGAGATTTAGTGCTAAGCAGGGAAATACAGCGTTCTTCACAATAAACCTAATAATTGATTGTGATAGTGAATGATGAGACCACTGTATAATAAAAACAATAATCAGCCCTATTTTACATTTTTACAGAAGATCAACTCACAGGCTGTAACATAAAGAGAAAATTATCCAATGCCCTATTGGGAGCCACACAAGGTATCTAGAATGATATGTGAAAACAGGTTCCTAAAGGTTAAAAAATTGCTAGCCTTATAGTCGTTTTGCAAACATATGGCTTCCTCAGAGGAATATAGCCACAGCCTCTGAGGAAGCCATATATTTGGCAAAACAACTGTTGGGCTATTGTGAGGAAGGTCTGGAATAACCCTTTAAAAGTATGTGACCCTATTTCTGCTATCTATTGAAGGGCTCTTAGCTATCTTTTGGAGTGCCTTCCACAAAGAAGGCCCCACCGAGGTCATAGGCCTAACCGGATTCCATGCTATCCCTGTTTATTAAATTATATATTTTTCATTTGACTTATGTGGTTTGGAAAGAATGATGTGAACTCACTTTTTAAAGATGGCATGAAATTAATTGACAATTTTAGGTACTTCTTTGTTTTGATGATAGCACTTTTTGTGATTGGTACACACCTTTATTTAAACTTTTTATGTTAGGTCATAGAAATAAATGAGAACCTGAATTTTGTTTTTACATTCCAAAAATATGTTGCATATTTTCAAGTATAGTTCTTCAAAAGAATGTATTTAAAATGTATGACTACAGTGGTCTTTTAAATTATAGCTTAAATGAAGTACTCTTTCATCTAAACCATGTACTATTCACAAACCAGAGCTATATGTAAGGCTACATTTTCAGAAGAATAGAACCTAGGCCTGAAGATGCTGGAAATATAAGAATCCCCTACCAAAAAACTTAAACAAGCCTGGATTTTTTGTCCTCCATTATCTTATTGCATTTGCCATATATCCCACCCAAATCTTTCATATATTAGACAAGCTATGCAATGAATTAAACCATTTTCTCTAAGTCTCTCTTATTTTTTTGTGCCCTATTAGATACTATTATTTTAAAATGTTTGTGAATGCATCTTCGGACCTTTATGAATTATATTTAGAATTAGTACAAAAATGAATTGGATATCCTGATATAAATGTAATCATTATGATGTAACAATGTATGTGAGCTCCATAGTTTTTCTTTGCACTTAACCCTTGATTAATAGGATAATCTATTAATTTCTGTTATCAATCCTAATTGAGCTCATTAATGGGCCACCGTAGTTGTCAAGCAACAGGGTTTCATTTCTTGAGAACCCTACTAGCAATGCAATTTCAATATCCCATCTATTATTGTTTTATTTGTGACTTCACCCTGTACATATTTTACTTCTGTGCAACTGAACGTTTTCATTTTTTTCTGTCATAATCTGCAATAACAACCAAAATATCTACAACTTTATATTTAATACATTTATTGTCAACCCAAAACTTTTCTCATTAGTCAGGTTATGCCAATATTACTAGTTTCAGTGACAGATAGAATGGCAGTGTAGGCATTTTATTCACTCTTGCTGCACCTCCCAATACATACAATAATTGTCCTTTAACTCATTTGCATCCTTTCTGTGTGACTAAATCCATTTCCTCTCTTCCAACCCTACGTATATGGGATTCACCCACCAAGATCTCTGTTTCTTGAAAACTTGGCCTGTCTCCCTCACGTTCTCTTCTCTGAAGGGTTCTGCTCTGTTATAGCCTTTAAACTGTCTATTATAACGACAATGGTCCCTCTGATCCAGATCTTTCTATTCTTAGCTGCTATTTTGGACTCTTACAATGGATTTATTATCCTATTGTCTCTCCCTTCTCTGGTGCAAGTTTAACTTTCAGCTTTATTAGTTCCCTTGAAACCCCTCCACTACCAAATAATGTCCCAACAGAAACCTTTTTATCCCAGTATCCTCACTACTTACCATTGCACTGTGACTACCATCAAATACCTTGTTACTTCTCCTACTTTCAACCATATTTTGTCTGTCAAACTTTTGAGAGCAATTTTGGCTTCCAAACCATGACCAATACATGCAAAAATTGTGTTGAAGTTTTACATTTAACTTACAACAGAAATAAAAATGCATTTTAATCGTAACAAAAATATTTTAAAAAGCAGTATAATGATGATTCTTCAAAATGTTGAAGGTATTCTTTTTCTATGCCTCTGCAACCTGAGTAATACAAAATTAGCAGACTCTTATTTGATTGGGTTGGACATTCAGAAGACAAGGAGCATAATATGTGCTCTTTGTGTTTTGCTGAAATGTAACTATTTAGGGCTGGTGGAAAAAAGATAATGGTTGTCTAAGAGCCTATAATTTGCAGACAAATTCAGAAAGGAAATATGCAGAATTGGCTTCTTTTAGATATTTTCATCTGTTTTCGCAATAGGATTTTCAAATGTGGAGGAAGTGGAAGCTTAAAATAGGATAACTAACTTCAGACCTAAAGAAGGAAAATCACATATCGCAGTTACTATAATGTGTGTAAAGTTAAATAACAGTACTTGCAGTACTGACAAATTCCACACTTAATAAGTTAATTCCTCCTATTAGGCTAGCTTTGTAGAGCCAGGTTTGGAAAGTTACACTTTATTCATCAGGTCAGATTGTGAACGACAGGATAAGCCTTCAACAAACACTACTTCACAGATGGCTTCCTCGGAATGGAAATTAAAAGCAAATATACCCTCTTAAAAAGTACATCAAATGGAAATGTCTGCATCAATAAAAACACTCAAAGCTAGATATCCTGTAAAAATGTTCTTGCATATCCTTCCTCTCACAAGAGGTTACCTTGGCTACCACTGAGCAAAAGAGTTGGAAAGAACTTAAATTTATGAGAATTTAAACTCAAAGATGGCTAAAGGCTATTTATGGGCAAAACATAATAAAATGATCAATTTGATCACAAATATTAAAGAATCACTATGATCACCTAAATATTTGTAAGCTTCTTAAAATATCCTATATCTTTGTAGATCCTCTATTTTATAGATGAGACAGTTAAATTTTTTTTAATGAAGCTTGAACCAAATCAGGACATTGCAATAGTCCCATTTCTTTTTAAAACATTTTTATTGTAAGATAGAAAACAAGGTATGCATCGAAAAGGTAACATACAAAAAAAAAAGATAACAATAAAACCTGTTATATTGATACCTCTTGTCCTAACATAAACATATTGTCTTCAAACCTGTCTCAATTACATATTCACACACATATACCTCTATAAACACATACGTGCATACATATACACACACATACATACATTTTCTTCTTGTTTTTTCCTTTTTTTAAATAAACTATGTTCTCTCAAATCTTCTCCAAGACGACCTTTAATAGCGACTATTTTCGAAAAGTAGATCAGAAAAGAGAACAGAAAAAGAAGGACTTAGAGAGAGAGGGAGCCAGTCCAAGGAAATTGACTCCTATCTACATCACCTGCCGGCTCTCTGGTTCCAAATGTCCCAACATGACGCCCATCGTCTATATCTTTTATCGATTTTGGCCGATAAGACACTCATTGAGTGGATGAAGTTGATTTTGCGCATTACCACTTCATATGTGGGAGTAGTTAACTTCCAACGCTTAGCAATTATGCTTCTGGCTGCCAGGAATATTTGATTAGATAAGAACTGGGCGTTTTTTGGTAACCCTGAAATTGGTAGGCCTAGCAATGCTTCCTCTGGCTTTTGAGGGATATTCTTGTCCAAACGTGTTTAATTTTTGGACAGTCCCACAACATGTGTTTTAGAGTTCCTATTGTGATGCACCATCTGAAACAGTTTCCGTAGTCCCAATTTTGGCAATATTATATGTTGCAGCACTACAAAATAATGAAAGTACAGTGTAATTTTGTAAACGTGCTGAAATGGCTTTGTATAGAAGTTATTACTTGAATTTCAAGATTAAAACGTCAAATAACACCATAAATCTATGAAGAAACAGAAGGAACTGGTTGGATCCAAACAACAGTTCAACTGTATATTTGTTTGAGTAAGTGGTGACCATTTATCAAAAAAGAGTTAGGACAGAATCACAAAACTGGTGTTATTCTGAGGATTTTGTGCTCCCCCTCCCCCTCACTTACCTGCTTCTGCTCCGTCCTCCGCTCCGCTCTTTGACCCGGTGACGTCACATGTGCGCCAGCGCGCCACGTCATTAGCATAGTGAGGGGGGGGGTTAGAATGAAGAGTGGGGGTTAGAATGCAGAGGGGGGTTTAGAATGAGGAGGGAGGTTGAGGAGGGGGGTTGATAGGGGGGTTGAGGTTGAGGAAGGGGGTTGAGGAGGGTGTTGAGGATAGGGGGGTTGAGGAGGGAGGATGAGGATGGGGGGGTTGAGGAGGGGGGTTGAGGTTGAGGAGGGGGTTGAGGTTGGGGAGGGGGGTTGAGGGGATTTGAGGATGGGGGGTTGAGGAGGGGGTTTGAGGAGGGAGGTTGAGGAGGGGGTTGAGGATGGGGGGGTTGAGGAGGGAGGTTGGGGAGGGGGTTGAGGATGAGGAGGGGGGTTGAGGATGAGGAGGGAGGTTGAGGAGGGGGGTTAAGGTTGAGGAGGGGGGTTGAGGAAGGAGGATGAGGATGGGGGGTGGAGGAGGGGGTTGAGGATGGGGGTTTGAGGAGGGAGGATAAGGAGGGAGGTTGAGGAGGCGGTTGAGGATGAGGAGGGAGAGTGAGGTTGAGGATTTTGCTTCAAAGTTCTTTATTTGAATTTTTTTCCCCCTGAAATTCCCTTCTTAAAATGAGGTGCGTGTTATACGCCGGTGCGTGTTATATGCCGATAAATACGGTATATAATCATGTAATAGCGCCGTAGAGTTTCTTGCTACATATCAGTCTGATGGGAGTACCTTTGGGAGCCATGTAATCAAGAGTCTAGTTCTTGCATTTGACACGCCTCTTTATAACCAGTCACAATTTATTTGTTATCTTTCCTTGGCAAAATATTCTGATCTAGTAAGACCAGAACTTCAGTTTACGCCTCCATGTTCTGATTTTCAGTACAAAAAAGGTTTATTGAATTTAGTTATTTTTATTCACATTTTAACATCACAATATAAACATTATGGTAGTTGCGACTAAAGTGTAGCCCGTGCTTTTAAGAATCGAAGTGCAGCTTGTGCTTTTAAGGACCAAAGTGTAGCCTGTGCTAATAAGGACTAAAGTATAGTTTGTGATTATAAGGACCAAAGTTCAGCCTGTGCTTATAAGAACCAAAGTGTAGCCTGTACTTACAAGGACCAAAGAGTAGTCTGTGCTTATAAGAACCAAAGTGTAGCCTGTGCTCATAAGAACCAACATGTATCCTGTGCCTATAAGAGAAAAAGGGCAGGGGGAGAGAAGTATACCAATGTGGAAATACAGGAATATATACAAATGTATGCCAATCAATTCATATTTTTCCACCTGACAATATGAGCTATTTTCAGGCTCAACACGGGAGATAAATGTTCCTTTCCACGTATTTAGGACCCATGTTCTTCCGTTTGGAGGAGGCTGCGTAGATTACACTGATCCTTGATGCAGTGGTCCATTGAAATATAGGAACAATGTACTAGTGTGCATGGCTACTTGGAGTGATCTACAAAAGACATATTAGTGAGTACATATTCAAGTAGCCCCAGTTAAAACACACACTTACACTCATAAGTAGTGTAAGAATAAATAGATATAATGGTAGAAACTAAAATGTGACGTTTTTGGTTTTCAGAATGGATTATTTCAAATTACTTCGCACCTTACGGGAAAAAAGCAACGTTGAACATTGCACACGTAAATCCTTTAATCTGTCATGCCGTAACTGCAAATTGTTTAATTAAATAGCAACGTGGTCACTCGCGAGCAAGCACGTAACACGCAAATGGAGCCCAAAGGCCAACGTGTGCTCTAAAGCACTGCAATGGGGGTAAAGTACTTGTAATGTAAATAAAATCACTCTACTGTACATTTATTGTAAGGAAAGTGATGTTAGGTCTTAGAATTAATAGCACAACATTCTCAAGTCCGCAAATCAGCCCAGAAAAATACTCTATTTCATTATTATTTTTTGTGTTATATCAATCCCGGCAATCAATGTGTTACGACATATTCTGTAACTCGCATGTAATAAAATATCATATTTACTGCTTTATTAATATTGCCTGTGGGACCGATCGCAAACTGGATTTGAAGCACGTAGGACTTCAAAATCACCCCTCTCCTTTTTCAGTGACGTAAGGCTTACAATCTAGTTTTCCATTGGCTCCATCTGAACCCGTAACTACGAGATTGCACGCAACCCCGACGGTGGTGAACTGGTTTATGAGATAACCTCTCTTGTTCGTAGCTCGCAGCACTTTCTAATTTACTAGCAACGTAAGTAGGGCAAATTTGAAGCACGCAGCCCTAAGTGTGCTAGTGTTCGAATATGTATATGTTTACTACTTTGACTATGAGTGTATTACTTGTGGTAAGAAGATCATTCAGCTAGTGTTATCAAAAACCCATCCATGATGTTAAGCCACTGGCCAATAGAACATGTAAACCTGGGTTCAGCCCAGACACTAAGACAACCACACAATAGAGAATTGTGATATCTAAACACCTTTTTAAAAAATAGCTCAACTTGATCAGGGGAAATTACTTTTAAAAAGCAAAAAATAAAAACAGCCTTTAATGTAATGTGATTCATAGAGCTATACAGGGGTAAGTACAAGTCAAAGACAATATTAACATAATGCAAAGGGATGACTAATATAATGTGTTTGCCATTTTAATTCTCTTTCAAAATAACCCATTATTGTTTAATTTCCCCTACTTGCCAAAAGCCAGGACAAACGAATATATATATATATATATATATATTCAATTAAAAAAATACTTTAATCTTATTTAAAATTTCATATAAAGATGTTCTACAGGGAGCCTCTGAATACATGTTATCTTCCCCCTGACAAAGAAAATTCCATGGTGGATTCTCGGAATGTATTCAGTACTTCCCTATACAGTACTAGGGGGGGGGGGGTAACCTGGGCCGAACAGCCCACTTGCCTAGGGAAAGTGTATGTGCAATACATCACCTCTCCTTTTCCGGTGTAGTGACTGCCGCGTGAACATTGGCTGGCTAGCTAGCCAGGAGGTCATTGCATATGGCCTCTCCTACATTACTGCATCCGTCGCAACAAAACCTTCTCGTTGATGCCCCCTGTTTTCCCAGAGCTTGCTACGTTAGCATGCGACCAAGTGTCCTGCAGTATAACCGATGGGTAGGCTTGGTTGGTAGCCAGCTTAAAAGAAGGATAACTCTGATTTCAAACCCGGGCAGATGCAGCTTGTTAGCCCTGACAGACAATCCATCTAAGAGAAGGACACTCCAATATACTATCCTACTACTCGAGGACATCACTGTCACCATCCCAGCTTGCTAGGCTATGACAGATGAACCCTGAGTGTAAAGGGTGGGACCAGAACTGCACACACTGCATCTCACCTAAAAACTCCATTGCACAGGCCCAAAGGATACGGCTACATCTAGACAAACTACATTTTCAAGCCTTGCAGCAATGGGAAAGGGTGAAACAGCAGGTTGAAGACGTCACTGGAAGACTCAGTCTCAATCCTGCATGAAGGTGATTCAGGTGCATGGAATGACTGATACTGACCCAAGAGACCACGGCATCATTCGGCAGCACCCTGAATGACCAAGCAGCCTTCTCTAGGGACAGCACTGCTTGCTCCACATGGAGAGGGGCCTAGAAAAGGTGGCCTAAAGAAAGCTTGTCTTCACTTTACCCAGTTGGCTAGCCGCAGTGGACGGGCAGAAACTCACCATCACCAACACTGTTTTCCAGCAGAAAGACAGACTGAAGACAACCTGGATGCATTCTTGGTCCAAGCACTGAAATCTTATGGACTACATTCAGGTGAGGCAGTGAGACCTTTGAGACATCTTACTAACCCGAGTGATGCACAGCACAAAATATAATAGGGACCACCGCCTGGTGCACTGCAAACTTTGTCTCCACTTCAATCCTAAACCAAAGAGGAAAGGAGCCCCAAGGAAAAAGTTACAGATCGGCAACCTGCAGTCAGCTGAAGTGAAGGCCGACTTCCAGGTGAATCTCTGGTCAAGATTAGAGGATTGCAGATGCTTCATGGATACCTCTTCAGATGCTCTATCTATGGGAACACCTCAAACCAGCATCCTGCAAACCTCTGAAGAGGTTCTAGGGTTCTCCACAAAGAAGAACAAAGACTGGTTTGACAAAAACAATCAGGAGATCCATGAATTACTGCTGAAAAAGAGATCCACTCATCAAGCACATCTCGCTCAGCCGTCCTGCCTTTAAAAGAAAGCAGCCTTCAGTCTTGTGTGCAGCAACTTCCAACAAAATATTTCAGAGAAAGAGGATAGACACTCCACTTAATTGTTAAACCCATATCTATTAGTTTAAGGAAGATACAATCATAATAATTAAAAATAAATGTATTATCAATGTTAAAATTAACAACGGCACTTAAAATACTTAAAACATAATTATCTTATACTGTTCCACCATATCGTCCATAAGTTAGAAAATGTGGTAATTGCACTGGATAATAGATATCATATTGTTTTCCACATTAGATAACTATATATGTACAAATATACAATTACTCATCCAAAAGCATTGAATGTGCAAAACAAAAAGTTGACTGATATAGATAAAGCGCTTGCTAAGTAATTGGAAAAATCCAATGATATGTGAAAGTGTATATACAAAGAATCAGTCAATTCGTTTCACAAACTCCATGTGATTGCACAGCATTAAACATCAGTACATATCAATTTATAAAAATAACCTTATTATAAGTGCATAGTATATACATAATTCGCTCTATGATTTCCACAAAAACAATTACAATTGGTAGACAATAAAGCATTTATCCAGTGCAATTACCACATTTTCTAACTTATGGACGATATGGTGGAACAGTAAACTAATAGATAAGGGTTTAACAATTAACAATTAAGTGGAGTGTTTATCCTCTTTTTCTGAAATATATGTTTATTACACTCACTAATTGGTCAGTGGTCAACCGCGTATGTTGTTGTTCTCAGGCAGCTCCAAGAGAAATGCAGAGATGAGAACAAGTGACTTTATATGATGTTTGTCGACCTTACCAAAGAGTTCAAAGTTGTGAGCAGGAAGGGTCTGTGGCAAATCCTGGAATATATAGGATGTCCTCCTAAGTTCCTCAAAATGATCATCCAGCTACATGAGAACCAGTGTGGCCAAGTCAAGCACAGCAACAACCTGTCAGAGCCCTTCCCAATAAGTATGGCGTAAAGCAGGGCTGTGTCCTTTCACCAACCCTATTCACGATATTCTTCAGTATGATACTGCAAAGGCCCACACAGATCTTGATGACGAGGATGGGGTCTACATCCGTTAATGCACGATGGCAGTCTGTTCAACTTGAGGTGACTAAAGTTCCACATCAAGACAATGGAATGACTCGTTCGAGAGCTAGTCTTTGCAGACGACACTGCCCTTGTTTTCCATGCTGCAACAGCTCTGCAGCGATTGACATCTTGCTTTGCCTAGGCTGCCGAGCTCTTTGGTCTAGAAGTCATTTTGAAGAAGACGGAAGTTCTCCACCAGCCTGCACCTCAGGAGGATTACTGTCCTCCTCGCATCTATATTGGCCTGCCCGAGCTGAAAACAGTCTACCAGTTCACCTTCCTGGGTTGCATCATCTCTTTGGACACTAAAATTGACAATGAAATTGACAACAGACTGGCAAAGGCAAAAGGTTCTGGAACAACAAACATCTGAATAAATGAACCAAGGTCAATGTGTACAGAGCTGTTGTGTTGACCACCCTACTGTACGGCTACCGCCATCACCTACGACTTCTTGAGCGCTTTCATTAATGCTGCCTCTGCACCTTCCTTAACATTCACTGGAATGACCACGTCACCAGAACAGACAGGAATCATCTGCATTGAGGCCATGCCACGCTGGGCAGGACATATCTCTAGGATGGAGGGTGATCGGCTTACAAATATTGTGCTATATGGTGAGTACACCACTGGTAATCATGACAGAGGAGGACCAAAGAAGAGGTATAAGGACTCGTTGAAACAGTCCCTTGATGCCTGTCACATTGACCATCATCAATGGACAGTTTTAACTTCAGACCGCAAGGCCTTGAGAAGCACCATTTACCAGGTCGTCACCCCTTTTGAGAGAACACGCAGGGCTGATCTTGAGGACAAAAGGAGACAGAGGAAATATCATGTCTCTGCAGCACCCACACCAGAGCAAGCCTTCCTGTGCAACCACTGTGGTCGAGTCTGCCTGTCCCGAGAATTGGTCCTTTCAGCCACCAGAGAGCCAGAAGATGTGGAAAACATCCCTTTTAAATCTTTGTTTGTGAAGCCAAGCCAAACATACAGTACTAAAGGGTGATGTGTCCAAGTGCCCTTTTACAACTTCTCCAGACATAGCCCATGCAAAGCTCTGTTATAAGATAGGAGCATATTCAAAAGATGAAAAGATAAGAGCAGATTCAGTCTAAAGATTAAGGGAATACAGCAGTTTTCAGAACAAGTTTTCTCACAAAAAAACTATTTTAATCACATTTTACTACTTTTCTACTAGTTGTACTACTTTTTCAGTTATATAAGATGGACCAATACAGTAGCCCTTTAACTTTGCATTTCAAGCTGAAGCTTGTAATAAACATTTTACGCATCTGATAAAACTATCAACAATTGTTTATTAGTACATGAGTCCTGAAAAAATTGCAATGACTGTTTCCTTTAAGCGCTTGTGTTGCTTTTAAGATAAAAGTGACAACACTGAAAAGTGCAACAAAAACGGTCTATACAAACTTAACAAATATAAATATCATAAACAGATTAAAAACAGACCTTTGTAGATGTTTTTGCAGACCTAAAAGCATCAATTATTTTGCTTTGTCTAAACACAGTCTTCTACTATTAAACATAATCTACTTCCATGTTTTCAGAAGGCATGGGAAAATGAAGCCAAATGCCAAAATTACCACAAACTTTCAATTAATGCTACAAAAATGCAAATCAGCTTATGTTTACAATGTGCTTTTATGTATGAGTCTGCCCAGAACTAGAAGTGAAAACAGATTGAAAAAGAGAATGCAAAACAACAGAAAATAAATGGCTGCCCCAAGGTTGTAAAGAATCAACTGCTTTGCCTGCCTTTTTTTTCAACAGTATAACTGAGTTATCTGATCTGTTATGGCTGTAAACAAAAACAGCTTGTAGTAGCAACACTTATTGCTTTTGTTAAATTTATATTGGTCAAACTTTTGTAATTAAAAAAAATACAAAATTTGTTATGGTACTATTTACTCTGAAACAGACTGTATAGTTTCAAGTCCCACAATATGTCCTTGGATTAAAAATAAGTTAGCTGTAAACAACTGTTAGCTGCTTTATTTTTTGTTCAGTTCACAGAACAGTAGCTGCTCTTTAAATATTTGAAAGTGGGGAGTTAAACTAAACTACCTACAATGGGCCTCATTCAAATGCAAATTGAACAAAGCTCTACATAAGCACATAACATTTTTTTTTTACAGAAGTTTTTCGTTAGTGAACATCTATCCAAAAGCAAAGTCTTCACTAACTAAAAACTTCTGTAAAAAAATATGCTTATATAGCGCCCTATTCAATTGGCGAAATCGCATTTGAATAAGGCCCCATGAAAGTGCGGCTTTGATCACAATCAGGACCTCCCACTGACAAACAGCCCTATTCTATTAGAAGCCCACAAATATTCTGACCCATAATTTTTGGTACTGGTGTTTTATTCTCTAAATGTTTAGATGTATTCTATTGACTCAAGCTCACAATTTACCTCCTTAAGCCTAAACACAGATCCTGCCTTTTTAAGTTTGATTTCAGTAGGCATAATCATATGATCTGACAATATTTAAGCAAGCCCGTAGTTTACATGTTAGACACAGCAAGTAGAAAATGCTGTCATTATGACGTCAGTAAAACATGGAAGTTAGACGTAATCTGCAATCAGAGGCTACTAATTAATTAGTGTAAATAAGTAATATTTGCCAATCAACCAATATAGCGCTCTATGAAATGCATTAGATCATCTGTTTTAGTCTATGTGGGTTTCATGATATGTATTAACCCCTTGAGTCCAGGATTGATATTACTCAGACAAAAAATTTAAAAATAATAATAATATTGCATGTTTGTGGGTTTGAGACTGTTGTACAATTAATTTATATGTGTTTCCATGCTTTCCTGTGCTTTTAAAGTACAGTATTGTTTTCTTAATTGCTTTCATAGCTTTAATATAGCTTTAGTGATTCAAAAAAAGCCCTTGCGAGTCCTATTTAGGACTCCGAAACATAATGCTTTTTTCATTTGCGATTTAGTATTTGCGAGTTAGAGCTAATGGTCTAATAGAATATCAATTTTGTGTAACTTTATTTATTTATAGCTCATAATACTCTAGCCGTGCTAAAACCAATGGAGTTCCAAGGTCACATTTACATCTTTGGCTGGCCTGTAGTGAATGTAGGTGGGGAACTCGTAATCGGATTGCGAGCTAATAGAATATGTGGCAATATTAATAGTGATTTTAAGTGTGCATAAATTTACGACTCAGGCAATAGAATAGGGCCCATAGTCTGATTTGGGAGTCAGCCAAGCGGGAGTAATTTATTTCTCTACAGAGCTCCATAACTAAACAATAATTATGTGTGTGTCTATGATGTTGTAAATGTCATTTGCAGAGGGATAACAACTTTTGTTTAATCATAGCACTGCTTATTTCTCAAGCAGAACACAATTTAAAATCTATCCTTTAAAAACACATGCTACACAAACGATGAATTCCATGTATCTAATAAAGTAAATAAAAAAATATGATTGAATAAATTACAGCCACAGCCAAATTAGTTCAGTTTAAACTGAGTTTCCAGATCTAACTTCTCACAATGACTCTCTAATCTTAAATGTATATTACATTATACATTATAATAATATACATTATTTCTGATATTGTGAATATATTTGTTAAAATGATAGCACAAGATTTTTCACCCAACCAAAATATGTTTTTTTATTTCAGAGGCCCAGAGGGCAAACTTGTAAGAAGTAATGTCTTTAGTAACATTTAGTAACAACTATTTTTCTTCTGTATGTCAGTATAAATTAGATCCTATGGTTTCACACAATCAATTTATCATTGCTTTGTTCCTAATTGTCATGATTTTGAGACTCCCCTGAACCCCACAAGCAACCCTGTTATTTGGGACTCTAACACACTGGGTTGATAATATCAACTCTATTAAAATGGACATGAGACTTGTAGTAAGGACTGTGACGTGTTGTTTTTATGTGTAAAGTAATGTGGGCCACAATAATTAATGTTGGGGTTACTATGTGATATGCACAGTGATAATGTTATTTTACCAGTTACTAACAGGGATACACTTTGTGCAAGAAACTCTCTCTGACCTCAGATAGTCATAAAGTTTGAAATTAGTTTATTGCCCATCTGGGGTTGTAAAACAGATCAGATCTGGAGACTAGGGAAGGAGAAAGTGTTATGCTTTACGTAACAGCAAAAACCGGGACCAAGCCTGGGATCTGAAGACAGGGGAAACCTTATCCATGAACCTTGACAGCAGGGCAAAACCAGAGGGGTTTTGGCTAAAGAAAGTGGAGAGGGGGAAATGTGGGTTTATTGTTTTTTTTTTTTTTTATGTGTTTGGAAAAAGAATAAACAGGCAGTCTGTCTCAGCACTAAACGAGGGTGCATGAGTATTTCTTGTACTCTGAGCTATCCGAACTAAAGGGATCTAATTTTTCCTGCTTCTCCATGAATGTTGTCCTGAATTGGCTTGCTGGTCACTGAGAAATGAAACTCCAAATTCATAACCTAGGGGGATTTCTGTAGCAAAGAGCAGGAGAGTTTTGGGGTGTACAAGGCCGCACGTCTTTGGCTTGTGACACTAATATTATCATTGGTCAATAATGTGGAATTAGAAACATATAAATCAAATATTGCATGGGTAGCATTGCGCTGTGATATGCATGTCCAATGCATTCAAAATATAAATTGCAGCTCTTGTGTTAAAATAAATGGTGGTGTATTCAGAGATTGGCATTTCCCTTCCTTGCCACAGTTGTGGATTTTAATTTTCAAAATTTATGTGTGGATGGGTTTAAGACCTGTCCACTTCGTCCTCCCCTTTGCAATAGTGTGGGCATATAGTTATCAGCACCATCTGCAGGGACAAGCTGCCTACAAATGTTTAACATCTGAATTAATTTTGTTTGCATTCTGAGAGCATCATTTTAAAAAAGAAAACACATTGTGACACCTTTAAAAATACCCTCTTTCAGATACACAAAGACAAAAATCTATGTCCCTTTAAGTATACACAATAGTAGTTACAGTTATAGTAGCTATTCTTATCTTTTGATAAATATACCCCAATAAGCTGGTGATCTAGTCATAAATACTATTAATAATGTTTTAATTAAATAGAATAGCTGGTCAAATTGTATTCAGTCTAAATCGTTCACAAACTCTTAAGATAACTATTGTAATCCATTTTACTTTAGCTGATAAACTTAATAAACTACAGAATGAAAACATTTTGAACTTAACTTGGATTTTTTTTTCCTTCTGACAAACCCTACAAACTACAATGACTGTTGAGAGGTATAAATGTAATCCTTTGCAATTTCCTATTTTCCTCAAATGAGAATACCTTGTGAATGGTAACTGTCTCAAGTGTCAGCCAACCGTAATGCAGATAAATTAAGCAAGAATAAAATCTGTAACTTTTAACCCATATCGAGGATTACAGCATATACGATGGAAAGTATGTTGTTCGAAAGTGGACGTAGTACTAGCTCAGGGGGAATGCAGAGGTGGAAACATAGGTTAGTAGCCAGGAAAAAGATTTGTCCACTTAAATCAAATTTTATAGCATTTGAGCATCAATTGTTTTCTGTTGCATAGCAGCCAAAAAGTACTTGCCTTTATTGCTTATTGTGTAACTATTATTAAGCTTTGTTCAAAGATGAAAAGAGATGGAGTTCATAATTATGAAGGAAAATGAAGTACAACATTTTACTGATGTCAATATTTCATGTGGTTTGATTTGCTGAAGTTAATTCATTGTGCTTTAAGCTATTATATGATGTTTGTTAATTTGTTATTATTTGTAATACACTTAGGAATAGTCTAGGAGTTCCTTGGAAGCAGTCATCTTAGATTACTGACATTTGTGTTGATTGCTTGCTACTGTACACAATCCATATGGCTCAGGTTCACTAAAAAGCAGAGTGGTGACAAACAGGTAACAATGGAGAAGGGAGCCTTTTGATGTACACTAAGATATGTTCTCCATTGCCACCCAGTCACATTGGGGCACAGTCGTAGGCATGTCTGTATGCCTGTATGTAAAACGATACCAGCACCCACCATACTTATACTCACCAAATAATAACTTTATGAGTATACGACTAGTTTGTGTTATTAAAAGTTGAGGGTGTGTATTTGTCAGTGGAGTGAGTGTGGGGGAGGTTGGAACGGACAGGAGCACAGAGTTTTTGTTTGATCAACGGATATTATTAAAATTGATACAACAATTCTTCCCCCTGAACAAACTGTTTTCTTATACCCATCCTATAAGTTTATAACTGTTCTCTGTTTGTTTTATAACATATATAATATAATACAAACACTGTACAAACCTGTGAAAATACCTTTCAAGGAAAAATGCAAATACTTTATAATTCTAAACTAAAATGTATTTTAGAAAAAAGAAAACACTTTTTCCAAATGCTTTTCAATTACTTATTTAATGGCTTGTGATTTAAATGGCTCCTTAGCATTTATTAACCTAAGGGGAATCTCACATCTTATAACAGTGGTTATGGTTCGGATAAAATTAATATTGAGCCAATCCAGGCTCCCCATAGAGATACATGAAGATCTTCAAACAACCAGGCCATCAAGATATAGTTTGTGGAAATTTTGTTTCTAACTATTCCAAAACTCCTTTGTAATGCAGAGGAGGCATTTCATGCCCCAAATCACTTTATCAAAGTGAGGTAAAGTTGTTCAGAGGTGTCAGCCTCTTTTTAAATATATTCTTAAGTGCAAAAATCCTTAGCACAATGTTATTTGATATCTACCACCTGGGCTTTTAGGACATTTGTTCTAGATTAATTTAAAGCATTCCTCGTCTGCTTTTATTTACTGGTTACATCTTTCCCTAACTTAAAGTCATATGTGGCCTTCTCTGGCCTTTCAAGCTTTGGATTGCATTAAAAGCAAATGAGACAAGTTTTGCATTTTTATATATTCAGTGCATTTTCAAGTACAGAGTACTGAGAGCTTGTAGCACATAATTATGAGACTCATATTGCTGACAGCTGCCTAAAATAAAGAATGACCATTTTTTAGATGCCACCTTTAAATAGCCTGTCAACACCAGATGTAAGACATTAAATTATTTTCTACATTGTTTTGAAGTTGCAAAAGATAATTCTTTAAATTTCCATTTATCCACTCCATAAAACGTTAGCACGGGTCCCAAAACGTGTGGATATATTCAATATGATTAAAGACACCAACAATGCATTTTTCAACTCTGCATGTTTCTTTTATTATTAATGTAAAATTAATAAATAACAAATAATAAAAAATACGAGTTGCTGCTTTTCTATAGCATAACCTGCCATAATACAATATATTCTATCATAGTAATATTATCAGCCAAACACCACGGCGCTCTACTCCAGTTACCAAATGGTATCCTGTCTTCTATTTCTATGATCTGAATACACTATTTTGTAGATTTTACAATTACATTATAGTTCCACTGTTATAAATTCATTTAGTTGCACTATAACATTAATCATTTTGTCAACCTCCTGAACTGTCCACACTAACATTTTTGTTGAATTTCCAGAAAGGCATACCTTCCCTTCCCAGCCATCTGTTATTTCACTAATGAACATATTAAATAGCACCAGCCCAAATACAAGTCCTTGAGGAACTCTATTAGTAACCTTTTCTTCCTTTGAATGTCGACCATGTATTATTAACAGTCTACCTCAAAAACGTCTGCCAATTTTGTATCCATTCCACCTTTTTACATTAATATGGTGAGCATCTAGACATGTTTAAGAAAAGATGCTAATCAAAAACAGAGTGGATTGATTGTGAGCTCATAATTTTTTTAAATATCCACTATGCACCAGGGACACTCTTTACAAGGAGTGTTTTTGTGCTGAATGTTGAACCAAATGTTCATATATAGAAATACATTAATAGAAATACATTAATTGTGTCCGCCGTCTTGAAGCTAACCAAATGCACGGAGTGCCTGAAATTACAAGCGGACATGATAAAGCTGTTACCGATTCCTTTGTCTCATCACTGACAATCCGATAAACAAATACACTGCCTTTATGTTATTCTTGTCTCCTTCATCCTCAATATACAGACATAAATTTGATCTTTCCTCACTCACCTTTAAAATCCATACATTTTAACACTCAACACAACCAATATTCCCACACTCATTGTGTCCATATTATTAGAGCAACTTATAATTCCAATACTGGTTCTGAGTAATTTGATGAGGAAACTATAAGAGTAATATCTCCCAGATCAACAAAAGTTGATACAGTGCCACATGGAAGACTAGTGAGCAAACAAGGGATACAGGAATTGCAGTAAATATCTGCTCATGGATCGAGAGCTGGCTAAAAGACAGGAAGCAAAGGGTTGTTGTGAATGGAACATACTCCGATTGGTCTAATGTGATAAGTGGGGTTCCTCAAGGTTCAGTATTAGGTCCTCTCCTTTTTAACATATTTATTAATGACATTGAAGTAGGACTCGAATGTAGTGTCTCCATTTTTGCTGATGACACTAAGTTGTGCAAGGTAATAAAATCAGATAATGATGTACTTTCCCTACAAAAGGATTTGCATAAATTAGAGAAATGGGCAGCTAAATGGCAGATGAGATTTAATACAAATAAATGTAAGGTTATGTATTTGGGAAGGAACAATAGCCAAGCAATCTATAATCTTAATGGAGTAAATCTAGGGGTATCAGATATTGAAAGGGATTTGGGAGTACTAGTGGACAACCACCTAGGTAACAGCGCTCAAAGCCAAGCAGCGGCTGCAAAGGCAAATAAAATATTAGCATGTATTAGGAAGGGTATAGAAGCCAGGGAAGAAGATATAATTCTGCCACTATACAAATCTCTAGTACGTCCTCATCTGGAATATGGAGTACAATGTTGGGCACCCCCTCATAAAAAAGACATTTTAGAGCTGGAAAAAGTACAGAGAAGGGCTAAAAAACTAATAAGGGGAATGGAGGGCTAAGTTATGAAGAAAGACTAACAAAATTAAACTTATTTTCGCTAGAAAAAAGGCGTCTAAGAGGAGATATGATTACGTTATATAAATATATCCAGGGTCAATATAAGGCTTTGTCAAGTTACCTTTTTGTAGCAAGAGATTTTCAACTGACAAGAGGACATCCTTTGAGGTTAGAGGAAAAAAGATTTAACCTTAAACAAAGAAAAGGGTTCTTCACAGTTAGGGTGGTTAAACTGTGAAATTCTCTACCAAAGGAGGTGGTGACAGCGAATTCGATAGAAACCTTCAAAAAGGGGTTAGATATATTTTTGAATAAAGAGGGCATTCAAGGCTATGCTAGATAACTAGCAAGGAATATTGATCCAGGGAGAAATTTGATAGCCAGTTTCTGGGGTCAGGAAGGAATTTTGCTTTTTTTTCCCCTTATGAGACAATTGGCAAAGTTTCAATGTTTTTTTTTTTTCTGTTTGCCTTCCTCTGGATCAAATAACAATTAACAATAATAATAAATAGTCCACATTAAAAAGATCAATAGAGATCTAAAAAGGTTGAACTTGATGGACTAACTCTTTATTCATCCTCCAATACTATACTATTAATAATTATTTAATTAATAACTAATCTGCATATTGCAGATCAGAGAAGATCTTAACAGGTTGAACTTGATGGACTGAAAGTCTTTTTTCAACCTTAATTACTATGTAACTATGTAAAAGTAAATAAGCTGAAATGAAGGGGAGGGGGGAGGTGACATGTTTGGACTTGCACAGGTAGGTGGAAGAGGCATGCTTTTAAGGATTGAGGGGAAGAGGGACCCTCCCACTGTTTCAATTTGTGACGAGATCAGTCTCGTCACTGCGAATTGGAGAAGCTTGGTTGCCCACATTCTGCCGTTTGACTACGGCCCATGTTGACTTTCCCCCTACAAAGACATGGAAGCCATGCTTCATTTGGTCAGAAAGGACTATGATCTATCTTTTGAACTACTGGACCAATTTGTATCATTTTGACACATGTTTGTATTTGGAGTATGCTGATTCTGAAAATGTATGTTTTATGTGAATGTGATGCATACTTTTAAAGTTATGAAAAATGTGTAGAAATGTGTTACAGATTCTGACCATCCCCCCATTAGGTAAACACAGGGTGTCGCCAGGACTTGAACAAAGGGCCAGTACATAGTCCAGGAGGAAACAGGAAGTGTCCACGGGGACAGTCTGGGTGAGAATGAGCATAGTAGCCACGCCTGGGGGTGGCCCATGGGAGGAGTCTCATGGTTCCTACGTAGGGACCCTGTCTGATTGGCCATAGGTAATTAGGGGTTGACCAAAGGTAGTCACTGCCCCTACGGTGTATGTGGAAATGGTTTTTATATATGTCTTTGTTTTAATAAAGGAGTGAGTTCACTGCTTGACCCTAAAACACAGAGCTTATGTCTCATGCTTGGGGGGAATTCATGGGATGCTGTTACAGACTGACGGCCAGGAGTGTAAGCATCTTGGGGTGCTTTTCCTGCTCAGCTGCTAGCGGCTATTCGTGAGGTTCCAGTTGCAGGCTTGGAGTATTTTCCCCTTGGATCCAGTTCTTGGGGGATTGGGTGTCTTGCAGTAGCTGTCCCTATATCACTGGACGGGCGGATCGGCTAAAACGGCCTGGGTGCCCCCTTCTATGTGTGGGGGGTACCGTTACACATTAATTACCTGGACATTTGTGGTCAGACCCCTCTCCCCATGTAGGTGGTGGTGTGGCGGGAAGTTACACCCATTGTTTGAATATGTCACTAATGATTGGGAGCTTTGTTGATTAAGAAGGTTAGGAGTGTTTAGTCAAGTCTTTGAAGATTCATTTAGTAGGTGGAGCTGATAAATAAGATTTGCTGAGTAGCTAAGACTGAGAGAGGTGAAACTGGACTCCAAACAGATATGTTTTGATTGTCTTAGGTTGTAGATGAAGTCCTGAAAAGCTATGAGCTGCAAAGGCTAGAAATATAGACAAAGTGATGGGGAGAAATGGTGGCTTGATAGGAACTGTTGGAACAGTTTCCACACTCTGTTGTATGTTTGAAAGGAATTGGCAGGTAGGCCATTCAGCAAGGTTTGACAAACTTTTTAAAGAAGCGGTTCTAGTCCAGTTTCTGCAGTAGGAAGATTCCTGGGTGAAGGATGGTGAAACCCGGAGGGTTAGACTGGAAGTCCTGTGGATGAAATGAAAGTGAATGAGGGATATTTATTTGAATATAAGGATGGAGGTGGAAGTTAAATGTAAGGGAAAGGGTGGCCAGTTTACTGAGGGACATTGTCGTTAGACCGAGAGAGTTTGATTGCTGGATTATGTTATATGTGGCATTATAGGTGGTAAAAGGTCTAATGGGTTGGTTGTTCCATTTTGTTCCCCAAGCGCTAGCAGCTGTGAGAGTATAACATGGCATGGAGTGGAATTGGTTCCTATGTTGTTAGGCTAGTGTGATTTTAAGATCTCTCTGTTGAAAAGAACTCTAAAGTGGATGTCTGTGGCGATGATTAAGAGACATGGTAAAGTTTTAGGTGGGTGAGTGAGGCAAAAAGATCTTCTGTTTCATGATGTGAAGAAGATAGTCCAGAGAGCTAGATCTAGTATGGATTTTTTGCTTACTGTAATGGTGGAGCTGTGGTTTTTGGGTTTAGTTATGTCTGCCAATAAATTGCCAGTAAATCGTGGGACTATTTTAGGGATTTAGGTGGCCTAGAAGACATTGAAGTTCCTTAATGGTCTTAGTATTAACAATGGTGATATTTTGCATATATTCTGCATATATAAGAGTCAGCCTAATTTGTTTGTGGGTAGTCTGGATACCATTTGCACTGAGTCTAATATGATTCCCAGGAATTCCAGTTCATGCATAGGCCCTACATTTTTATCTTGTGCATATAGAATGTTGAGTTTGTCAAATAGCTTTGTTGTTTTTTTGTAGGCTTAGTGCAAGGTGCATTTGGTGGTTCGATGAATAGGAAATCGTGCAAAGAGTGGATTACGTTTGGGCATTTGAATATGTTGAGCAAAATCCAACATAAAGCTTCTGCAAATAAATCAAATATCATGAAACTACTCTGAGATCCCAAAGTGAGTCTGTTGGCAAAATAATAGGCATTGTCCACTTAATGCCTTGGAGGTGGTAGAGGTCAGGATGTATAGGTAGCTGCTTAAACGCATCTTTCAGTCCGATTTTGAAAGCCAACAACAGAATTGTATTGATGGCATTGTCAACAGTGGCATATTGTAGTGAGTATTCTTCTGAAGGATTTAAGGTTGACACTCGTATGAAATTAGCATGGGGATACATTAATGAGTACTTCCCGGTTGCTATTTTATGTGTTTACTCTCCAAACGTCTGAAGATGTGAAATTCTGTTTTTAAGGGAATTGATAGAAGTGGTGATGTTGGCAATTATCCGTTGCAACTGAGCGAAGTTGCCTGACTTGGAGCTGGTGGTTGGGGAGATCTTGCCTGCTGAAGGAGCCGGTTGAGCTCCATTTTCCTAGTTGAAGCAGAGTAGGGAATCCCGGATCAGCCATGGGACTGTCCGGAGTCTTGGAGAAGAGTGGCTTCCAGTGACTGAAGGAGCTCTTCATGTGGATGATGCAGCTATAGATGGAGAGCTTTTTGCATCCAACAGGTTAGGGTCAGCCATTTCTAAAAGTTCTAGAATACAATGGCATGATTAGTAATAAGTTGGTTTAAAATGATTTGGTTGCCCGATAGCGGCACTTGTGAATTGGAGCTTTGGGCAGAGACTATGAAGTTGAAGTGATTATAGGATATACCTGGTGGAGGGTTTGTTCAGCGACTTGAAATTATTTCTTGTGATCAAAATGTTAGTGGAGAGTTATGGTTTGTCCCTAATGAGGTTATGGAGTGAATCTTGGGCATGTATGTGACAATAAATTGAAAACATGGATACAGTGGTCAACCTGTGGGGTTTCAATGGATCTTAAAGCATTTGATATGAGACTGAAATGTGTAGGAAGAATCATGAGAATGACAAGGAATACTGCTTATGAGCAAATATGGTAGCTGAAGGGTGGTCTTGTGACCTTGGAAAGTATGAATGGTGATTTAATGGAGATTTAAAGAGATAGGTTTGTAGTTTGAGCAATATAATAGCAACAATGAGACAATTACTGGTAGTGAACCTGTTGGTATTATGTGAAGAATGATTAAGACGCAAAGTGAGAATGACAGCATTGCAAGCATGGTGGATAGAGACTGATTTGGTTGGCGGTGATAGTGGGAGTGTTAAATGCAGGTGAGGAGTGATAAAGGGATCAGAAGAGGAGTGATAGAAATGTGAGACATTGGGGGAAGAAAATATGATGGAGTGAGGAAACTAAATTCAGAGTTATAAATTAATTGGTGGCACTGGTAATGATGAAGAGGAGAGAAACAGTAGAGGGTACATTTAGTTATTAATTCATGTGAAATTAGTAACATTGTTGGCAGTGTTGAAATATTGAGAGGCAGCGATTTTGAACGACTAATTGTTGATGTGATTTGCAACATATTGGGGTGTAGCTAGGCAACGGGATGTTATCGAGCAGAGAATCCATGTTGCCTAGCAACTCAAGGCCGAGCAGCCGAAGGATGGCCAAAAGGTGGTGAGGCAGTACAGCAGCGAGAGGGAGAGCTGTGCAGGAAATACAATGGAGAGGAGCAGAGGAGGCAGGGGAGACAGGAGGTGGCATGAAAGAAAGCAAGCAAAGATGAGGGAATGAGGGTGGTGTGGGCCAGGAGTTAGAACATAGAGCAGAGAGGGTGCGGGATGGGGGGATGAAAGACGGTGAGACAGTGAAGCAAAAAGGGGAAAAAGGAAAGTAAATCACTAACGAAACACAGCATAAAAAGAAGTAGAGGAGCATGAAAAACAGCAGCAACTCCTACGTTTTATAGTCTCAAACCTTCTGAAATTGTATCTATTATAAGAATCTTCCAACCTAGCTCTATAATATCTGTTAGACTACTACAGTTAAAATTATATAGCACTTGTTTATGAAGTATGTAAAAAACTAAGAGCATTAGCAGCCATGTAGGCCACAAGATTAAAAACATTTTTAGACATTTATCAAGACTTTATTTATAAATAGTTTATCCCATTTTGTCTTGTATAATTTTCTGAAAGCTTGATTATGAGGGGTGAATTTTTATCAGTGGAGGGAGGGGTGGAGTCAGAAGGAACGAGGAAGAGAAGAGTATATGACAGATAATTAGATATGATTGAAATAGATAGCACAACCTTCTCCCACACAGTCCAAGAAGCAGGCGGTTAACCAATAGATGCAAGCATTGATCTCCAGAAATGTAAACGTCCTTCTCACGCACACAACTTCCACCAACGTTTCTTGGCTATATCCTGAGTCCAGCAGAGGACGCAAAATGTATTTTTCTTTATTTACAAACAAGCTCTATGATCTTGTCTCTGCTTAATTATACTTGCAGATAGATTAACATTTGTTAAATAGCTTTAAAGATGTTTTCTATTGTACAATGGTCATTTAAGGCTGGCTGATAATTCACACTGATTAAGTAATTTTCTCCCTTTCATGGACTGTGAATGTGCATCTGATCAGACCATAAACAATCAAGCAATACATGACAGATTTGTCTGTACCATCCTCAACACCCCCTAGATTGCAAGCTCCCATAAGACCAGAGCAGGTGATTATTTATGTACCCTCTTTAGTATGGCTGTGTTTTGAGCTTTCAGCTCTCCTTTATGGTTTCACCTCAAGGGTCATGAGTCCTATTTTAAGAACACGAAGTACAGACTATATTAAACTAGCGAATTGCCCGTCAAAAAATGACGGCAATGAAATTGTAAATGAGCTAATGCTGTTTGGTGTATAATAATAATACATTAATAAATGAATATACTTTACCTATTTTTAAGTGATATATGCAGGAAGCATTGTGTTGAAGAGCTGTCAATGTGTTTTGAGGTTGCTGCAGCATTAGTGGTGTGGAGCTGCTGTGTAAGCGTGATGAATGTGTGCAGTGTAATAGTGTGCGTGCGCGAGACCAAACAGTTAGCGTAGCTGTGTACTTCTGCATTGTTGTAATATGGCGGGTAATGTGTGGTATGCGTCTTTGCAGAATATCCGTAGGTCTTTTGTGGTATTTTGCGTGTTTCTTGTGGTGTTTTGCGTGTTTACAGTGCTGTAGCCTCGTTTTCGTTTTGTTCTGCGGCCATTTTTTCTCTCGCTTAGAGAATTTCTTAGTGTCTAAACTCTTTTGAGGTGTAACTTCATTTTTTGAGGTCCTGGATGCCCCCTCTTGCTGTAGGTAAGCTTTTTATGTATGTGTTGTGTGTATTTATTGTGTTTTTCATTTTTTCATGTTCGCAGGTTGCAGACGATTTTTGGGAGGTCGTAATGTGTGGTAACGTGTGTCGTATGTTGTTTGCGTTCCGATATAAAGTTTGCGAGGGTCGCAGTTGGTGGCATGGAGCGCCTTCGGCGCAGTGTGTCGTATTTTGTTTGCGTTCCGACGTAAAGTTTGCGAGGGTCTCAGTTGCTGGCAAGGAGCGCCTTCGGCACTCCTTGCCAGCAACTGGGGCCCTCGCTATGCGACGGCCGCTGCTCGCTGTGCGAGCCCGCAAGCGTTAGCAACAACTCGTATGCTCACAACTTATATAATAATTTACACATAGCAGGGAAAAAGTGCATGTATGCTTTTAATATATTGTAATCCACCTTAAGTGAACAGAAGAGGAGAGAGGCAGGGGTGGGGCTTTGTCTGAATGCTGGTCCTAGAGGATACAGGATCTGATGGGATACTGAATCTCTAATTACAGAAGCACTGCAGGAGATAATTTACACATAGCAGGGGAAAAGTGCATGTATGCTTTTAATATATTGTAATCCACCTTAAGTGAACAGCAGAGGAGAGAGGCCCCTGCATGGCCGGCAGCTCACAGGAAGAAGACATGCTGCTAGGGAAGAGCAGTAGGAGGTGCTCGCATCAGGAGAGAGGGGAGAGGAGAGGGGAAAGGAGAGAGGGGGGGAAGAAGGAAGATAACGGGGAGGGAGGAGGATGATGATAAGGGGTGAGTAGGAGGATGATGTGGGGAAGGAGGGAGCATGTCAAACTGCGAGTTGTCATCCTGCAAGGCCGCAAGTGTGACGACAACTCGCAGTTAGACAATTATAATATGTGATATTTGTAGGCTCCCAGTGTACTAATACTCTAGCTTGGTTCATCATGCCAAGTGTTGAACTTTCATACTTAGTAGTTTGCACATGGTCTAAGTATCCATTAGTCCCCCAGCGTTTTTTTTTGTAATTTGCTATGTTTTACACCCCAATATTCAATATTTGCCCATCTTGTATTTTTAGAAATGTGCACCCACTAGTCTTGTCATCATTTGTCTGTTGCATAAGCCTTACTATAAGTGTAAAGGCCATAAAAAAATAAGAATTTAGTGAGTTCTGTAACAGGAGGATATAGGGAAGTTGGTCATCATGCTTGTTTCCATTATATATACCATGTTAACGTTGGAAGGAGAAAGGTTTTAACTCCAAAATGAACACTTTATTTTAAATAATGGAACACTGGGTTAGTATATTAAAAACATTGGCATGCAAAACTGGGCATAAAATATGATCATATTCTCAAAAGAATGAAATCCCATTGAAAGCAACTGGAATTATTCCATAAAAAAATGGCATTAGTAATACAGCATAAAAACTTTAACACCAGTTGTATTTTAAAATATCTATGAGTTTAATCTCCAGCCCAGTTTTTACTATAAAGTATGAATTTCAATTGTTCATGTTTATTTCAAGAGTGGACCAAGCTATTGCGTTTGTGAAATATCACTTTAGGCAGTGTGTATATTTTAATAGTTATGTTTCGTTCAGTAGCACTAATTCGTAAAGAAAGATTGATATTTCTCAGCTGTGGTATTGGAAGAAGTTACTATTTGTTTGTTTTTTCATTTAAAGAAGCAAGATTTAGTGGTTGACATGTCTATAGCAATAATGCCAAAAAACTGAATTTTATAACCTTGAAATACAGTACATTTATGCAGCTGTCCTCATTGCACATATTTAAGCACCGATATGTTTTGTATAAGACAATACTGTATTCCTTGCCTTGATTTTGTCTTCATTCACCAGCTTCCATTGGACCAAATAAAAAATTGTTAAATCTAAAAAGTAGTATGCTGAATAAATCTGACGTCTATTTAGGTTTTTTATTGAACAAGGCCAATTAAGATTCCCCACATTCAGTTACTGCTCCTTTTTTCCCTAAAAACGCATCACACAAATATATTTTACAGCAGAATTGTATTTGTACTTTGGTATATTTACCTTATGTTCAAAAGTGTTAGGTATGTTTAAACAAAGTCAGAAATGTCACTGCATACATAAATATTTCTTTGCACATGCACACTATTCTTTGGTACAGCCTGCTGCCTACTTAAATGTACTATCCAGGCAGGACATTTATTTGGCTAATAAGATATATAATACTGATATGTATTGCAGTTTTCTGAATATGGCCATTTACATAAACATATTGTATTGTGGTTACGTGATTAGTTTCTTCAGAGGTTGCAGATTTAAAATAGAGTCATTTACTTCTGAATATTTAATTCTACTTAAATTCTACTTACTAATATGCTGTAAAAGATGATTGACCTCAATATCTGTCACCGATATTGAAATACTTTTGTATAGTGATGGGTTGCCACTTTAAGAGTGGCAACCCATCATCTTTTTTCTCACCTTATGGGTGATAGGGGGAATCAGATGTGGACTCATTGCTCACTGTGCCTTAGGGAGTCAAGCTGCACCTCACCTGACGAGGTCCATAGAGGCCGAAACGCTTCTGGGGTTTGCAGTTTCTCCTGCTCATGGAGAATTGCCTGGTATTTCGGGACTGGATCACTCTTCTGAGTGAGACCAGACTTATATGATGCAGGTTATTTTTCCCTGTGAAGGGCACAAGTGAGCTAAAAGAGGTAGCTCTCTGAGAAGGTCACTAGACCTATAGAAAAAAAAAACACTTAGATATTTTTCATTCTCAGACGAGCACCTCTACCCTTTTTTTGTTTTCACTTTAAGCGTCAGATGCATTGATGAAAATGTTTCAAGGGTTATATTTCTCAAAATTATTGCCAGGTTTGGGTCATGAATTAACTTAATTCTGGTGGACTTACAGCCTTATTAAACTTCACCAACATGTAAACCCGTAGCCCGTAAGAGAGCCCCGCTAGACTTAAGGCCTCTTAAAGCTACCCCTTAAGCTAGTCTTTATTTTATTTAGTATATACAAAACATAAATCCTTCCATAAAAGTTAGTGGATGGAAAATTTTGATCCAACGTATTAGCTTTTTAGGAAACTGGAACATAAACTCCTCAATGCCCTCCACTCTATGAATAAAGTAATTGAGACCTCCAGCATTGAGAAATAGCACACATTTGTGTATGGAAAAACACTTTGATATAAAATGCGTACAACAGAACCCATTTACAGGCAAACCATTTTCTGTCCAAAATCAAATTCCATGACTAAAACAAAGTATTGATGAGGCCCAAAAAATCCAGTTTTCAGCCAAGATTCACATACGGTAACAGTAAAATAAAGCAAACGAGGAAACCTTGAACTTATTGAATGAGCGAAAGCTTTCTGCACTATCCAGAGGCAGAGTAAACATGATAACAAGCAAAAATAGAATGCTGACAATTAATGAAACATATAAAAACAATGGAATCATATAATAAAAACATGCACATATATTTTCATAACCTTTTATAAGCTTGCAGATGAATAACCCTTGTGTATACAACACATCTAGGACTCTCCTGTCCTTCCACATTATAATGACTGTTTTTTAGTGAATGACATACCAGTAAGATGAAGCCAACTTATGAATGGCACCATAAAAGGAGTACAATTTTGTAAAAAATTGGTGCCCTAGATCAAATGTGAGTATCCTGTCCTGTAGCAACCATCCATTCATTGGAATAGGTTTAAGCTAAATTGGTTTTGGAGGCTATGTTGACCCAAAACCTTGCGACATATAAGAGTTGCTAATCATTATGTGCACTTAATTGCTATTTGATTTTGTGTTCATATGATTAAATGAGGTATCATAACGGCTGGACTTATCTTCCAATAAACAACCCCCTGCACATAAATTACATCATTACTGTCTCAATGAGCATGGGAAGTGAGGGGACTGTTGCATGAAGAGTCAGTTAATTTATCATGATGTCTGTTTAAACAGTTACAGTAAAACAACTGCTAAACCCCCCCCAAAAAAATGGAGAGCTTAATTCTAAGATGGCTTTACTGACTTCCTAGCATGTTTAAACAACTTATACAGCAATTGAAAAAACTGTAAAATATGAATGACAATAAAAATGGAATACATTAGCAATAAATAAATTAGAACACTAAATAAATTACAAAGTGCACTGCGCTGCCAGAACATGCTATATTGCTGGCCCGGTTAGAAGGGATTAGTAAGATGGAAAGCCACACTCCTACTGTATTGTAACCAAGTTTGGTATTGTAAACTTTTGATAGGAAATATTTCCTTCCGTCCAGTCTTGCAAATTTATTATTAGTTGGCATTTTTTTTAATTGTATGTTTCTGATAAATGTTTTTTGTAAATGCTTAGAACTTTACAGTGTTTTTCTTAAGCACTAGGAACGTTAAGTCCTGCCAATTTTTTCCTCCCTGCCAAGTCCTATTAGCATAAATGAAAGGTTTATTTTCAGAAATGGCTGATACATTACTTTACACAATCAGTAATGAGGGTTCTGTCAGTAAATTAGAATAATTTCCAAAATCCCTTTGGCATAAGTGACTTGCTGTCCTCCTTAGTGCAATGCATTGCTGATATAGTGCTGGGGAATGGACTAGTTCCAAAAGCCACCAAACTTTTTTGTCAACTGCAGAAAACATTGTATCTTTTGCTGTCATAAATTGATATATATGAGATTATTTGATAATCACCAAATCATGAATTAAACAAGTATAGTTCAGACTATAAAACATGAAATTAAGTTCTGCATATAACCAAATAGTAGGCATATACAGTACAGTGCAGGGCCTTTGGACACATAATATATTGTGAAGCCACTGGTAAAAACAATTCCAAACTTCTACTGTTAATGCCAGATTTTTAGGCCTGGGAGCTCTAAGCCTCAGCCTTCTTATTTACTGATTAGTTTAGGGACCTATTATTTTTGCTATCGCAACACAGAGGGCCAAGATAGAAATAATATAAACAATAATATTAATAAAAAATAAAAATAATAATTTAATTAAGTGGGCCTATTTGGGCTGTAAGTGAGGTGGAATTAAAGAGACTATTGATGAGGGTAAAAGAAGAGAATGCAAAAGATGCTGCTCCACGTTAAAAAGACAAAGACCATGACAAATAGCAATCTTAGAGACCAATTCAATTCCAAGCTCGCATCTCGCGGGATCCAGGTTGTATGTCTGCGGGTGTGCTGCGGGCTCCCGTTCCTCTCTGATTCTGGAGGTATTGAATTGAGCAAGGGCTCAAGTTTCGGGCCGAGACCTCAAGCCTGTTAACCCCTTCCGCGGCCGCAAACTGTTAATGGGCTGGCGATTTGTGAGAGCAGTATATTTCGGTTTTGTTTATTTCTATTCATCTAATTACGATTTTACACCTAATTCTTGATTACACATATTTACAGAATACACATATATTAAAGAACACATATAGATACACACAGAGCTAGGTCACTCCATACACACACACACCCATCCCCCAACAGTTAATAAATACACAAAATACACACATTTTTTTCCCTTATACATATACAGAAAAAGTTTTTTTGATTTAATCTTATATTATTTTAGGGATTTAAATGGAGGGATGAGAGAGGAGGAGGGGGAGGAGGAGAAAGGAGAGGTGGGGAGGAAGAGATGAGATAGAGGAGAGAGAGAGGTGGCCCTGGGGAGTGGTGGAGGAGGTAAAGAGTGGTGGAGGAGAGGAGGAGGAGGTTGGGAGTAGTGGAGGAGAGGAGGAGGTGGCGGAGGAGGAGAAGGAGTTGGTGGAAGTGGTGAAGGAGGAGCAGGAGGTGGCGAAGGTGAAGGAGGAGAGTGGAGAGGAGGAGTTGGGTGGTGGCAGGGCGGCCCTAGCAACAGGCACATCTAGAGCAAGGACAGAGGGGGAGGGGTCTGATCCAAGGGGGTGGTAGTTCGGGGGAGGGACAGGTCTCAGAACAGGTCAGGGAGGCAAGGATCCCCATCCACAGTCGGGAGGACAAGAAGCTAAGGGCAAACACAGGGCCCTGAACTACACGCACCAGGAGAATGTGGTCCTCCTTGGTGCCATCTGGGGCCACCACGTGATCCTTGCGGGTGGTAGAAAAGTCAGGCCAGGGTCCAGGCATGGAAGGAGGTAGCAGCTGAGGTAACAGCAATGGGCACAGTGCAAAGGGATGTGAGGTCCGTCAAGCACAGTTTTGATGACATCAGAGCCAAGCTGAAGAGGATGATGGCCAAGGAGGAGAAGCAGACATCACACACACTACACATGTACATGATGACCAACAAGGACACTGACATGTCAGCTCTATGGAATGAATAAGGGATAGATGGATGCAACATTAAATCCATGAAGCTGACAAATCACTTGTGGGCACAACAAGAGTAATCAACCAATAGAGAGTCCATGTATTGGTGTGCCCACTGCAGCGTATGCAGTTACAGACTGCAGTCGGAATCAAGATAGCGTTAGGAGCCAAGAGCAATCAAGACCAGGAACCAAAGAATAGATCATATTTAGCAAATGATAGCTAATCGGATTTGCAATTAGGAGAATCATCCAGGTTCAAGCCTAGATGTCAGATAGTAAGGGATGAGCACAAAACAATGTATTATTCATCATACTACTCCCATATACCTTTCTTTTCTATCTATCAGCATTAAGGAGGTCTGGGTCCAGTGGGAAGCAAGAGCGGGGGCAGGAAGTCAAGGAGCAAGCCCATGCCTAGCAGGAACCGGTGCAGGGGAAGGACCAAAGAAGAGGAGCCGAGGGCCCTGGTTTGGAGGAGGATTATGTAATCTGGCTAGTGAGGTAACCAGCATCAACACCATCATGAGTTGACCCCACTATACCCCTCCTCCAGAGACTCAGCATCTTGACAGGGCCCTCCTACTGGAGGGACCAGCTGGGCTTGACCTCCTCCTCCCCTCAGCAGTGCATCCAACTGGCCGCCACCACCACCAAGCCCACCAACACCACCGCCCTTATTGAGGAGATCTCCAGACGGGCCCCAGACCCACCCCACTGGGCCATTACCACCCCGCCACAGTCTCACCAGGCCACGCCCCAGGGACCTCCATCAGTACCACCAAGCCAGGCTGCGCAGGTGGAGATGCTGGCCCTCATGCCGCAGCATATGGATTGTCTCCGGGGGATCCAAGTCAGCATCTCCACCAATCATGCGGAGGTCATGCGCAGCCTGGTCAGGAGCAATAGGGAGGAGAGGAAGCACCAATCTAATGACTGAATCGTACCTGGCCGGGCTGTTCAGGATGGGGGCGGACCAGAGTGCATTCCAGGAAGTGACTGCAGATGCCCTGCCTCCTCCACCCTGGAGACATCCCCCGTCCACCCGCAGCCCAGCCCCTTCCCCCCCCATGCCTCCACCACCGCTCCTGGGTGGATGCCTCCCCCTGCCCCCCACCACCACCACCAGGGAGACAGAGTTTGGCCACGGGGGATTGGGGCTCTGTGGCTAGGCGGAGGAGGACCTAGGGGCTATGCATATGTTTGTGCCTTCTCAACAGCACTCCTCAGTTAAGCTCTATTGGCCCAAGTGTTAACCTATACAAGCCTGGCTACAGAGTCTTGGATCTTGGCCTATGTGATAGTGATATTTTGTATGCAGATGGCTACCTCCCATTACATGGTCCATGATCCTCTTCTCTGTGGACATGTAGGGTTCTGTTTAACACTTCACCAATTGATGGTCACTGAGGAATGCTGTTAGGAAGAGATGCTACAGTCCCTATCTTTTTTAAGGCCTTATTTTGTGGGTGTTATGTTTTTGTTTATACAATGCAGGTCCATGAAGGCATCTTCTGCATCGGCAAGCATTGTGAAGGAAATGTACGAGGTTTAAGGTTTTCACAGTGCCTTTTCAGGTAGACATTTCTTCAATGACAGTCCCCCTTAACATGTAGCTCCCACAATCTTAAAGCTATCATATAGCCAGATATCTAAGACATGATTGTTGTTAGCTTAAATGTAGACTAATACCAATATGGTGGACTTGCAGAGTCTCACAATGGCATGTTAATGACAGCCAGCATTAATATATGCACTAGTGAAGCATGTGGTGCTGACCTCAATATCAGTCTGAGAACAGATCCTTGGATCTGATGTAAGTAACATTGAATCTGGCTGCTGACGTTTATGTCCTCTCCATATTAATGGGTATTTTCCCCTATTGATGATATCATGGTTATCCTTTAACATGTGCTAACAGCTCTATAGCGGATGGATGTGATATCAATGCTGATGAACAATATCATATGGAGAAGGTGATAGTACACCTTGACCACAGACACTGGTCACAGCTAAGCATTTATTGTGAGATGACACATCATTATTAATGGTCATGGCCAGTGAGTTGTCCTGAGAAGTAGCTAATAGTTAGTAATGCTTGCAGATGGGAATCAGGTGAGTTGGTATATTGCCAGTTACAGAATTTTGCTCTCCCGGGATCCGCCCCCACACCACACCCATGATATTAATGCACAGTCTTGTCCATATCTGATTGTGGTCTGTGTATGAAATAAAGCTTTGTTATAACATTCTCACCATGTCAGTGTTTTTTCAATGGTTGGGGTTATGGTACATCCACATACATCACATTTGTGTCACATTCCTATATAAGTAAACTAGTGAGCCCTTGTTACTATGCAATGGGTTAAAACAATAATAACAATGATAATAGTAATAATGTCATGATATATAAAATAATAATATATACAGGGAGTGCAGAATTATTAGGCAAATGAGTATTTTGACCACATCATCCTCTTTATGCATGTTGTCTTACTCCAAGCTGTATAGGTTCGAAAGCCTACTACCAATTAAGCATATTAGGTGATGTGCATCTCTGTAATGAGAAGGGGTGTGGTCTAATGACATCAACACCCTATATCAGGTGTGCATAATTATTAGGCAACTTCCTTTCCTTTGGCAAAATGGGTCAAAAGAAGGACTTGACAGGCTCAGAAAAGTCAAAAATAGTGAGATATCTTGCAGAGGGATGCAGCACTCTTAAAATTGCAAAGCTTCTGAAGCGTGATCATCGAACAATCAAGCGTTTCATTCAAAATAGTCAACAGGGTCGCAAGAAGCGTGTGGAAAAACCAAGGCGCAAAATAACTGCCCATGAACTGAGAAAAGTCAAGCGTGCAGCTGCCACGATGCCACTTGCCACCAGTTTGGCCATATTTCAGAACTGCAACATCACTGGAGTGCCCAAAAGCACAAGGTGTGCAATATTTAGAGACATGGCCAAGGTAAGAAAGGCTGAAAGACGACCACCACTGAACAAGACACACAAGCTGAAACGTCAAGACTGGGCCAAGAAATATCTCAAGACTGATTTTTCTAAGGTTTTATGGACTGATGAAATGAGAGTGAGTCTTGATGGGCCAGATGGATGGGCCCGTGGCTGGATTGGTAAAGGGTAGAGAGCTCCAGTCCGACTCAGACGCCAGCAAGGTGGAGGTGGAGTACTGGTTTGGGCTGGTATCATCAAAGATGAGCTTGTGGGGCCTTTTCGGGTTGAGGATGGAGTTAAGCTCAACTCCCAGTCCTACTGCCAGTTCCTGGAAGACACCTTCTTCAAGCAGTGGTACAGGAAGAAGTCTGCATCCTTCAAGAAAAACATGATTTTCATGCAGGACAATGCTCCATCACACGCGTCCAAGTACTCCACAGCGTGGCTGGCAAGAAAGGGTATAAAAGAAGAAAATCGAATGACATGGCCTCCTTGTTCACCTGATGTGAACCCCATTGAGAACCTGTGGTCCATCATCAAATGTGAGATTTACAAGGAGGGAAAACAGTACACCTCTCTGAACAGTGTCTGGGAGGCTGTGGTTGCTGCTGCACGCAATGTTGATGGTGAACAGATCAAAACACTGACAGAATCCATGGATGGCAGGCTTTTGAGTGTCCTTGCAAAGAAAGGTGGCTATATTGGTCACTGATTTGTTTTTGTTTTGTTTTTGAATGTCAGAAATGTATATTTGTGAATGTTGAGATGTTATATTGGTTTCACTGGTAAAAATAAATAATTGAAATGGGTATATATTTGTTTTTTGTTAAGTTGCCTAATAATTATGCACAGTAATAGTCACCTGCACACACAGATATCCCCCTAAAATAGCTAAAACTAAAAACAAACTAAAAACTACTTCCAAAAATATTCAGCTTTGATATTAATGAGTTTTTTGGGTTCATTGAGAACATGGTTGTTGTTCAAAAATAAAATTAATCCTTAAAAATACAACTTGCCTAATAATTCTGCACTCCCTGTATAATCACATACATAGTTGTGAAGCGAGGGCTTCAGTTGCTGGCATGGAGCGACCCTCGCAAACTTTACGTTGCAACGCAAACAACATACGAGACACGTTAGGAAGGTAGACAGGGTAATTTGTCACCCAGATCCCAGCAATCGAACAGTTTGCTGTCTCCCGGGTGCTCGGGTTCGGCATGTTGTGGATCGGGTGGATAAATTATTGGGAGGGGCTGGTAATGAACCGGCGGTCTTGGTACATATTGGTACCAATGACAAAGTTAGTGGAAGATGGAGTGTTCTAAAGAATGATTTTAGAGAATTAGGGAATAAACTTAAAGCAAGGACCTCCAAGGTAGTATTTTCTGAAATACTACCAGTGCCACGTGCTAGCCCAGGGAGGCAGAAGGAGCTTAGGGAGGTTAATGCGTGGCTAAAAAAGTGGTGCAGTGCAGAGGGTTTGGGGTTTTTAAAGCACTGGGCTGACTTCTGACTTGGGTACAATCTCTATAGCAGGGATGGATTGCACCTTAATGATGAGGGCGCTTTTGTGCTAGGGGATAGGATGGTAGAACGGCTGGGGGAGTTTTTAAAATTGTAGGTGGGGGGAGGGACTATATAGAAGTATTGGGGATAATAGGGTAGAGAGGGAAAGGGATGAATTAGTTACCAATGGGGAGGAGAAGGGGGGAGGGTTACAATAGAAAGTAGGGAGTTTTAATAGGGGCCTCAAATACAGTGGCAGGCACTTCACAACGGCAGAGCCATAGCAACATAAAGTGTATGCTTGCTAATGCAAGAAGTTTGCCTGGGAAAATGGATGAGCTAGAAATATTAGCAGTACAAAAAAAATGGGGCTTAATAGGCATTACGGAAACATGGTGGGATGAATCTCATGACTGGACTATTAATCTGGATGGTTATAACCTATTTAGGAAAGATAGGGAAAATGGTAAAACAGGAGGAGGGATCTGTCTTTATGTTAAGCCTGAATTTAAGCCTATAGTCAGAGAAGATATTTATGCTGGCACTAACGGCATCATTGAATCTTTGTGGGTTGAGCTAAATAGTGGAGGAGCTTATTCTAAACGCATATTGGTGGGAGTATGCTATAAACCCCCAAATATAGCTGAAAGTGAGGAAATACAATTATTGTTACAGATTGGAAATGCAGCTAAGCATGGGCAAGTTCTAATAATGGGAGACTTTAATTACCCTGAAATAAACTGGATAAATGAGACCAGCAGCTCAGCTAAGGGGAGCAGGTTCTTGAGTACACTCAGGGATCATTATCTGGCACAGGTAATACAAGAACCTACTAGAAATGGGGCAATCTTGGATTTAGTCATCACAAGTAATATTGATATAATATCAAATGTAAAAATAGGGGAACCCTTGGGGAACAGTGATTACAACACAGTCTCATTTGAGATTGAATACAAAAAACAGAGTAAGGGGCCAACAAAAACTCTAAAAATATTTTTTAAATATATTAATGGGAAGAAGGCTAGGAAGGAATCGATAGGACCATTACAATGTGACACAGGCCATCTGATAATTAGTGACCAGGAAAAGGCAGATGAGCTAAATAGGTTCTTTTCTTCTGTATACACAAGGGAGGTACCAGTGGTTGGGACACCGCAACATAATGGGGCTACACTACCATCACTAAATAATTGGTTAACGCAGGAAGTAATACAAAAGAGGTTGTAGAAAATAAATGTTAATAAAGCCCCAGGTCCTGATGGAATACATCCAAGGGTACTGAGGGAGCTGGGTTCTGTAATAGCCAAACCATTATATCTAATCTTTCAAGACTCACTCACTACAGGGTCTCTACCAGATGACTGGAGAAAAGCAGAGGTGATACCTATATTTAAGAAGGGATCTAGAGCAAATCCGGGGAATTATAGACCAGTGAGCCTCACTTCTGTAGTTGGAAAGCTTTTAGAAGGGTTAATAAGGGACAGAATACAAGAATATGTCTATTTGAACAGGGTCATAGGTAGCAGTCAACACGGATTTATGAAGGATAGGTTGTGTCAGACCAATCTAATTAGCTTTTATGAGGAGGTTAGTAGGAACTTGGATCAGGGCAACTCAGTGGATGTAGTCTTTTTAGATTTTTCAAAGGCATTTGATACAGTGCCACATGGAAGACTAGTGAGCAAACTAAGGGATACAGGAATTTTCAGTAAATATCTGCTCATGGATCGAGAGCTGGCTAAAAGACAGGAAGCAAAGGGTTGTTGTGAATGGAACATACTCCGATTGGTCTAATGTGATAAGTGGGGTTCCTCAAGGTTCAGTATTAGGTCCTCTCCTTTTTAACATATTTATTAATGACATTGAAGTAGGACTTGAATGTAGTGTCTCCATTTTTGCTGATGACACTAAGTTGTGCAAGGTAATAAAATCAGATAATGATGTACTTTCCCTACAAAAGGATTTGCATAAATTAGAGAAATGGGCGGCTAAATGGCAGATGAGATTTAATACAAATAAATGTAAGGTTATGCATTTGGGAAGGAACAATAGGCAAGCAATCTATAATCTGAATGGAGCAAATCTAGGGGTATCAGATATTGAAAGGGATTTGGGAGTACTAGTGGACAACCACCTAGGTAACAGCGCTCAAAGCCAAGCAGCAGCTGCAAAGGCAAATAAAATATTAGCATGTAATAGGAAGGGTAAAGAAGCCAGGGAAGAAGATATAATTCTGCCACTATACAAATCTCTAGTACGTCCTCATCTGGAATATGGAGTACAATGTTGGGCACCACCTCATAAAAAAGACATTTTAGAGCTGGAAAAAGTACAGAGAAGGGCTACAAAACTAATAATGGAGGGGCTAAGTGACAAAGAAAGACTAACAAAATTAAACTTATTTTCGCTAGAAAAAAGGCGTCTAAGAGGAGATATGATTACGTTATATAAATACATACAGGGTCAATATAAGGCTTTGTCAAGTGAACTTTTTGTAGCAAGAGATTTTCAACTGACAAGAGGACATCCTTTGAGGTTAGAGGAAAAAAGATTTCACCTTAAACAAAGAAAAGGGTTCTTTACAGTTAGGGTGGTTAAACTGTGGAATTCTCTACCAAAGGAGGTGGTGACAGCGAATTCGATAGACAACTTCAAAAAGGGGTTAGATATATTTTTGAATAAAGAGGGCATTCAAGGCTATCCTACATAACTAGCGAAGGAGTATTGATCCAGGGAGAAATTTGATCGCCAGTTTCTGGGGTCAGGAAGGAATTTTGCTTTTTTTCCCCTTATGAGACAATTGGCAAAGTTTCAATGGTTTTTTTTTTTGCTGTTTGCCTTCCTCTGGATCAAATAACAATTAACAAATAATGATAAATAGTCCACATTAAAAAGATCAATAGAGATCTAAAAAGGTTGAACTTGATGGACTAACTCTTTATTCATCCTCCAATACTATACTATTAATAATGATTTAATTAATAACTATTCCGCATATTGCAGATCAGAGGAGATCTTAACAGGTTGAACTTGATGGACTGAAAGTCTTTTTTCAACCTTAATTACTATGTAACTATGTAACTATGTTAACACCCATTACGGACTCGCAAAAATCGAGCCGCAACCCGCGGACAGGAAAAAATGCAAAACACAATAAATACACCAAACAGCATTAGCTCACTTACAATTTCATTGTCGTCATTTTTTGACGGGCAATTCGCTAGTATATAATAATAATAAAGTGTTAATACACATGCAAAGTCCAATTTGTGATACTGTGGAGTATCAACATTCCCCTGAAGGCCTGATAACAATATGACAGGTGATAATGTGAATTGATTGATAGCAAAACACTTAATGGGATGGAATTAAATGATAATGGGTATACATCTTGGCACATGACCACCAGCAATGGTGTGGGACTTTCCAGGATGGGCCTAGTAGAGAATATCCCTGATGGAGGTGAGTTGGCTGTTGCTCCAGGTGCCTCTGCACAGCCTCCATGTGTGTTTGCAACCCTTCCTGATGGGTTAGAGTAGATTATTGTGGTATGTTTCCCTAGTCCTCTTCTGGATTGCTTAGTGGTGGTGGTGAGGGGGCTTGTGTACCTGAATGAAGATGTGACCTATACTAATAAAGATTTATTAGGGCAGATGCAGAAGAGTAATAGAGAAAAATATGAAAAAATGAAAACAGTTAATGAACTTTTAGTGGCCAGACTCATAGAGGAGGCAAACAAACAAGAAGAGTTAAGAATATTGAAAGAAGAAAATTCCTCATTACGAATGGATATTTAAAATTTGCAGGTTTAAAAGACAGAGCAGATGTCACTTACATCAGCTGTTGAGGAACTGAAGAAAGTTATCCATGAGAAAGAGAGGAAGATAAAGTCTGTAGAAGATCGCCTACAGGCTGAAATCCTCTGAGCGGACATCAAGGAGAAAATGGTCCAGGCATTAAATAAGAAAATCGAGGCTCTGGAGGAAGAGTTAGCAAATGGCCAACTCAAAAAGGAGGCCAGATCATACAAAGAAATACAAATCTAGGAATTGCAGCAGAAGTATGAAGACAACAATGATCAGTTGAGGAAGAAAGCTGAGTCTTTGAAGAAACAAATGGAAAATAAAAACAAGACAATTGAAGAGTTACAACAAGAAAACAAGTCTTTGAAAAATTAAATTACAAGAGAAAAAAGAGTAGTCTTCTTAAATCTGAGGTGAAGGCATTACACATACAACTTGAAGATAATAAAATCGACCATGAAAGAACACCCAACAATAAGCAAAAGGAGATAGATGATGCAAAGATAAGAGAAGAATGTAGATTAAAAGGTGCTGCTGATGAAGCAATCAAAATACAGAAAGAAGCAGATATCCATTGCCAACATAAGATTGTTGAAATGGTTGAAGAATGTGACACAGTATTAGGACACTACAGATCAAGAGAACAAGAATTAAAATCCATTATAGCTTGCCTGGAAATGGATCTATCTTGAAAAACTGATGAAGCAACAAAAGCAGCAAATGGAAGAGGAGGAAAACATTGCAAAAGAGGCAGAAGATACCAAGATTTCCTTACAAAAAGAAATGAAACATAAAAATATACAGACATATTTCATTGAGACTCCCAAGAAGAATACTGAGAAGAGATTTCAAGAAACCAATATCACTTTCAAAGAGGTGCCAGCTGTCACATTTACCTGTTCATGTGGAAACAAACAAATTGTCAGATAAGAGAGATACATCTATTTGGTCTACATCAAGAACCAGAATACATTCACCACAAAAGAGTTAATCAGTAAAAACTCCATCTAAGTATGGAAAGCTGCAAAATAAAAAAATAAATCTAGCTCAACAGGAATCTGCAAAGAAAAGTTGCTTTGGAATTTGACTTTCACGCTGATAGCTCTGAACCAAAAGATATTCTGGGTATATGTGAATATGATGGATTGCTTAAGAAGTTATACCCAAACTATCCCCCATCCTCAACAGTTTGTGACACAAGGAATGTATTGCCCAATTTTGGTCACATAGGCCCATGGACTGTTTTAGTCATAACAGGACAGCTGTTGGGACTGGCCTGGTTGGTAAGGGTTTTTATGGCATGGGATCCATTGGAGTCACTTCCAGAATTGTTTTTGCCCCTAGACATTGTACAGAAGAAAAATAACAAAAACCTGCCCTGCACACTCAAAATAAGGGCAGGAGGAGGTCTAGGGGAATTGTTTTCAACATTTTCCCCAATGGGGTTGATCAGCGCAGCAACCCAGACATGGACCTTGTTTCTGTCGCATGCCGGTGTTCATCTGATAGAGATGATCATCAGCTGCTGCAATTGAAAGGGGGGAGTAGTTGTCATGATCCTCCTGACCACCAGTTTTTGGGACTAATGTGATCCAGTGTTGTGGGACTTGGTTAAGTCTGTTTATAGTTATTTAATGTTATAATAAGTTGATTACTGTATGTTATGTTAATTACTGTATGTTATGTTATGTTGTATTGCTTCCCTATGTGTTATTGACTTGTGATGTGTGATTCTGTATGCTGCAAGTTTGGTTCATTAAGTGTTAAATAATTTAGAATGTTGTGTTGTCAGGCTGTCAGAGAAAGTAAGTTGAGAGTTTCAGTTACATGGAAAGAGATGTAATGGCTTCTCTGCTGTGGTGGATGTCTTAAATAAGATATATGTTCCTAAAAGAAAGGGAAGGTGACATATCTGGAAGACATCAACAGTAAAAGAAAAAGAAGGAGACATCTTGAGGACATATACTCTTAAAGAAAAGGGAGGTAATATGGCTGTGTGACCGAAGTGGATGTTGTGATGCCTTGCAGATGAGGTCTTGTCGGTGGTCCAGAAGATACACAGACTGTTGCAAAGTGTTGTCAGCTCAAGTTTGAATGTACATCTATTGAACCTGTTATGGATTACAACAACAATTAAAGCAGTTTCTGATTTTTATAAAGCTGAGCCTGAGTTCATATTCTTAAATACTGCATCTAATTTAAGAGACACAAGCTGTCTTGCTGAAGGTATATAAAGAACTTGGTGTATCTGCTGGGTAGGTTTAGCCCCACAGACTCCCGACTGAAGAAAGCAGATCTCCACACATTTAATTTTTAGCAATATTTGATAGTCGGCAGTTGTTGTGCAAGTAATTGTTATGCCTTACATTGCTTTCCAGATATTTTAAGTGCATTGGTGTCTTTGTATTGTGTTTTGCCATGATCCAAACTAGTCTGTAAACCCCTTGCGGGTTCTATTTGTCAATGCCCAAGTAGTTTAATCATTATTGCATCTTTAACTTTCAGCTGTGACACTGGGGTGTGGGGTCCGGTGTATCAAACATTAAAAAACAAGCAACACAACTTGCTGATGAACCCTTTTTTTCTGATAAATGCACATACAGAGGTGGTAGTGATACAGAAGGACAATAAATAACCCCTAGAGAGAAGCAGTGTAAACTTTAAAAAGTAAATAAAAAATATTTGCTGGCATTTGTCACATTATATGCTTTTCACATAGGTTATCTTTCAAATACTTTGCAAACATAATACTTTATTAAAGCAGTCAAGTGGCCTTTCCTTCTATGTATGACATATAATAGTTGCCAAACTACGAAACGTTGTCACGCTTTGCAAGTTCGCAAAGCAAGCTCGCAAGAACTGCGTCCCTCAAGAGGGGCCTCATTTGCTCAAGGTGAAGGCTCCAACGTCGGCTGCAATGAGCCGAAGTCTTATTGCAGGCCGCAAATGCGGACCCTCGCGAAGCGAGGGGCTGCATTTGCGGAGGTGGAGGCTCCAACGTCGGCTGCAATAAGCCGAAGGTGCTTCACAAGCAGTTACAAACAGCCACAGAAGCGGGACTTTTAAAAAAAAGTCTAACACGCAATGATTAAATACGGACTTACACAAAAAAATACGAGCCACGGGGCTTAGAAAAAAAAAATTACGGACTTACACTAAAAAAATACGAGACGAACATTACGAACTCTCAAAAATACGACCTTAACAGCCGAACCGCGCACAGTGGAAAACATTAAGAAAATAAACTAAATACACACAAAATAAAATAAAAAGCTTACCCACAACCAGGGGGGACACCCAGGACATCTGGAAGTGAGGTTACACTTCAATTTAAGTCCAATTTACCAAGTTTAAACACTTGAAAATCCCCTAAGCAAGAGAAAAAAAGGTGGCCGAAAAACGAAAACAAGGCTACACGAATCCTAAACTCGCAAAACACCACCAAGCACATACGTCTTTTACAAAAACCTGTACGAGGTACGAGATACACTATTAACAAGGACGCTGAATCATCCACACCCGCGTACCACATATACATTCGCCGCCATTTTACAACACTAACTTACAAAATGCAGAAGTTAATTAATTAATTATCATAAAAACCTACATACTGTATACACAAAAAAAAAAACAACACTATCGCAATAAACGCCAAAGCCCTTCCCCGCGTGCCTCACCAGAAGCGCCAACGATGCTCATAGGACACAAACTACACCAGAGGACAGGCTCGCAATAAGCACAAAAAGGAGATCAGCGCGGACCTTAACATGACAGCAAAAGCCCCTCTGATAACAAAAAATACACCAAGAGGCTCGCAATGAGCACCGAAACACTTTGTTGGGGCAAACAGCATTACCTGCCTTACAATTTTATTGCCCCTTCATTTTTGACGGGCAAGTCACTGTAATTATACTACTGTATTAGTCTCTCTAGTCATTGAGAAACTAAATATGAATATGTTATTTATACTATTATTGAAAACCATATTATGAGAAAAAATACATAGATTAAATTATCGTTTAGTGATTGCCCACAAATGCTACTGAAAAAAGAAGGGTGCAGCGTAAATTCCAAATCAAATCCAAGATTCAGAGCATCTTTAGTTTATTGAAAAAAATCACAAAGGACTAAAAACACATCTGTTATCAATAAATGTAAAAATACAGTCAAATACGAACTGACCGTTGACAGAGAAATTTTGTTCACATCAGCCCAAGATCAGAAGGTCAATCTAAAATATTTTAGATGACTTAGAGTTGGAACTCATTTGCCAATTGTTAGACTTGTTCCTTACGTTTCTATTGTAATTGTAAAGCTTTAAAGGTAATAAAAAAAAATGATTCTACTATTTATTTATCAAATTAGTTCTAAACTATACACTTACATAATAAGTAACAGTGCATATCAGTTGTCCTAACTTTTTACATATTCCATATTCATTTGAACAGGGCTCATTGCCTGAAGGTTATTGTTTTTGCCAATGTTACATGGCTCCTCAGTGAAAGCCAATCAAAGCTGCAGAAGACGTATAGGAGGCACTAGGTACTTTAGGCACTTTAATCACTGTGGAGTGCAAAGAGTGGGGACCTTGTGAGGGAAACGGGTTGAAAAAGAGGAAACAAAAAGTACAGGAGAAATTTAGGAAAAAGAAAAACAGAGTGGTGGTGAAACAGATTGATGAATGTCAGGAAGGCTATAGTTAAAAGGGAGATAAAAACATGGAAAGTGGCAGAGAAAGCAGAGGTAGGGAGAAATAGGAATGGGGAATGCAAGAGACAAATGAGAAGGGGAGGTAAAAATTAAGGAAAAAGGAAGATATTTCTGGACATTTTTAGTTTGTTCCTGCATTGGATTTACAGGAAGCCTTGCTCAGCTGCCACTGGAAGCCAAGTTGGCCAAATTAAATTATGTAGGTATACATTTATCAATTTATCAGATGAAACACTTAAAAAGCAACATTATAATGGTATATATATAAATATATACTAGCGACTTGCCCATCTAAATGTGACGGTCAATAAAATTTGAAGCCATGGCAATGCTGTTTGGCACACAAGGTTAAGCTTTTTATACTCTAAGGACATTTGACGCTCATTGCAAGCCTCTCCTCGCGTGTCCTTTGGCTCCTCTCTATATTTTTTTAAATACTAATTAATGAATTAATTGAATAATAAATTAATATAGTTTACCTTTTTCTAATTAATATATGTAACAATCAATAGCCTGAAGAGGTAGCAATCTCTTTTATTGTCCTGCAGCATATAATGTCCAGTTGGACTGTTGCTGGCCTGAGGATATAGTTTTATGTCCCAAGTGTGCATTAGAAATAGTCTGTGTGCGTGAGGGCAAACCGTTGGTTTATTTGTGCAAAGAGCTACTTAAGGTACGTAATGTTGTTTGTTGGAAGTTAGGGTTGTAAAATTGCGTCGTTTGTGTATGTGCTACGCGGTTGCGAGCATTTGCTGTCCTTTGCAATAGTGTATTTTGTACGTTGTACGTTCCTGGGTGCAAGTGGTACACGGCTGGCAGTGTTATGCGCCGTCAGGGTCATGGAGCCTTGTTTTAATTTTTTGGGGCGCCATTTTTTTTCTCACTTTGCCGATTGCCGAAACTCGTCAAAATCACTTAAATTTGCGTTCCACCTCACTCCCAGACGTTCTGGCTGTTCCCACTGTGTTGTGCTGTGTGTGATGTTTTTTTTTGTTTGTTTTTTGTGTGTTTTGTTTGCACGGTTTGGCCATTAACTTTTTATTTTTCCTATTTTTCCTGCGACTCGTATATTTTTTTCTAAGTCCCGCGTCAACTGCCTGCAGCCTAAGGCGATCCCGTATTTCCTAAATGTTTGGAGGCCAAGTCCTGCGTGTTTCAATGTGTGATTGGCTCGCCTCGCTTTGCAGGGGTTGCAGGAGTGCCTTTGGCGCTCCTTTCTGGCTAAGTTTCGCGTGTTTCATTGCCTCCACTGCTCTACTCGCTTCATGAGGCTTGCAGGCAATGAGTGCCTTTGGCGCTCATCGCCCAAGTGCTGCTATTTTTAGTGCCTTAACGGCTTGTCTCACTACATGGGACTCGCAGGCGATGAGCGCCTCTATGTGCTGCAAGTTAACGGCTTGCCTCACAAGGCTCACAGGTGATGAGTACCTTTGGCGCTCATCGCCCAAGTGCTGCGGGTTTTAGTGCCCTAAGATATTAAGCTAGTGTTTAATTATAAAAAAGAAGATTGGTCCCTTTTCTATCCAAAGGAGGCATCCAGGATACTTTGATGGTAGTTATGTGTGTGAGAGACCCATTTACATTTGTGAAGAATAATGCTTGCATTTCCTGATGCACACAGCCTGCTTCACACCAGTAAGGGGGAAGTGGTAGGGTGTAAATTTCTTTAGATCCAATTATCTAAGAATGCCTTCCAGTCTCTCTTTTTCCTTCCCCTCCCCCTCCCTGCATTGATAAATAAATAAATACAACCTGACGATCCAACTCTCGGGAAGTGACAAACACAAATAGATTATTTTACTGTTCTTTACAGGTTCTTCAAAGAAATCATGTACCCTAAAAATATTTTTACGTCCATGTCTTACACACCGGCTAATGTTGTTAGTTTTTACATACTTCACAAACAAGTGTCTTTTTTCTTTAGCTACAGTGGTCCTTTTATATGAGTGGTTTCTCCTTCACAAGGGGATTCTTTCCAAGATGCGGGCAAGTTTATCAAGTGTCCAATACTACACCACGCATAAATACAGAAATCTAAAGGAGTTCCCAAGTTTTCTAAAATAAAGTGCAAAATTATTTCTGGACACAATTTTGGTTGAACACAATTATGGTTAGGAGCATCATATGTTTGTTAGGAGGTTTATCAACCTCCCATAGTCTCATAGTCAAACACCAAGATTTATAATTAGAACTAGTAACTTGCCCATCATAAAAGACGGTATCATAGAATGTTATTTTGAATTGTCTGTGCTCAATCTCTCTCTCTCTCTGTGCGCATGTGTCTTTCTCTCTCTGTCTTGTGTCTATCTCACTCTCTTTCTCTCTGACCTGTCTCTCTCGCTCCTGGTGCGCTCTCTCTCTCTACGTTCTCGCTCTCTGCACTTTCTCTCTCTGTGCGCTATCTGCATTCTCTCTCTCCGTTTCACTTTCTGTCTGTGCACTCTTTCTCTCTGTGCACTCTTTCTCTCTGTGCTTTCTGTCTGTGCACTCTCTCTCTTTATCTGCGGGCTCTCTGTGTATGCTCACTCTCGCTCTCTGTGTGCGCTGACTGTGTGTGCTCTCTTTATCTGTGTGCACTCTCTCAGTACCCCTCCCTCTATGTGTCGATCTCTGTGCACTCTCTCTGTGCTCTCTGCCCGTGCACTCTCTTTCTGTGCACTCTCTCTCTCTGTGAACGCTCTCGCTGTGCTCTCTGTGAACCCTCTCTCACTCTGTCTGTGCAATCTCTCTTTGTGCGCTCTCTGTCTGTGTACTCTCTCTGTACTCCTCTTTCTCTGTGTTGATCTCTGTGCACTCTCAGTCTGTGCACGCTCTCACTCTAGGCACTCTCGCTGTGTCTCTCTCTGTGCACTCTCTCTAGCTCTGTGTCTGTGCGACCTGTCTGCGCTCTGTGCACTCTCTGCGCTCTCAGTTTGGGCACACTCTGCGCTCTCTTTTCTGTGCACTCTCTGCTCTCTCTGTGCGCTCTCTCTTGCTCTGTGAGTGCTCTCTCTCTCGCTCTGTGTGTGCTGTTGGTGTGCACCCTCTCTGTCTGTGTGCTCTCTTGCTCTGTAATTTTCTCTCTCTGTACCCCTTCCTTTCTGTCTCGCTCTCTCTGAGCCTGTCTCCCTATTTGTACCTGTCTCTCTCTTTCTCTCTGTGTACCTGTCTCTCTCTCTCTGTGTGTACCTGTGTCTCTCTCTGTACCTGTCTTTCTCGCTCTGTACCTCTCTCTCTCACTTACTCACTTTGCTGTCTGTCTCTGAAATGCAAATGGCTACCGGCTTGTGTTAATTTCAGATTAGGACCCGTCCCCAATGAAGTCATGGCCCCACCCCTTGATGACATCAGAGTTACACACACACCACAACTATATTAGTTGGAATAGAGACAGAGAGTTTTATAAGCTTCAAAAATGGATACGATTTAAAATGTTAATGAACATGACTCTCTGAAAAGATATATAGTATGATAGTCTCAGTGTTACTAGATGATAACATTGTCCCTTTAATAGTCCAGTACACAATAAAATATATATATATATTTGTGAGTGTAAGAGCATGATTAAGAAGGGAAGATACGGTTTTTAATTAGAAAAAAAATAAATGTTGATGCCTCTACTGGGCCTTAGGGGAATACATGAAACTTAGGTGAAAGTTCCATTTGTGAGATGGCGTTTACATTTCTGGAGAGACATGGTTGCATTTAATGAAGCAAGAGATCTGCTCTGAGCCAGTGAGGGAGGCTTTCTGTTCCCTCCTTCCCCAACCCTCTCTCAACTGAATGCCAAAACACACACCCTCATGATTCAGCTCTATACTCATAAACAGAGTCTTTGAAAACTCAGATTTTACTAAATAAATGTTTTATGTCTAAGGCTTATACAGCAGCTAATATTGGTAGTTTGGTACACACATGACAAACAATGTATTTTTTTCTTAAACTGCAGTGTGTCTTTAGTATAAAGTTCTTATTCTAGATGAAGATGTGGAGTATCATCGTTGCTGTTGATCCTTGAAACGTGCCTGGTATCATTGTACAATGTATGTGACATGCTAGTTAGGGGAAAACTCCCCCAAAAAAGGAAATTATGTAATGCAATGAATGTATATGAAATAGGCTGAAAAAGACATATGTGATTTAATTAGTGAGCAAGCAATATGATATGCAGGTCTGATTAAAAAAAAGAAGATCAGAATGCCCAACTCACCCATACTAGTGAAGATGGATGTGGTGAAATTTAGATGAATAATGGAACAATTGATTTTTCCATTTGGTTCTCTGGTATCACTTAGTACAACCAACTTTTTCACAGGATTAATTATTTTACCATTGACTATACAAATCTAAATTAGCAAAATCAGTATAAAAATGCCCTGGTATCACTGAGTCAGTCAGTGAGTCAACTACCATAAACAGACACTAATATGTGGTGCCAACTCATTCTAAGAAGTAGCTGGATAATACGCTCAAATTAAACTTATGTCTCTATTTATTCTAAGTGTGTATTTAATTTCTGCTGTGCCTTTTCGTTACATGTGACTGTTTAGGGCAATCTAAATATTTTGCCAGGACCCATGAGTCAACATAATCAGTTTTCTCTCAGATTGGTTACTGTTCCCAATAAACAACATTTTTTCTCCTTTTTCATTTTACTGAGTGGCAACCGCAGACAACAGAATTCCTTACAAAATTGACATAGCTAGGTTAATCTTTATTGCATCCATTTTTATGTGTAAAAGGAACTTTTGGTAAACAGATACCAGATTTTGATTCTTTGCTATTATGTATAAACACTTGTGTGAATGCAGTCCATTTATCATGTTGCCAATTGAGTAAGTGACCAAAACAACATAAAAAGTAGGTCAGACCAAACATAAAAGCATGAATGAGAAAGGACAGTCTGCATCTGACTGGCAAAGAAGATGTTCTTCAACTGATTTTAAATGTTTATTCTAACAAAAGAATCATTCTGGTATTACATTTACTTTTTGAAACTTCCAAACATAATATAGGAACAAAAGACACAAAACCCTGTTGGAATACCACAAGACATAAAACAACCAGTGAACCCTGCAGGATTCATGTAAACATGTTTATGTTTTTGTAAAAGAGTAGTACACTTGATTTTGCACTTAATAGAGAACATTTAATTGTTGTATTTGCCAAGTACAGGTTCTGTTAGCTTATTTGCTGATTTTAAATGGTTTACTCTCAGCCAGTGACACTGGGTCCCATACCATCCAATTGAACAGTAGCACTGATCAACTGACATATTTCCCAGTTCCATTCACCTTAGTTTATCTTACCTACAGATCTAGAGCCTCACACACCACCACTTCTGCCTCTGAACTCATCTAACATGATACACCTTTGATTTAAAAATACCAGACTTTGAGCCTGATTCAATTCGAAGCCTGCATCTCGCGGTATACAGGCTGTCTGTCTGCGGATGGGTTTGCTGCGGGCTTGAACTCTGCTACAATTCCGGTGCTATTCAATTGAACAAGACTGCAAGTTCAGGGCGGGGACATGATCAATTAAGCAAGGCGATAACCACCCATTTCAAAACAGCCAATAGAAAATGAAACTGCCATCATTAGGGCAGTAAACCATGGAGGTTACATCAAAACTGCAAAATAAAAAATAATAAAAATGAATGCCAAAACTGTTCGAGTCCATGTGGGTGGCCTGATGTATTAACTCATTGAATCCCAAGATCAATATAAACCCGAAATGAAACATAAAAAAAATAAAACATTTTGTCATAAAAAATAAAACATGTCTTTCATGGCTTTCCTCGTCATTTACAGTGCAGTATTGTTTTTATTTGCATCTACAGTACTACAAACAGGGGTTAAACCCCCTTGCGGTTTCTCTCTAGCACTCGTAGGATTTTCTCCTACATTTGCCGTTTAGGGATGTGAAACCATTTGCGGCCTTGGGGAATTGGAGCAATTGAGTAGCGATTTGCAATTTTAGCGATCGTAACTCTTGCGGACAGGAAAGATGAAAGGCTTCGGGAGGCTCTAAGTTCCGTGTTTAACCATCGCAAGGTTTTCAAGGCCATAACCCATAAACCATTTGGAGCCCGCAAAAAGACGCCAATTGAATAGCAAATTAACTTACAGCCTCCAGTAACTTACGATTGCACAATTGAATCAGGCTCTTTATTTTTTAGGTAACTTCACCCAAATGTAACAATTAGACTATGGCAGCTTAAACCTAAGGCCTGTCATCCGGGAGTGTAGGATGTAATGGTGCATGTGGCCCATAAAAAGAGGGCCCTGAAATCAGGTTATTTCAGCTATATATAACTAATCTCAATACATATGTTTAATCTATGTCTGTATTGTGACTGATTACCAACTGTTTACATGCTCAAACTGACAGTTTATATTAATTTGAGATTAAGCTTTCATTCTAGGGATCACTTTATATTAATTTTAATTGAATTTAGATTCCACACATTTGGACAATTTCTTCTTATAACTAATTGAGAACACATTTTTGCCAACATATGATTCATTTATATAATAGAAAACAGTTCCTAGATTTTTTTAAATATATAAGCATTATATCTTGTCAATTTGTAGGACACAGTATGCTTAATTTAAGTTCTATAATACATGTCATGCTTCTGTGATATTTTCAGTCAAGTACACTGAATATAATCTTGTAGTGTAATTCCCTAACCCAGTTCTACTTATTTTATTGTGCATTGTTATTTACATTCTTATAAGGTAATGCTGTAAAGTGTATTGAAGACTTCAGTGCTGAAAGCGATGACAATAGTAAGTAAATTCAGGGATCACACAGTTTCAAGGCAAGTCCTATGAGCGGCTAAATACTGAAATCTAAACACACACATGCTAAACATGTGCATTGGGACAGGATAATGGGCACAGCAAAATGCTGGATAACTCACATTATTTTCAATTGTTGGTCCGTATGTTTTTGTAGCAGGAGACCTTTCATAGAGATATGAACATTCAACAAATTAACTATCCAATACTCTGCCAGGCCTATTGGTAAGACAAAGCCCATTATTATGTATGTTCTCAAAAACGCAGGTTCTATTACCCACAAAAATCATAGTAATGTGTAATGCAATTAGTACTGTGCACAAACCCATACATATGGTACAAACTGTATATACAATACTTTGTAATATATCATTATCTCTGCTATAGAATGCCACAGGACCTAGCTTTGTCCCATACAAACATCTACTGCCTAATCTATGTCTATCATCTATGTCTAAAAATCAAACAAAGACGTGAGCTACTCTGTATTGGCACAATAAAATTAACATATTTGTAGGCTAGGATAGCAAATATCCTATCAGGATCTTTTCAATAAAAATGATAAAAATTGTACTTATTTGACTTCTTAAAGTAGCTGTTTAATACAGGTTAGGTTAAAAAAACTTTTGGAAGTTAAAGGGAACAATTATTTCTGATCCTATAGGGTAATGTTTCTACAAGGAGTGTCCCAAGTACAGGAAAAAAATTGAACTCTTGTATTAGAACTCATTTGGCATTATTATTTAATTTAGCAGATTCTAGAATGTCTCCATAAACTGTTCAGTAATCTTAATTCTTAAAGATATCACTTCAGTTTACATGGAGGCTGAAGAAAATAATTTGAACTCAGTGCTAATATTTGTATGAACTTACAGTGACCACAGATAAGAGAATAAAGATGATAGTACAGTAAGTGGTCCAGAAAACTGTGTTCACATTTTTGTTCAATAACTGTGTGTTTTTTTTTTTAAATAAATGGCTGATGCCATATTTTTTTTAACTTTGTTACACATCCTGCAAAAACCCAATTAAATGTGGTGTACACGGTCTTGTGTATTCAGAGGAAACATATATTATGTGATGCCCTCATGACTGGATGGAGAGAGCCACATTTTTAAAATTGATGGAATTCTTTGAAACGTAAGAATGTCCTGAGCTGCTCAAGCATCTCTATAGGAATGTCCCATTATTGGGCAGAGAGCGTGCTTATTATTATGTGTAAAGTATATAGCACTACACCATCTATACAAATATTCATACAACACAGTCAGATGTGCAATTAAATAATTAATAATTGCTGTGTCAATCCTAGGGTAAAGATTCTACAAGGTAATTTTTCATCACATCAGAGAACCACAAAATAGAGCGTGAAAATCCTAGCATCTGGTGAAAGAACATAGTTCTACCACCTACTGTACGTCTTAGCCAGAAGTTTTTGTTATGAAAATGGGTACAGCATATTTATAGGAAAAATACAATAACTACACAAACTAAAACAAAGAGCCCGATTCAATTGAGCAATTGTAAGTTATTGGAGCTCAGTAAACGAGGCCGTAAACTAATTTGCTATTCAATTTGCATCTTTTTGCGAGCCACAAACAGTCTACGGGTTACTGATTGAAAATCCCTGCAGTTGTTATGCTTGTAACTTACAGCCATCTACGCCTTTGAACTTTCATGTCCGCAAGATAAAATCGCAAATCGCTATTCAATTGCTACAATTCCTCAAAACCGCAAATGTTTTTGCACCTGTAAAAGGCAAAAGTAGAAGAAAATCCTACGGGTACCAGATGGGACCCACAAAGGGGCTAGGGACATGTCCGTAGCACTGTAAATGCAAATAATAAATCAATACTGCACTGTAAATAATGGGGAAAGAGATGGAAGACATTAGAATTAATTGCACAAGAGTCTCAAGCTCGCAAATCTGCAATAAAACATAATTACATTTTATGTTTCAATTCAGGGTTATATCGATCTTGGGAATCAATGAGTTAATATATATCAGGCTACCCATATGGACAAGAACAGTATTGGCATTCATTTTTAATATTTTGTTTTTTGCGGGTTTGCAAGTCTGATCGCATATTGGATTTCTAAACGCTGATTGACATGTAACCTCCATCTTATACTGCCGTAATGATGACAGTCTATTGGGTGGTTATGGCCTTGCTTACTTGATCATGTTCACGCTCTGAAATGCTACATACGAGTGCATGGTTTACAGTTTTGGCTTTCGGCTTGTAACTTGCGGGCTTGTTCAATTGAATTGCTCTGTAATTAATGATTTCACTTTGCACACCACTCTAGTATCCCTATTACTTTAATCTCAGTCTACAAAGAATTGATACTATAACATGTGCATATTTGTTTACCATCATAGTGATGTGTTCATGTAGAAGAGTTTCACAAATTAAAGATGTCTAGTCACCGGCACAAATCATGAAATAAATGTAGTTGTAAATTTACATTAAAACAAAAATCAAATGTATAATATTATTATTATTATCTCCCTCCTAATCACATACAATTTACAGAGCACATTTAACAAGTTGCCATTATCATATGTCCTCCTAATGAGCTCCTTCTTTATGACATAATTGAAAATAAGTTAAACAAATTTGAAAGAACATTTACTTATTTCAACAGGCATTCACTCAAAAAATTGTACGGTATATGTTTACACCCACGTGTTTCCGTTTTACCCACAATATTTTATTAGTCAAGCAGAATGCAGAATATACTGTACAAATTCATACAAAATAGTCTTCTATAAATCTAATTTTCTGAACCTTTGACCCGTTATTTGTCTTATTTACTGTACCATGAACATTCAAGAAATTCCTAGAAAAAATATTTCTGCCATTTCATTCCTTTATCTGAAAAATATGCTGTAATGCTTTTTATTATTGTGTATTTCCTTAGTTACTGTCATATTAAAATACTAAAAATGGCAACTATTATTTCTTAATAACGGACATAATGGATCAATTTCTATTGGTAATTCAGAAATTTCTAGGTATTCATATTTTTCAAACGTAGTAGGTATATTTAGTTTTCCCATTGAAAGACCAAAGAGTTTAAATGTAAAAATATAACATAAGTGGATGTGTAAGGCCCGGCGGGAGCGAGGACTAAATTGTATTCTTTTTCTTATTACACAAATAGTAAAAATTTGTATGTTTTAAAACGTATTCCTTATGTTGTAAACAACATTATTTCATAATTATTTTCATAAATGCAATCTGTAAAATGTATAGCTTTAAAATGTATCGGCTGAATTATTAAGTAGACTTTTGAGACATACTGTATATATATTTAAATCATCCAGGGTCTAGCAGAGGCATTTACTTTTGTCTAGTTAAAAACAAGCTTTTAACAAAATGTTTTCCTACTTAATTATGCTTAGACTCAAAGGGCCTCATTCAATTGAGAAATTGTAAGTTACTGGAGCCCGTAATGCAGCCCGTAAACTAATTTGCTATTCAATTGGCGTCTTTTTGCGAGCCGCAAAGGGTCTACAGGTTACGGGCTGAAAATCCCTGCGGTTGTTACAACCTTAAATTACACCCTATCTAAGACTTTGATCTTTCACATCCACAAGAGTTACAATTGCTGAAATTGCAAATTGCTATTCAATTGCTACAATTCTGCAAGGCCGCAATGTTTTCACACCCGTAAACGGAAAATGTAGAAGAAAATCCTACGGGTACCAGATGGGACCAGCAAAGGGGTTAAAGGCATATCCATAGCACTGTAAAAGCAAATAAAAAATCAATACTGCACTGTAAATGATGAGGAAAGGGTTGAAATACATTAGAATTAATTGCACAACCGTCTCAAGCTCGCAAATTGGTATTAAAAAATGTATTATTTTTATGTTTCATTTCAGGGTTATATCGATCTCAGGAATCAATGAGTTAATACATATCAGGCCACCCATATGGACTAGAACAGTATTGGCATTTATTTTTATTATTTTGGATTTTGTGGGTTTGCGAGTCCGCATATGGAACCTCTAAACGCTAATTGATTGACAAGTAACCTCCAACTTATATTGCCGTAAGGGTGACGGTCTCCTTTTCTATTGGCTGTTTCTAAATGGATAGTTAAGGCCTTGCTTATGTGATCATGTTCACGCTCTGAAATGCTACATACGATTGCATGGTTTACAGTTTCGGCTTTCGGCCTGTAACTTGCGGGCTTGTTCAATTGAATTGCTCCATAATTGTAGCAGAGACATACGGCCACATAATGCGAGATGCGGCCTTGCAATTGAATGTGGCTCAAAGTTTTCAAACATATACATTTTTCTCAGTGTACAGTAACCCTTTAACTATGTAACTCAATTAATGTTATTCTACTTAATTGTAATTGCTATATAGAATTTACACTTCGCTTGTATTTGCTTATATAAAATGGCATGTTTCACAGCAGTGACCTAAAGCCACGTCCACAGGAAATGGATTACCAATGACAATGTATCATACTGCTGTGATGCAAGCAGACAGTGGCATACTGCATGTTTGAGAACAAACAATAGGTAACCTTATACATTGCTCCACAAATTTTCCTTAACACATGGGTAGTGTGGGTGCTACTAGGATTAATATAACTTGCACAAGAGTTAGAAAATAAACCCTGAAAATTCCTTTATGTGGTACACTTACAAGACTGATGAAGTGAATGACCAATAAAAAAATAAATAAACGTAAGTTTTATTTCTATTATATCTAAAAATAATAAGCACTATTAAATATATGAAAATATCATTAATTATTAATATCATTAGTGCCATAGAATTAACACATTTGACTTGTGGTGATGGCGAAAACTAATTAGAGCCCTTTAGACTGCAAGAAAATCCAATCACATATATAGATCAAAGCAGCGCGGGCTTGCCAAAAAATGTTGGTAACGCAATGTTAAAACTGCAGTCTCACGGCCACAACCGCGTACCTCGCGAAGCGAGGGCTGCCGTTGCGGCCAGGCAATGAGCCCAGAAGGCGCTCATTGCGCTGGTGGAGATGAGCGTCGTAGGCACTCATCACTACGACCCCGTAAGACTTAGGCAGTGAGCGTCAAAGGCGCTCACTGCGCTAATGAAGATGAGCGCCATAGGCGCTCATCCCTACGACCCACGGGACTACACATCAACAGAAATCTCAATTAGACAATTCACAATGCCAGACCCATAGCACTTTGAAAAAATCCAGTGGAAAAATGACAGCCAATAACACTTTGCAAAAAGGAAAGCAAGAAAAAAACAAATACAAGCCCTACTTATAAAAATAAAAAAAAGAGGTACAAAAAATACGAAGTTGACGGCCGAACCGCGCACATACAAAAAAAAAAAAACCCACAAAAACAATAAAAAAAACATTAAAAAAAACATCACACACACCACGGGGGTACAGCCAGGACGTCTGGAAGGGAGGTTGTACAAGAATGTAAACACAATTTGCTGAGTTTTGGCACTTGAAAATCACCTAAGAACCGGAAAAATTGCGGAGGAAAAAAACCGAAAACGAGTCTACACGACCCCTAACCACACAAAACACATCCAAGCACATAAGACTGCAAATCATGACTTAGAAAAAAACAAATACGGGGTGCTCAGCGCGGGCTCACAATGAGCGCCGAGGGTGCTCAGAGGAGCAAAAGTACACGAGGGGAGAGTCTCGCAATGAGCGCCAAGGGAGCTAAGCACGGGGCTTGCAATGAGCGCCGAAGGTGCTCAGAGGACCAAAAGCCTTACATTGTGTGGCAAACAGCATTAAGTGCCTTACAATTTTATGACCGGCATGTTTTGACCGGCAATTGGCTAGTACATATATAATACTAAAGGAAATCAGGCCAAACTGTTTCCTGTAAGGTATGATCTTAAGGCTAAATTTCAAATATTTTGACCATATATTAGAAAAGACTCTGATGCTGGTATGGTTTGAAGACACGTGAAGAAGGGGATGGCAAAAGCGGAGGTGGATAGATGGTGCCATGGAAACAAAGAAAATGAGAGAGTCAGAGTAGCAGTGGTGTCTGGCGGTCCACAGGGTCACGGAACAACTAAATATCACATATTATAATTGTCAAACTGCGAGTTGTCGTCACGCTTGCAAGGCTCGCAAAGCGAGGTGAGCCGTTGACGCATAGAAGCCTTCTGAGCTCGGAGTACTTAGTCGATGAGCGCCAAAGACGCTCATCGTCCTGCGAGCGTCGTAAACCAAAGGCGAGCAATTGAGGCATTGAAGCACGCAGGACTTAGGCAAAATGAGCGTTAAAGGCGCTCCTGCGAGCATCGCAGGACTTAGCCTGAAAGCAGTTGGGACTTAGAAAAAAAAATCCAAACATGTAATCTCGGGGGCAAAAAAAACGACCTTGCAAAAATACGTCTTAAACGGCAGAACCTTGAAAATTAAAAAAACACAGCAGAGGGGAAATGCCAGGACGACTGGAAGTGAGGTTGCACACAAATTCAAGCCAAATTTGACGAGTTTCGGCACTCGACTAAGAGAAAAAAAAATGGTGGCTGAAAAAAATGGAAACGAGGCTAAAGGAGACCGAAGCACGCAAATCAACGCCAGGCACATACGAGTTAGCCAGGAACGACCTCTGAATCTCGGGGCAAAATAAAAATGACCTTGCAAAAATACTAATTTAACGGCCGAAACGGGGATATCGAAAAACACGAAAAAAACATGAATAAAATAAAAAAACACTATCACACAGCACGGGGGCAACGCCAGGACGCCTAGAAATGACGTTAAACGCAAATTTAAGTTGAATTTGCCGAGTTTCGGCACTCGAAAATCGTTTAAGAAAGAAAAAAAATTAAACGAAAAAAATTAAATTGAGGCTAAAGGAAACTGAGGCGCGCAAATCACCGCCAGGCACGTACGAGTTAGCCAGGGACATAGGAGATACAAAATATAACATTACAACGGACGGAAAATGCTTGCGAGCCAAGTAACACATAGAAAAAAGACGCCATTTTACAACACTAACTTGCAAACAATAACATTACGATTCTAAAATTATGCTTTACCAGCCTAAACAAACGGTTTGCCACGCGCACACAGCCTATTTACACTGCACACTTGGCACATTGCTGACACCTTCTCCTGAGGTGATCAACAGTACAACTGTACATTTTCTGATGCAGGAAAATCCAAAGAGATTGTTAGCTCTTCAGGATATTGATTGCTGCATATTAAATATAAATAGGTAAAGTATATCAATTTATTAATTGTATATTTTATTATTATTATCTTTATTTATATCGCGCCAACATATTCCGTAGCGCCGTATTTTACACCGAGAGGCTCGCAATGAGCACTGAAGGCCCTTCAGAGGAGCAAAAGCCTTACATTGTATGGCAAACAGCATTGCCATGGCTTCAAATTTTATTGCCGTAATATTTTGACGGGCAATTCGCTAGTAGTTATATATTCTTCTATGGCTCTTTTGCCCACCATAAGTTAAGTGATTGTTGTGGTAATATTATCCCCACAAAATCTAACACACATGCTATGAACTAGCCCCACACTGATGAGATCCATACTAAGATTAAAACGGTGCTGTCTTTGAGTCGGTCTCCTGGTTGGTGCATAATCCATGCCATGCGATGCATAAAGCTGTGTAATACAGCAAACATATGCCTAAAATTATTTAAAGATATATGTTTCCTGGGTTTCAGATGTTGATTATCAGAAAAATATGTGTTATATACAAAAGTTCAGTGTACTTACAAAGTTATAAGCAGGAAAGTAAAATCCAGCTTCCAACACACACACGGAATTTTACATAACCAAGAACACAGAGGAGAGACAGCCAGATACGTTTGACCGTTTTGGTAGAGAGACTTTACAGCACAGCCAGGAACCCCAGAACTTAATTCACATGTATCAGCTGCCTGAGCCTCCTCCTGATCGGCCAAAACAATTTATGAATTTGATGCTAATTTAGCCTGGATTTCAAGGGGGTGTTACCTATAATTTTCAACTGTCAGAAATTACAAGAAATTTTGCTAGTTTCAAGGAAAGTGTTTACATGTTTATTCTGGTATTTTTTCATGCAAAAAATACTTTCATACACTACTGAATTTCCCCTATCAGATGCACTCATAATCCAGGAAACTTAGATATGCATTGTGATCTCATTTGTATGTCTCTGCCCTATTTCCCAGAGAGCAGTGCAATAACTGTATTTCTGGGAAACTTGAGCACGAAATATGTTTAACTTATTTTTTTAGACATTCAAATGAGAACATAAATGTCTTATTTCTTATCTTTATTTAAAAAAAAAAATATCACATATATAGTTGTGAGCGTACGAGTTGTTGCTAACGCTGCGGGCTCGCTACGCGAGTCGCGGCCCTCGTAGCGAGGGCCGCGGCTCGCGCAGCGAGCCGAGGCCCTCGCTTCGCGAGGGCACTGCCCGAGGGTCTCAGTTGCTGGCATGGAGCGCCGAAGGCGCTCCATGCCAGCAACTGAGGACCCTCGCGAAGCGAGGGCCTCAGTTGCTGGCATGGAGCGCCGTAGGCGCTCCATGCCAGCACCTGAGGACCTCGCGAAGCGAGGGCCTCAGTTGCTGGCATGGAGCGCCGTAGGCGCTCCATGCCAGCACCTGAGGACCTCGCAAAGCGAGGGCCGCAGTTGCTGGCATGGAGCGCCGAAGGCGCTCCATGCCAGCAACTGCGACCCTCGCAAACTTCACGTCGCAACCCAAACAGTACGACACACACATTACGACACTCGCAAACAATGAGCCATAGCCTCATTGCAGGCCGCATTTGCAGGTGGAGGCTCTACGGCGCCTCACACGCGGTTACAAACACGCACACAAGGCGGCACTTTACCAAAATACATCTAACACGCAATCACTATATACAGACTTACACAAAAAAATACGAACGATCTAGAACGCAAAATGTAGAAAAAAAACACTACGACCTCGCAAAAAAACGACCTTAACGGCTGAACCGCGCGAACCTGAAAACAACCTCATAAAATACATAAAAAGCCTACCCACAGCAAGGGGGGGCACCCAGGACCTCTGCAAGTGAAGTTACACCTCAATTTAAGTCCAAATTCATGAGTTTAGACACACGAAAATCCCCTAAGCGAGAGAAAAAATGGCCGCCAAAAAAAACGGAAACAAGGCTACAGGACACTCAAGACGCGAAACACCACCAAGCACATACAGCTTTTCAAAAAAGCTGTACGAGGTACAAGATACACTCTTACCAAGGACACAACATCATCCACAGACGCGTAGCACATACACATTCGCCGCCATTTTAAATACACACAAAAAATACATAAAAAGCTTACCAACAGCAAGGGGGGCACCCAGGACCTCTGCAAATGAAGTTACACCTCAATTTAAATCCAAATCCAGAGTTTAGACAAACGAAAATCCCCTAAGCGAGAGAAAGAATGGCAGCCGAAAAGAACGAAAACGAGGCTACAGGACCCTAAACATGCAAAACACCACCAAACACATACGGATTTTCAAAAAAGCCGTACAAGGTACAAGTTACACTCTAAACAAGGACGCTACATCACACACAACCGCGTATCAGATACACATTAGCTGCCATTTTAGAACACTAACTTACACAATGCAGAAGTACACAGCTACGAGGCTCGCAATGAGCGCCGCAGGATCTTGGACCACCAACAAAATTAATGTCTCGACCAAACAGCATTACCTGCCTTATAATTTTATTGACGTAATTTTTTGACAGGCAAGTCACTAGTATATATATATATATATATATATATATATATATATATATATATATTTATGTGCACATTCATGGAGAACAGAACTGTTCTATATCTTGCACTAGCAGAGATTTGTAATTAACTTATTCTATTGGCCAATTGGCCAAAATTATACACATTTAAAACTGCTCTTAAATTGCCACATATTCTATTAGCTACTCGCAATCCTATTACGAGTTACCCACAATCACTACGGGTCAGCCAAGGACGCAAAACCGTCCTTAGAACTCCATTGATTTTAGCACAGTTGGAATATTATGAGCCCTTACTTATTAAAATTACATAAAATCAATATTCTATTAGACCCGTAGCTCTAGCTCATAAATAAAGTCTAACCCGCAACTTAGAAAAGTATCAAGTTTCTGTCAAAAATATAACGAGTACTAAATAGGACTCGCAAGGCATTTTTCAAACATTTATTATAGCTGTAACAGTAATTATACACACAATGCTGTACTTTAAAAGCATGGGAAGGCCTTGAAAGACATTAGAATTAATTGTGCAACAGTCTCAAACACACAAATATGTAATTAAAAAAATATTATTTTTAAATGTTATTTCTGAGTAATATCGATCACAGGACTCAAAGGTTTAATACATATTATGAAACCCACATGGACTAAAACAGATGATCTGTTGCATCTTATAGAGTGCTAGATTGCGATTGGCAAATGTTACTTATTGGCACTAAATAATTTGTAGCCTCTGATTGTAGGTTATGTCTAACTTCCATGTTTTACTAAAGTCATGATGACAGTCTCATTTACTATTGGCTGTGTCTAAGAAGTAAATTACGGGCTTGCTCAAATATTGCCATATCAAAAAAAAGGTAGCGTTTACGACTTCAGCCTTAAGGTCGGAATTTGTGATCTGGAGTCAGTAGAACACATCTAAACATTTCTAAAAAAACAACACTCACAGCCAAATTTAGGAGATTGAGGGATTTGTGGGCTTTTAATAAAATAGGACCATGTGTCACTTGGCAAATCTCAGCTCTGTGAAGTCCTTAGAACACTGCCCTGAGAGTCATGAAGTTAGAATAGTGGTGGCTGTTGTTGTTGTTGTTTTGACTGGTACTTAACCCCTGTATATTGATACAGTATATGTTGGCATGTTACAAGTAAAGGATAATAACAATAATAGCTGAGACTAAACGTCCCAGTATGCTTTATAAAGAAAAAATTAAGTGACTTAATAAATAGCACAATGGAGCCAATCAGAGAGAAGTGTTTCCCATTCCCAGGGCCTGGCATTTTTTGCAAGGATCTATGCATAAGGTACAACGTCTGCTGTAATCGTTTATTATTACATGTTGTAAGTAAGTATAAAAATATGGTGCCCCCTGCAAGCAGACATCTGCGAATCCTGCTGATAAATCTGGGTCAGGACCTGGGAAAGACTCTAAATAAGTCTGCACCCAGGTATATCAAATCCTGCATGTCATTAAAACATATTTGACCCTTAAAGGGCCACTGTAGTTGTCATGCAAGAGGATCTGCTCAGAAGGCTATCCTAAACGTATATATTAGACTGCAATAACCACTGCATGGAAGATGTTATCATAGCAATAGATAAAGAGTTCTAACCAGGCAGTCTCCTGGATAATATTCTCAAATCCCCTGGGCACACAATAGGGGGTGGAGAGCACCATATCTGGTGACAGCCAAATCACTAAATTCGAATTAAAACAGTCAATGGATTTTTTCTGTTACAAATACAGACTTTATTGCTACAACAGTGGTCCTTTTACCAATGGTAAGTCTTTTTCCACATGTTAAGAGTCTTCATATAGTCTAAACTGCTTTGAAGAGACCGCGTCACATGCACTGTCTCTCACACTTAAGAGATTAGTGCAGGAAATGGACCTTGAGTGGGTCCTGGTTTGTTGGTGCAAAACTAGGCTGCTGAGGAAGGTTGTCACCTACACTGCTTCTCCAGTGCAGATACATGAAGTTTCTAGCAAAAGGAGCCAAATTGTCAGCCCAGATAGTATTGCAGGGATGTTAGCCATACTTCAGAGTTATTTGCTGCTGGGGCTGATCCTCAATGTTCAGTTGAAACTCTATGGATGATCAGAACAAAGCCTGGGAGGCCTTAGCCAGGGTGCCTTTCAGCTTTATCTATAGTTGTTGGCAATTGGCTTCTCTTAGGGAAGCCATTCGCTCATGGATAGTATCAATGCTGCCCTCTTTGCCCTGTCTAACTAGGATCTGCCAAAAGTGCAGGTACCAGCTTTCTTCTTTTGTCTGGAATGGCCTGCTACTGATCGGTGTTAACACTTTTTGCCTTGCCCTTCCTATATAATATATTGCTGCTGGAATTCCCTTCCTTTGAATGACCCCCCCCCTACTCGAATGTTTGGGATAATCTCCATTATTAAAAAGGAGCTCTACTTGCCCTTATTCAGACTGCATCGGGAATATTTGGCTTTTTTGAAAACTTTGAAGGTATGAAAACAGGGAAAAACTAAGGCAATCCAGAATTGGTGCAGATTGAGAAAAGTCCTGCAGTAAGGAGATAGCAGTGAGAAGAGACTTGAGTTCTGAGCATGCATATTTCAGGTTATGGGCCATTAGACATGTAACTCACTTTTAAAAGCATACTGCAAAGAAACATCTCCCATCAGAAGTCCACCTGAAATCAGTCTAAGACACTTTTAAAAGCATACTGCAAAGAAACATCTCCCATCAGAAGTCCACCTGAAATCAGTCTAAGACACTTTTAAAAGCATACTGCAAAGAAACATCTCCCATCAGAAGTCCACCTGAAATCAGTCTAAGACACTTTTAAAAGCATACTGCAAAGAAACATCTCCCATCAGAAGTCCACCTGAAATCAGTCTAAGGTAATTTCAGAAGAACAGATGCTCACCAGATCCATATCAACGTTTACAAAGGACTATTTATTATAATTAATATCTGTGTTATGATAATTGCTGAGATAGACTTTTTACTGTCAGATTGTTCTACTATTGTCATAATACACTATTTCTTATCTGTAAACCAGAAATGCTCTGTGTTCACTGATACATTTTACTGCTCCAATGTACCCTCCCCCTGAAATATCTCCTTGTTCTGTCTTATAGACACTTTTAAAAGCATACTGCAAAGAAACATCTCCCATCAGAAGTCCACCTGAAATCAGTCCCCTCCCTCCCTGCCCCTCTACCCACCCTTGTTTACACTTAATATATTGAGGCATACTAATTACCTGCACATGGTTAATCAGTGACATCTGATTATCACCTCTAACCACTCCCTACAAGAATACTTGCTTACACAGTGCCACTATGTTTCCTCACACCACCTTCCTTATTATAACCTCCTGCCTCTTTCTCAGACTCTCTTATACTGTCTCTACACATCATGTCTCCAATAATATAACTATCTCACCTTCCCTGCTTTCATCTCCTCTTCTCTGCTCCCATGAGCTCTTCTCCTTCCTCCAGTCACTATCTCATCCCCCCCCTAAAGGTGAAAAGCGGAAATGCTCCTGTAAGTCCTATTCCCATCTCCTTTTACTCTCTCTCCTTCTTCTGATGGCTTGTGGGGATATATCCCCTAACCCAGGCCCATCACTCATTCCCACCTGCTGTCAGCCACGCAGAGTCCCCAGGGCAGCAAATGCCCAAAACACCCATAATCTAATACCCATCACTTGTCACAAACCATCTACTTTGCCCTTCTCCTGTGCCCTCTGGAATGCAAGGTCTGTTTGCAATAAACTTACCTTCATTCATGATCTCTTCATTTCCAACTCCCTCAATTTACTGGCTATCACGGAAACCTGGCTCACTCCATCTGACTCTGCCTCCCCTGCCGCACTCTCTTATGGTGGTCTACACTTCAGCCACACTCCTAGACCTGAGAACAAACAAGGTGGAGGTGTGGGCATACTGCTATCCTCTCGCTGCACTTTTCGCTGCATACCCCCTGTTCCCTCCCTTCAATTCTCATCTTTTGAAGTCCACACTATCCGCATCTTCTCTCCCATCCCTCTGCGAGTAGCTGTGATCTATCGCCCGCCTGGATCACCCTCTCAATTTCTGGACAACTTTGCCGCCTGGCTCCCTCACTTTCTCTCCTCCAATATACCTTCACTCATTCTTGGCGATTTCAACATTGCCACTGACACACCCACCTCCCCAACAACTGCAAAATTACTTGCACTCACCTCTTCCCTTGGCCTCTCACAATGGACAGATTCCGCAACTCATAGTGGTGGACACTCTATTGACCTTATTTTTACTAATCTCTGCACTATCTCCAACCTTGACATTTCCTCACTTCCCCTATCTGACCACCACCTGCTAACTTGCAACCTCACCTCATCCTCCGCTCACCGCCCTTCTTCAAATCCTGCCATCAGAACACGCAGAAACCTGCAAGCACTCAACCCACAACAATTTTCAAATGTATTAACACCCCTTCTCAGCCCCCTCACCACCCTTGCCTGCCCTGACGTCGCCACTTCACAATACAACACTACTCTAACCTCCACCCTTGACTCTCTTGCCCCCATAATAACAAGCAAACGCCCTCGCTCTCACCCACAACCATGGCACACCACACAAACACGCTATCTACAGAGATGCTCACGCACTGCAGAACGATTATGGAGGAAATCTCGCACTTCAGCAGACTTTCTCCACTACAAGTTTACCTTGCGCTCCTACTTCTCTGCCCTCAATCTTGCCAAACAACACTACTTCTCATCACTAATATCAAACCTGTCCTCCAACCCTAAACGTTTATTTGCTACATTCAACACCCTCCTCCGCCCACCCCCACCTCCTGCCCCTTCCTCTCTCACTGCTGATGACTTTGCCAGCCATTTTAAAAATAAAATCGATACCATCCGAAATGAGCTCTCCTCCCAGCTTGGCCCTACCCCACCACCCTCTCCCCAAACCGACAACACCCAGCCCTTACCCTTCCCCAATCCCACCTCCACTATGGACTCCTTTGACCCTGTAACCGAGGATGAAGTATCTACTTTACTATCAACCTCTCACCTTACCACATGTCCTCATGATCCTATTCCATCACAGCTAATCCCTCCCCTATCCACCACACTTATCCCAGCTCTCACACATCTATTCAACCTCTCCCTAAACACTGGCAAGTTTCCATCCTCCTTAAAACATGCCACAGTTACACCCATTCTCAAGAAGCCCTCTTCTGACCCAGCTTCTGCCTCCAACTATCGCCCTATCTCACTACTTCCCCTTGCGTCTAAACTCCTTGAGCGGCTTGTTTACAATCGCCTCACTCAATTTATTTCCTCCAATTCCCTACTTGACCCCTTCCAATCTGGCTTCCGGTCCCAACACTCTACAGAAACAGCCCTTACAAAAGTCACTAATGACTTGCTAACCGCCAAATCAAAGGGTCACTACTCTATTCTAATTCTCCTGGATCTCTCTGCTGCCTTCGATACAGTTGACCACCCTCTTCTAATCCAAACGCTCCGCTCTTTTGGCATCCAGGACACAGCTCTTTCATGGTTCACATCCTATCTTAAAGATCGTACATTTAGTGTCTCCTTCTCTGGCACCTCTTCTTCACCTCTCCCTCTGTCTGTTGGCGTTCCCCAAGGTTCTGTCCTAGGCCCCCTCCTCTTCTCCATCTACACCTCCTCCCTTGGCACCCTTATAAAATCCTTTGGATTTCAGTATCATCTCTATGCAGATGATACTCAAATCTACCTCTCTGCACCCGATCTATCCCCCTCTCTTTTAGCTCAAGTTTCCAACTGCCTCTCTAGCATATCCTCCTGGATGTCCACCCGTCAACTCAAACTCAACATGTCTAAAACTGAACTTCTAATCTTTCCACCCTCTACTACAGCTTCCACACCTCAAATATCTCTCACTGTTGACAACACCATCATCGCCCCTACCTCCCAGGCCCGTTGTCTTGGGGTTCTACTGGATCCCGCCCTCTCTTTTATTCCTCACATCCAAGCAATAACAAAATCATGTCAGTTTCACCTAAAAAACATCTCCAAAATTCGTCATTATCTTACAGAAGACACAGCTAAAATTCTAATTCACTCTCTCATCATCTCTCGACTCGACTACTGCAATTCCCTCCTTGCTGGCCTCCCCATCTCTCGTCTGTCTCCCCTCCAATCCATAATGAACGCCTCCGCTAGACTCATCTTCAATACCAAACGATCAGTGTCGGCAGCCCCTCTCTGTCAATCACTCCACTGGCTTCCCATAGCTTCCCGAATCAAATTTAAAATCATGACCCTAACACATAAAGCCCTCAACAACAGTGCACCCCCTTATATCTCTGCTCTTGTTTCAAAATACTCTCCCAACCGGCCCCTTCGTTCTGCTAACGACCTTCTTCTTTCCTCCTCTCTCATCACCTCCTCTCACTCCCGTCTTCAAGACTTTTCTCGTGCTTCCCCATCCATTTGGAACTCCTTGCCCCGCTCCATTAGATTATCTTCCTGCCTCAAAACCTTTAAGAAATTATTAAAAACACACCTGTTTAAAAAATCTTATCATCTTCAGCCTTAACATGTACAACTGAACATTCCACAGCTTAATAACACTCACACCCACAATCTACAGTACAACACACAGACCCCTCCACTTTACTGAACCAATTGCTTTCAATTGTATTTGTCACCCTCTTGTATCACACCTAAACCCTTAGATTGTAAGTTTGCGAGTTTTCAATCTTGTGTCAGGCCTTGGAAACAAGCTCTATGTACATTTGATTTTATGCTCGAAAACAGGGCCCTCCATTCTTTACAAGGTGTTTAATTTGTTTTCTGCTATGTACTCAACCCCTGTACAGCGCTACGGAATATGTTGGCGCGATATAAATAAAGATAATAATAATAATAATATGGCATCTTTTATTTAAAACAAAATTGATGGACTGAAAGGTGCGTAAACATGGGGAATATGCATTCGACATTTCATTTGCATTGTCATTCAATATATATAAATGGATCCAATACTATTATTATGTGAAAGTCACTCTCAATAGTTACAGAAAAATGCCCTTCACTTGTCTCTTTATTATATGGAAATATTAATACATAAAGCAAAACTCTCTGCAGCAGAGAGAATAAAGGCCCTAGGGACACACACACACTTGGCAAGCCATGCATTTTATCACATGAAGGCCAATGTTCAAACAGAAACATGCAATCATGTTTGTGATCAAAATGGAAATTGCAAGCTAAAATCAGTTGGTTCTAAGAATGGTGATGATGAATCAATGGGCAACAAAGCTTTAAACGTGACTCAAACAAAGTGTTATATATACACCTGTTTTTTTCACTGTTCATTCTCTGAAAACAGGCCAACTTCTAAATCAAAGGGAAGATGACGATAGATATGATATCCAGAAGGTTGCCACACACCTTATGCTTTAAATTCACTTTAGATCCTTTCACAAACAAGCCTTTAAAGTCAGCTTTAAAGTGGTTTTTGAATTCTTCAGCCATCTGCAAGCTGAGTACACAAATTGTGTTAAATTAACGAACCCTTCTGTAGAATACCGCTCCATTTAACACACTCATTATTAGTATTTGAGACATTTGAGTGATATTGTAAAGTTATATCGTCTCCCAGCAATAGACAAGGATTGTAATAGAATGAATAGGTCCACATTTTTTGTGTACATCCTGCACTTTAAACAAAATAAAAATATAAAGAGGAAGTAAAGCACATCGTTAATAATTGAATAAATGGTAAAGGGCTACAAATTACTGTACTATATTCTGTTGCAAACCAAAAGGGAGTTCAATTTGATCAGTTGTGTTAGGGCAACTATAAATGTATGTACAAAAAGTACTCTGTATATTTACTGCAATTATCATTACAATAAGTACTGTATATACTCGAGTATAAGCTGACCCGAGTATAAGCCGAGGCACCTATTTTACCACAAAATACCAAGAAAAATGAGTGACTCGAGTATAAGCCGAGGGTGGGAAATGTGCTGCCCCCTGTGTCCTTCTTGTGCCCTCTGTGTCCCCCTTTTTGTGTGCCCTTTTCATGTGTCCCCCCTCTCTCTCCCCTGTGTCTCTTCTCCCCTCTCCCTCCCCTGTGTCTCTTCACCCCTCTCCCTTCCCTGTGTCTCTTCCCCCGCCCTTATCACCCTCCTCAACCCCCCTCCTCATTCTCAACCTCCCTTCTCAACCCCCCTCCTCATTCTCAACCCCCTCCTCATTCTCAACCTCCCTCCTCAAACCCCTCCTCAACCCCCCTCCTCATCCTCAACCTCCTCATCAACCTCAACCCCCCTCCTCATTCTAAACCCCCTCCTCAACCTCAACCCCCCATCCTCAACCCCCCTCCTCAACCTCAACCCCCCTCCTCATCCTCAACCCCTCCATCCTCAACCCCCCCATCCTCAACCCCCCATCCTCATCTTCAACCCTCCATCCTCATCCTCAAACCCCCCATCCTAAACCCCCCATCCTCATCCTAAACCCCCATCCTCATCGTTACCCCCCCCGCCATCCTCATCATAAACCCCCCTCCTCACTTAACCCCTCTAAATACCTCCCCCTCTCCCTTTCCCCTCACTTACCTCCATCTGCAGCTTCTCCTCCGGCCTCTGCTCCTTCCTGCGTCAACACCTGGTATATGCTAATGACGTGGCGCGAGGTAAGTGAGGGGAAAGGGAGAGGGGGAGGTATTTAGAGGGGTAAAGTGAGGAGGGGGTTGAGGATGAGGAGGGGGGAGGGAAAAAAACACGGGGGGTTAGAGAGACACGGGGGGGGGAGAGACAAGGGGGGTTAGAGAGACAAGGGGCCCTTTTTGGCCTTAAAAAAAGGGCTGAAAAACTCGGCTTATACTCGAGTATATACAGTATTATTAGTAACATAAAAATAATGGCCCCTGCTTAGTGCACAATGTAATTTACGATATACCGTAAAATCGACTGCGGGAATTATTTTTCCTATGTTACACGTTTATTTTAATCTTTTCACTCACAATATTGCGGCACTCATCCCACATCCATAAATTCTGCATTGTCCGCAAGAGATTTTAGTGTATGAAGTATGTGTTCACGCAGGATATTACACCAAACAACGGATGAGAAACAGCTCTATGAACCAACAGAAAATGAGAACGTCATGATTATTATAATGAGTAAGAACAAGCGCTGTAACTTTGTCAAGAAACCAATATATGTATGTATATATATATATATATATATATATATATATATATATATATATATATACTAGCCACTTGCCCGAGTAAAATTGTAAGCCTGGACAATGCTGTTTGTCACACTATGCAAGGCTAAGGGCCCTCTGAGCACCTTTGGTACTCATTGCAAGCGCCTTTGGTGCTCATCGAATGGCTCACAATGAGTACCTTCAGCTCTCATTTCAAGCCTCTCCCCCTGTGTTCTTTAAATGGCCCGCAAGGATCGCCTTAGGTGCTCATCTCGAGCCTCTCCCCCCGTGTAGTTTAGGGGCCTTACCATGAGTGTTACTGGCTTGGGTAAGTGTTACTGCTTTTGGTGTAAATGCTACTGTTGTGGAGGAAGTTTTTTTCTCAAGTGTTATGGGTTTGGGGCTCTTTTTTTCGAGTTTCAGCCTTGTTTTTATCCTGTTGAGTTTTTTCATCAGCCGTTTTATTTTGTCGCTTAGGTGATTTTCGATCATGAAAAAACAGCAAATATGCCTCAAATTAAGTTGCAACCTTACTCACAGGTTCCCTGGCTCTCCCCTCTGTGCTGTGTGTGAGTGTGTAAGTTAATTTGAGTCATATGTGGGGTTTTATTAAGCTTTTTATTGTTTAGTGATTCGGCCAATAAAGTCGTATTTTTGTGATGACCACAGTCTATATACGTGCCTGTGGTCCTAAGTCCTAAGGGCCGTAATTTTCCGGCCCTCCCTAAAGCAGCCTGTCCCGCGTGTTTCAACTGCTCGGGCTCGAAGTCCTACTGGCCTTGCGATGGGCACCGCAGGCTCATTGCAGCCTATGTCCCACGTGCTTCAACTTCTCTCCTTTGCGAGGCTTGCAGTGCAATGAGTGCCTTCGGCGCTCAATGCAGCCTAAGTCCCGTGTGGGCCGCAAACTGCTTGCCTCGCTTTGCGAGGGTCGCAAAGCGTGACCAACGGCCAGTATATCCACAACTATTATATGTGATTTTATATATATATATATATATATATATATATATATATTGTATACATTGTATAATGAAACTGATATAATAATAATACAATATTATGTTTATATTGGACTCTTAAGTGTCAAATAATGATGAATATTCATCAATTTTTATTTATTTTTGATGCTGTAATGTCTCCTTGCGGCACTCAGCAATGGTTTTAAAACCATTTGTGAATGGTCTTTGGTACACATAATATTTTTGATGTTATGGCACTGCCCTGATTTGTGAGTTATCTGTAAAGTCTGATTATAATAGGTTTTTGGTGTAAAAGTCTAACAGAGTAAATCATTTTTTGTCAGTGAAAAAATCGTTGGCAAAGTTTGCCATTTTTGGCTCTGGCTTGCCCCAGTCACTTGTAGCTGTTCTCTCGCAATCTTTCCGGGATGGGTGATTAACATAGCTAGGGAGATTTACTTTGATCTTAAACATGGTGTAATCTGCAATAAAGGGGGTTAGCATGGAGGTCTATGGCCTTCATTTATTCAACCGTGAAATGTTGTCTTGTGTGCAAACTGAGATAAACTCCTGTTGAGAGTTTATTGGAACCCAAATAGCTTTTAGTTAAACATATTTTAATAGTAGAGGACATGACAATTTTTTTATTTAATTATTTAAGAAATGCAGTTTACCAGCTGATAGCAGTACTCCTAAAACACTTTTTAGTAATGTTTTAACTGTGTTAATTGATGATGTTTATCCTTCTGTGTGTTATTGTGATATAAAATTAACACTTCACGCACATCCGAGATGTCTCCCTTTCCTCTTCCGCTCTGTCTCTTACGAGAGATGCTATCTTGCATATCTGTGATCTGTTAACATTGTTTTATACTAAAGGATAATTAACAATTGTTAGTTTATTTTTAACTTTTGTGTAACATTGTATTTACATGTTTAAAGATGAAATGATCGGATAAGTTTACAGCACCTACTGTGTACTGATGCAGAGAAAATATTCACGTGTGGAACCGCTTCCACGTCTGAAAAATATACAAAGGAAACACTTATACACACAGGATTAACTAATAAGCCATCAAAGTGCTTCTTATTTGAACTTGGAAACCGACAAAGCTACTGTATTCGCAGTCCAATGAAAGGTGTGTCTAGCATTGAGAGATGAGCTCTGAGTTAACAAAGTATTCAAATATCAATGAATGAGCCATTCTGTTCAACATCTATGCAGCATGTTTAGGATGCAACCAAAGGGCTATTGCATACAATCATTTTTATTTCTGTTTGTGCTAGTTTCATCCTATTTTAATACTGTATTTTCATCTATTTACCTTTTTGAATTTGCTGCTATACAAATACTATTGGGACAGCTTGAGCCATTTTCAGCACCAATCTCCAATTCACATGAGAGTCAACAGGTTCTAATCCTGAATGCCTAAAATACTGAGAGAACTAAAAGGTCCTATTGTAGTCATTTTGTACTTTTTTAATATTTGCAAATCATTAAATTATGCATTGGAAAACATGACATAAAGATGAAACTCTTTAATGACAAACTTAAAAGTCTAATTGTTTTTAATTCATTCTTAAAGGACAAGGAAACTGACTATACTTTACACCAGAGGTCTTCAAACTCGGTCCTGGAGGGCCGCACCCAGTCCTGGATTTGTGGATATCCATGCTGCAAGCAGGTGAGACTCTTGCTTCTTCAGTCATCCTGATTGACTCACCTGTGCACAGAAAGGAAATCCTCAAATCCAGGCCTGGGTGCGGCCCTCCAGGACCGAGTTTGGAGACCCCTGCTTTACACTAACCATATTTCCAGCAGTGTTTGTGCTACACTTACATGCAGATGTATTCATTCCAAGTACATATTAGCTGCATTGACGTGCATTCTGCTTGTCCATCCTTGTAGTGGCCAAATCAATGACCCTGAATGTTATCAGGCAGTTGACTATATAATAATTTATAGACACTTCATTGAATTCCTATTTGTGGTCTAAGTTGTGAGCTACTTAACATAAAAAGCAATTCTGTTTTAGTTAAAAGTAACATTTGTGTGAAGATCCCAAAAAGCTACAGACAATCCCTGCCTTTGGCCACAGGAACTCCCCACTAGATAGGCGACCTTCGTTGAAGGAATGGGCTGCTCGGTATCCGGCTAACGGATCAGGCACATGTACATGTGCTTTAGCTCAGCAAAATAATAAAGCCCTCCCGTTAAATGAAACACACCATCCTCTATGTGTTTCAGGTAACAAAAACCACTTTATTTTTTACAGCAAACTCTATATCACATTTTTCATGTAGGTGGGAGGACCTATCCCAAAATACCCCTCCCCGATCAGGATCATCCAGTGAGGGAACAGCAGCTGGAGAGGTATGGGCAGACTTGGGTGATTAGAGCCAATCAAATGCGGATGGTTATGGGGGCTTGGCTTGGGGGGGTGGACCACTAGGCGCACCCACAGAAGATCAGAGCGGTAAAACAGAACAAAGAGCCTGTAACTACCCCAACATCCTGCAGTGACATCTTGTGGGCAAGACTTGGAATTACATGTCCTTTTCTACAACTATCCTTTAAAACACAACAGTATATTAGTTAAGGGCAAACTGATCTTCACAATATACTGTAAAAGTAATATATCCTTCCAGTGGTGTAATAATATATATCACCAATTTGAATTAAACCTTTGTTACAATTTAGCTATTTGTGGATTAAAAAGTTTTGATGATTATAAATTGTTGCTTCTGTGAAGGATTCGGGAATGAACCTGTCTAGCTTCACAATCCATATTTCTGATATATTTGTATTCTTCAATGATATTTAATGGCTCAAATTAAACCACTCACAAAGTATGCAATGAGGAATTGAAGACCCAGTTAAAAATAAAGCAGACTGTATAATTGAGTCCCTGATTTAGTTTAACGTCAAAGAGATGAATAACTTTCTCTTTTAAGGAAAGAAAAAACTGTATATGTCTACAGCAGGCCAGGAGACCTGTTTTTACCAAAGAATTTCTCAGTGACCAGTGTTCCCACTGCTACTAAGGATTCTCTGTAATGACATATACATAATAAGGCTCAAAACATAATAGCGTTTTGCCAGTGCTGGAACCCACTCATAGACTGCTGTTTCACCTTGATATGCAGTTCTGAAGCATGTCTGACCGAACACTTTGTAATAAATGTTTCTCATGTTATGTGTTCAAGAGGGAAAAAGATAATACATTTTGAGCCTCATATAAATGTCACCACCTAAAATCATTAGCAGCAGTCGGAATACTGGCCACTGAGAAATTCTATGGTAAAAACAGGTCTGCTTGAGAATCTCAGTAGGCTCCATAGAAATGGAATGGTAACCCCTGAATTACATGAATGTAATACACTAGCCTTAACATCCCCCTGTATCCCTATCTATCTATCTATCTATCTACCTATCTATCTACCTATAGTGTGATTTAATAAAATATAGGAATGCATGTGGTTACGACTCCTCTGCTCATGACCTGCTACCCCCTAAGAACCCAGGGATACACAAGATCCCCCCTCAATAACCGATACCCCCTATACACTAAACCATCACCTTATATGCTATTTTTTATGGCTTTTGACAAAATGTATGACTTCTGTTAAAATATACTTCAATCATATTTCAGCCAATCATAATCAGATATTTCAATATAGGAACCCTGATTGGTTACTCAGTAACTAATCAGAGAAGGCTACTGCCCCTTTTCTGATTGGGTAATATTAGCTAATATTCTGTTTCTTCATTGATAATTTCTATAGCCAATCAGAGAAGGGTAACATGAGAATAATTCCGTATTCTGATTGAATGACATTTCAACCTATCAGACTAGGAGAAAATAGAGCCATCTGGCTGGTTCAAAAGGCTAAACAAACAGAATGCAAAGACTTTAATCTGTGTGTTCTGATTGATTGACATCTTAACCAATCATAAAAAGGACAGTAGGCTTCTCAGATGAGTTACTGTGTAATCAGTCAAAGTTCCTAAATTCAAATATTCCATTCTGATTGGTTTAAATATGATTGACACTTATTTTAGCCAATCATAAGCCATAAAAATGTGTATATAAAGGTGAGGCTCATAGGGGCTTGCAGGTGTTAAGGTGGGTCTAGGGGGATACCTGTGCTTATAGGTGGTAGAAGGTATTAAGGGAGATCCTGGGGAATATTCAGGCTCAAAATGGATAGTGGTCATGGGTCAGTAGTAGATTCTTAATTGTGTCAGATTTGAGCAATCCAGGGTTATCTGAGGCTTTATTTAAGGGGTCCAAAGTGTTTTGAAAATTTCAAGCACTCAGAGCGACATCCAGGCAAACTTCAGTGAGCTGGCATATCATTGCGAACACTTGTATGTGTAATGTCATAGCTTGGTAGAGATTTGAAAGTGAACTTCACTCAGTTTTTTGCTTACACAAGCCATGGAGTAGTGGCCATAATGTCTAGTCTAGAGAAACCTTATAGTTTATTTTGTGTTTTATTATTATGACATATTATTTTAGCTATAGACTAATGTTTATTTTCACTAGATCTGTGTGTAATAAGATCATAAAACATTTTAACAAAGGTTTTGACCCAACTGTAAGAAAGGGGTGGTTGATTTATAGTTTTTGCCCAGTTTCAGTATAAAAAGTATATTCAATAAATAAATAATAAATTAATAAATAATTTATGGCATATCGTGATTAAATAATTTAAGAGTATTGCATTACAGGGAAAAAAAAACAGGGATATGGTGATGATGAGATGATTGTTTTATAATTTTCCAACATACCTTTGAAGAGCCACCCTATTAGAATAAGGTAATAAGGAAGAATTCCTGTTCATATAAATCAAGTTTTTTAGGTTATTTTTAAAAAATAATTAAAAACTAGTTATACCTTGTATTAGCCATTTGTTTTTAAAGTGAATAATTTATGAGACACTCAGTAATATTTCTGCTGTATGTCATGGAAATAAGCAGCTTGTGAATACTATTTAGCTGCTTTGATTTGTTGCATGTCTGTTTCTGTAGTGGCAAAAACAAGGTTATCATGCAATTGAATCCCCTACCCTTATCAAACTAGTTGCTATAAAGAAAATGGGTATTACGATGTCTCTGAACTAAAACCAACTTGTTGTAACTGTGTCGCTTTAAGAATCAATGCTTTTCTATTTAACCGTTTAAATACATTTGTATCTGTTTATCCATGAACCATATATATATTATGTACATTACAATATACTTAAATATGTATTGATTGCATTAGCTAAGAACTCAATTTGCAATAGGGATGTCTTGCAGTATAATAGGAATAATAATTTCTAGATGGGTTAACATTTTTCTTTGCAATAAACTGCATTTTTGAGTTCTGCAGAAGTGACCATAACAAAGGGCTTCCCTAGTTAGTAGAAGCCTGAATTTATGTTTATTTTGGCAGACATGTTTTGTAGCTTATTTTTAGTGTATCTTTCCCCATACATGATTAAAGACTGATATGTGTTGTAGGCTGTTTTTTTTGTTAATCCTGACATCCACTCACCCACCTCATGCCATATGTAAAATGTTCTGTTCTGGTTTGCAATACTGAAGGTTTTATCTGACATGTCATATGAATGCAACACCATTATGTATAATATATGCTAATTCCCTTTATTTTTTTATTTCTCTGATTCTTGGGGTTACGTCAAAGCATTAGCATTTACTTATAAGAACGTTTAAAGGAAACAGCAATGTTTTGTTGTGTGCTATTTAAAAAGCTTAGTAATATGTAGTGTAAAATGTTTCTTTTATATATATATATATATATATATATTATCTTGTACTTTCCATACTCCTGAGATTGGCAGATATATTTATTATACACATAAAATTATTGTTTGATTTTTCCTGAGTGTAATATTTGTTTTGGCAACACTTCTTCCTCTCTTCTGAAGGTTTGCATATAGGGACCATTGCTGTAAAACACACCTATGTAGTAGTTAATATTTTTCCATTTTTTGCATCTAAAGAAATGTAAGTAAAACTAATACTTGTTATAAACATTTGAATAAAGGCAGAATTTAAATAAATTATGCAATAAAATATATGCAATATATATTACTGAATGTGTATTAATATATGTGTGTTATAATAACATTTCACTTAGAATATAATGATGCAGTTGAATATGAACCTATATGCCCTTTTCCTAGATCTTTGATACTTAGTTATATTTACAATTTATTTCCTCTGAATTTTTCCTTTCCTAAAATAAGCTTATGAATGTATTATGACTTTTCACTACATCGTCTTCGTTATGTAAACTTCATTCCTAAGACTTGGTGGAAAGAAAAATATTTACTACCTCTGAAATAAGAAGAGGGTTTGCTAGTGTACCAAGGCATGAGGCAGGGCATAGCAAAGTTAAAGGAAGCTTAGTGGAAGCTGATATGGTTGGAACTTGAGACTGAATCCTCCTGTCACTGGGAAGTCAAATTTAAGTCAAATTTCCTCTGAACAAAATGTATTCTGCCTTCAGAGTATTATATGAATGGATGATCAACCTTACTAGTAAGGTCCAGATCAGGGTGATTTTTTACACTCTCTCTACCACATTCAGAGGTCTTTTGGAATAATAAGATGGTGGCCTAGCAGCAGTTTTGAAATATCAACTTCCCATACTTTTGTTATTATTCTTTATTTGTTCAGTTATGTCTGACTCTCCATGGCCCATCTGTTAGCCATTGCCTCTCTGAGCTCCAGCATAGCTTCAATTACCTCATATATCCATCTCCGCCTCTGCCATCCACTTCTTATTGTGCCTTCACAGCATCAGAGTCTTTTCTAGGGAATCCTGTCTTCCCCTGATATGGCTAAAAAATACCTCATGATCATACCTACTAGTGAACAGTTTGGCTTTATTTCCTGTAGTATGGATTGACTGGATCATCGTGCAGAACCAGGTGATCAAGGCAGTTATCTCCAACACCACAATTCAAAAACGTCAAATTTACAGCACTCTGCTTTCTTTATGATCCAGCTCTCACATCTGTATGTTACTACTGGGAAAACCATAGTTTTTACTATGCATATTTTGAGGCAAGAAAACAGGGTTAATGGACCCCAGTAGTCTTATATTTAAATTATACTCTTTTGTTGAACTAGACTTGAAAATAAGAAACATGTTTTAGGTTTCCATTCTAGCAAAGCTCTTGAAAATTATAAATGTATCAAAATACTATTTGCAGTGGTCATCAACCTGTTAAGAATTAATTAAAGAAAACTGAAGTTTTAGTTGTTTGATATTCAAAGCCAACAGCTTCTGTAAAAAGCACAGCAAGCAACCCTTACATTTTATATTGGGGTAAAATATCCTTTAATTTATTAAATATTATATTATATTTAAATATGTTGTGGATCTTTGCAGTTTGCAATTATCTGCATTGGCAATGGGAAACAAATATTGGGTACTGGTAAGCCCTGTCAATAGCAACATATATTTATGATTTTGGAATGTGATGTAGTTAATGTAGTTAGCGTGGGATTAAAAGGTGTTACATCTATTTGGATTTAATCCATGAAAATATTTCATTTTTACTTCTTAAAGAAATGTTTGCCAAATTTCAGTTGCTGTTAATGTAAATTTTATTCTGTGTTTACAGAACCAAACAAACCAAGGGAAATCTTTGGAGCTGAAATTGCTCTGCCTAAGAATTTAATTGCTTAAATGGGTATCCATGTTTAATTTATTCAAATAGACAATTGGGGCAGTTGGGGCCAGGGGCTGGACCCAGTGCCCCCCAGATCTACAGCCTGAAACACAACCACCTTTTCTTCTACCTCTGAACTCATCTGGCATACCCATCTACTCTGTCCACACTCTTGCACCTACTTATGATTTATGTTACTTCATAGTGCAGGTCTTTTCATCCCTCACAGTTTCTACATCCACAGATTTAGGGGTGTATTTAAATCTTTTCTGCAACTGTGCAAAAAAGTTTCTTTCTCAAAATTGCATGAAAATAAAAATTATATTAAAATCAAATACTAGACTACCTATCCTAGGCTGCTTTGCAGCACAAACAGGAATCCCAGAGTTGTATTCAAGAGTTTCAACTGCCTCTGTTTTCTCCTGATTGACCAAAATGAATTATGAATTGTATGCTAATTACGCCTGGGTTTGGAGGGGGTGTTAACCCTAATTTTCAGCTTTCAAGACATTTTACTAACTAATTATTTCATGCAAAAAAATGTTTTCATACACTAATAATTATCCTCTATCAGATGTGTTCATAATCCAGGAAATTTAGATATGCCTTTAATAGACCTCATCAATCTGAGCATTGTGATTGGTTAAATTAAAATTCCCATGCTAAAAGAGCAAGGTGACATTTGACAAATTATTCTGATTGGCTTAAATATTATGGACACATGTCAGCTAATCAGAATGCTCAAAAAATAGTTTTTTAAGCTGCAACAGCATGGCAAAAGCCATTTCTGACAGGTGAGCTCTTCATAGGAGGAGCTCTGTTAGGTAGTTAGTTGTGACAGGGGTCTTTTTAGAGGTCCCTTTCCTGTCCTAGAACATGAAAACACAGACTTCAATCAAGACAGAAGAGGACATGAACTCTTCCATCAAGACGGATTGCCCGTTATGGAACTACATGGTAGGGGTTAATAATTAGGTGCCACGGAGGTCCTCTAAGGACCTCTGTGGCATAGGGTTAATTTATAGGTGCAATGGGGGTCTCAATAGATTTCTGTGGTTATTGATGATACCGGGGATCAGATTTAAGCGGGTGAGGGAAGGCCAAAGGCACTCATCGACTTTGAGCCTCGCATAGCGAAGCGAGCCGTTAAGGCACTACACTTGGCCGATGAGCGCCGAAGGTGAGCGCCGAAACGAGCAATCTCCTTATTAAATTGTGAATTGGCCAATTGAATAGGGCTATATATAGGCACAAAGCATATTTTTTTTAAATAAGTTTTTAGTTACTGAAGACCTTGCTTTTGCATAGAAGTTTACTAACTAAACACTTCTGTAAAAATATGCTATGTGCTTATGTAGAGCCCTATTCAATTGCCGAATTCGCAATTCAATAAGGCTGTTAGGCTGCAAGCAGTTGACGAACGCGCAACTTAGAAAAAAAAACAATACGAGACGCGGGACTTAGAAAAAAAAATACGAGGTTGGAAAAATACGAAGTTAACGGCCAAAAAACAAAAAACAGAAAAAATACACACAAAAAAAAATAAACAACAAAAACATCACACACAGCAGGGGGGAAAAGCCAGGACGTTTGGGAGTGAGGTGGAACGCAAATTTAAGTAGATTTACCAGAGTTTCGGCATTTGAAAATCGGCTAAGTGAGAAAAAATGGCGGGCCAAAAAAATGAAAATGTGGCTACACAACCCTGGACCTCGCAACACACCGCCAACCGCGTACAACTTTCACACAGGAACGAACAAAATACACTACTACAAAGGACACCAAATACTCGCGAACCGCGTTGCACAGACAAATGACGCTACTTTACACTTTTTAACTTGCACATCACAACATTACGCATCTATAGTAGCGATTTACACAAATAAACCAACAGTTTGCCCTCGCGCCTACTTCTAATGCACAGTTGGGACATTCATAAAACTATCTCCACAGGTCAGCAACACTCCTGGACACTAAACTGGACATTATATGCTGCAGGAAAATGAAAAGAAATTGTTAGCTCTTCAGGCTATTGATTAATGGATATATTAAATAAAATAGGTAAAGTATATTAATTTATTAAGTAACTAACTAACTGATTATTATTTAAAAAAAATATAGACATATGTATCTGTCTTTGTGATGAGCGCAGAGGCTGCTCAGAGGACCAAAAGTAAACCAGCGGAGAGGTTTGCAATGAGCGCCAAAGGCGCTCAGCGCGAGGCTAGCAATGAGTGCCGAAGGTCCTCACAGTACAAAAACCTTCACATTGTGTGGCAAACAGCATTGCCATGGCTTCACATTTTATTGCTCTGTCATTTTTGACGGGTAAGTCGCTAGTTTCATATATAATACCTTCTCTCCCATATTCCATATATGCACCGAGCCCATATTACTAGATACACAGACTGGCCTTTTTCCAATTGAGATTTGTGATCCATTGGAAAAGCTTAATATTAATGATTGCAATGTTTATCACGTCATATATTGTGTTGTGTATAGCTTTCCTTGTTTTATTCTGATGCATCTAAGTGTGCTCTTTAGGATTTGAATCTGTATTATAAGCAACTATACAGTGGGTATGATTTTACTTTTCTCTACTTTACTTTATGAGGATGTGCTAAACCTTAACATAATAATCTGGATTGTTTAAATTTCTTAACCTACTAGGGCCCTCATTCAATTGCAATTTGGCCGATCGACATTTTTAGTTAGTAAACATCTATCCAAAAGCAAGATTTTCACTAACTAAAAACTGCTTTAAAAAAATATGCTATGTGCTTTTTTAGAGCCCTATTCAATTGGCCAAATTGCAATGCAATGAGGTTGGCCTGACAGCACTCATTTAATACACTGCAGTCTAAACTTTTTGACCTGTAGAATTCTTAAAATGATGTCACATCTATTGCATTATTTAAACTGATAACTATTTTCAGCCAAATACTTGGGAAAACTGAACAGCTTTTTTAATAGCACTAGACAAAATCAATTGTTTTTCTTTCTCAAGTATCCATCAGATAAAGCATTTGATTGACCGAAGTTAAGATAATTACATAAGTGGTCTACAACTTAAGTAATCTGCCCCAATTAGTCCAGTGTTTAATTGTAAGATAGGAATCTAAGCCAGTATTTACTTCACAGTATGTGAAAAGTGATCACTACAGGAGATCTCTATCAGACTAATGAACAGCAAATTTGCTCAGCAGTCTTCTGGAACCACAACAAATAAAGAATACAAGGACTCTCTTTCTAAAGTCATGTAAACAGTTGCTAAGAGGAAATGGTGAATTATCTCCTCAGCTGCCTTATTTAACCTGCAGAGTCTGCAAAAGTTATAAAAACATATTATATTAGTAGGAACCTACCACCAAAAACACTAAATATTAATATTGTCTTACACTGGGATGATTCAGCTTTCTCTTAAAATATTTATTTTAAAAGTCAGCACCATTTTTGTCACAACATATGCGGCAGCCATTGACTCCTGTGTTGCTTGAGCAGAGCATTTGTTTACCACAAAAGGCTTAGTTTAGAACTTGCAATGTTAACAAATTACAAAAATATTTAACAGTATCGATAAATCTAATATGTAAACAGAAATTGCACAGCATGATGAGAATATAAAATAACTCCTAAAACACATGAGTGTCTCACAGCTTATTATAAATACATATTTTTAAAACAGGCTAAATAGACTATTTCAGGAAATCAACATAGTTAGATAAGTAATACTGTTACATTATATATATATATATATATACTGTATATACCGTATATACAGTATATATATATATATATATAGACACTTTTGTCTTAGTAGTTACCAAGAGCTAAGACTGGAGCCTACATAATCAAAACCTTTACGGGAAGAAGCAAATGATTATGCATGATTCTAACAATATTTTAAAGACATAACTACACATCTTGAGATAAGTATCAACTTAAACTTTGGTAAATGTCTAATCTTTGGTAAACCAGCTAGTAGGTGGATTGAGGTGGAAATATCTTTCCTGCTTAGTAATTGTTGTTGTTGTTTAGTCGTTCAGTCGCGTCCAACTCTCTGTGACTCTAAGGACCACAGTACACCAAGTGCATCTCTCAGTCACTGCCCCTCTGAGCTCCATAAAGTTCATATTCATTGCTTCAGTGCCCTCATCTATCAATGACCGCCTCTTTCGTCCCCTTCTTTTTGTGCCTTCAATCTTTCCCAGCATCAGAGTTTTCTAGGGAATCCTGCTGTCTCATGATGTGGCCAAAATATGTGAGCTTCAGCCTCATGATCATACCTTCTAGTAATTAGCATATTATAAAAACAGAGCAGGTTTGATACTACACATAGAACACTATATTATAGCAAATAAAATGATTAGTAAAACAAAAAGGCACACAGCCTATTCATCAAACAAGGTTTCAGTTTATCGCAGTTTTACAAACAGACCATGTTAAAAGCATATGAATTGGATTATTTTATTTTTGAACTGAACTGCTCTTAAATCCACTTTTTTTCCACTGATATCTGCTGATTCCCACTTAACCTTTTACCTTGTTTCATAAATATACCCCAATGTCATAGATTCACATAATGGAGCTAATGATGTATAAATCAGCAATTATTTATTTGTAGAACGAAACAGCTAGTACATTATACAGCTTATTTTGTAGTGCCCCAGAAAAATAATGGTAATAAAGCAACTTGATTTTAGAATGACTGTGTCCGTCTAATAGTTATTTCAATCAGATTTCTTCCAGTACTTGGCAAATGAATTGGTAGATATTGTTCTCAGTTTCCATTAATTTCTTACAATCATTTTGAGTATGTAAAGGAGCAGTTAAACATGACCGGGAATTCCAAGTCTTTTATTTTTATTATTATTACTAGCAACTTGCCCGTCAAAAAATGACGGCAATAACATTGTAAGGCAGGTAATGCTGTTTGCCACACAATGTAAGCCTTATAGTCCTCTGAGTACCTTCGGCGCTCATTGTGAGCCTTGCGCTGAGGTCCTTTGGTGCTCATTGCGAGCCTCTCCCCTCATGTACTTTTGGTTGTCTGAGCACCTTCGGCGCTCCCCTCGTTTTCTTTTGCTCCTCTGAGCACTGTCGGCGCTCATTGTGAGCCCTGCGCTGAGAGCCTGTGTCTCGCAGTGAGCGCCTTTGTCGCACATTGAAAGCTCCTCCCCTGTTATTTTTTTATATAAATATATTTTTTTATAATTATTAATTAATTAATTAAATTGCGTTACCAACGTTTTTTGGCAACCCCGTGCTGCTGAGAACTATATATGTGATTATTATTATTACTACTACTGTTTATGTATAATGTATCAGAATTATTTGAAATTCATTATAGAGTGGGTTCAAAAAGCAAGTCACTAATGTAAAACAAATGATAACGCATGTAAAAATACAAATAGAATACATTAAGAACACATAAAATGTGATGCAACAGAGATGAGGTAATTTCTTATTATTATTTACAATCTGAACAGTAAGGTTGGGAAGTGAGACAGGAGGGTAAAATATGATGGCAACATATATGAAGGCAATAGGCTGCAGTTTACCGTATTCTGAACATTTGTTATTTCCATATACATTAAAAGGATTTAACTTTAAAATTAAAAAAATATGGGTCCTACGCTAATCCCTGAAAAAGCACTTACAAGTGTCCTAACTGCAGGGCAAATCCTTCATAGCTATGTTAATCACCCACCCCTATAACATTGCGAGAGATGTCCTATCACGATACAGCTGAAGCCAAGGCATAAATCTTCATTGAGTTTTGCACTGAAAATAAATTACGAGTTACTCTGTTAGATTTTCACACTCATACCCTATGCTAATAAGATTTTATGGATCACTTGCAAATCAGGGCACTGCCGTAAATGCAAAAAGCAGAAGAAAGATTTAAGACTACCAAGACTACCAAAGACCACTCGCAACTGTTTTTCAGACCATTGATGTGTCCCTTACAAGCATTTAAAGTGACAGTATAGCACAAAAGGCACTACAAATTGATGATATTTTAATAATCCAATATCAACATATGTGTAATTTCAAAAATTGATATGTTACGATTAAGCCGGTTTATGATACAAAATACAGGATAACAAACAACTCAGCACTCAAAAAGGTGAATACACCTCACAAAACCACGTTGCCTATAAACAAATGCTCTGATACATTGTCGATAACTATATCATATTTTAACACAAAATAAACTAATTTTACTGATTGAAGCTATAAATACAATTGTTACATCTTTTTAATATCAAAATATATTAATAAATAAAAACAATTACACATATATATATATATATATATATATATATATATATATAAATACCGTATATACTCGAGTATAAGCCGACCCGAGTATAAGCCGAGGCACCCATTTTACCACAAAATGCTGGGTAAAATGAGTGACTCGAGTATAAACTGAGGGTGGGAAATGTGCTGCCCCCTGTGTCCCTCTTGTGCCCTCTGTGTCCCCCTCTCTCTCTCCGTGTCTCTTCTCCCCTCGCCCTTCCCTGTGTCTCTTCTCCCCTCTCCCTTTCCTGTGTCTCTTCCAACCTCTCCCTTCCCTGTGTCTCTTCCCCCTCCCTTATCACCCTCCTCAAACCCAAAACTCAACCTTCCTCCTCCCTCCTCATCCTGAACCTCCCTCCTCATCCTGAACCTCCCTCCTCATCCTGAACCTCCCTCCTCATCCTCAACCTCCCTCCTCATCCTCAACCCCCTCCTCAACCTCCCTCCTCAACCCCCTTCTCAACCTCCCTCCTCAAACCCCCATCCTCATCCTCCCTCCTCAACACCCCATCCTCAACCCCCCTTCTCAACCTAAACGCCCCTCCTCAACCCCTCCTCCTCATACTCAACCTCCCTCCTCAAGCCCCCCATCCTCAACTCCTTCCTCAACCTCCCCCCTCAACCCCCCCATCCTCAACACCCTCCTCAAGCCCCCATCCTCATCCTCAACCCCCTCCTCATCCTCAACCCCCTCCTCAACCCCCCCATCCTCATCCTCTTTCCTCAACCCCCATCCTCAACCCCCCTCCTCAACCCCTCCTCCTAATCCTCAACCTCCCTCCTCCTCAACCTCCCTCCTCATCCTCAACCTCCCTCCTCAACCCCCCTCCTCAACCCCCAATCCTCATCCCCCTCCTCAACCCCCCATCCTCATCCCCCTCCTCAACCTTCCTCCTCAACCCCCCCATCCTCAACCCCCTCCTCAACCCTGCCATCCTCATCCTCAATCCCCCATCCTCAACCTCCCTCCTCAACCTCAACCCCCCTCAACCCACCTACTCAACCTCAACCTCCCTCAACCCCAACCCACCTCCTCAACCTCAACCCCCCTCAACCGCAACCCCCTTCTCAACCCCCCTCCTCAACCTAAACCCTCCTCAACCCCTCTCCTCCACCTAAACCCCCCTAAATACCTCCCCCTCTCCCCTCACTTACCTGCTTGTGCTCCGCTTCTTGACCCTGCCATCCTCATCCTCAACCCCCCATCCTCAACCTCCCTCCTCAACCTCAACCCCCCTCAACCCCCCTACTCAACCTCAACCCCCCTCAACCCCAACCCACCTCCTCAACCTCAACCCCAACCCCCCTCCTTAACCCCCCTCCTCAACCTAAACCCCCCTCAACCCCTCTCCTCCACCTAAACCCCCCTAAATACCTCCCCCCTCTCCCCTCACTTACCTGCTTGTGCTCCGGCCTCCGCTTCTTGACCCGGCGCGCATGTGACGTCACATGCGCACCGTGTCATTAGCATATCCCGGGTGCCAGAGGCCGGAGCAGAAGCAGGTAAGTGTGGGGAGAGGGGGGAGGTATTTAGGGGGGTTTAGGTGGAGGAGGGGGTTTAGGTTGAGGAGGGGGGAGGGAAAGAGACACGGGGGGTAGAGAGACACACGGGGGGTTAAAGACACACAGTGGGGTTTGAGACACACGGGGGGAGAGACACGGGGGGGTTAGAGAGACACGGGAGGGTGAGAGAGACACGGGGGGGGGGGGGGTTGGGAGAGTGACTCGAGTATAAGCCGACGGGGCCCTTTTTTGCCTTAAAAAAAGGTCTGAAAAACTCTGTTTATACTCGAGTATATACGCTATATATATATATATATATATATATATATATATATATATATATCTGTTCCCTTGCAGCAGCTAGTTACGGGCACTTGTCCTGCACTTTCCTGCATTTATCACGTTCCCATTTCCTACTGGCTCCTAGGGCTGTCTCATTGGTAAAGCTTGGTTTGGCTGCTCCCTACAAAAAAGTCTGTTACGTCTAAGGCAGGATTTACGGCTGTTGGCTGATTGCCCTAATGTGGGGTAGCTAAAGTTTAGAATACTGTTGGAACTTGAGAAGAAAAAGGTCCCAAAGCCAATGTACAGCTATACCACGGTTTACACTGTCCGATTAGCCCGATTAGGGCTCTATGTCCTCTATCTGCTGTTGTTTATGGTAATTATATTCTTACAATTTTTATATAACTTTTATCTCTTCTGCACTAATTATTTATTGTCTATTTTATAATATTGCAAATATTGATTTAAATTATACTTAAACTGTATAATTCTAAAAAAACTGTCAACATATACAATGTTTAACACCATGCTAGGGTAAGAAATGTTCAGATCATATGCTTATTTTAACAATATTCAATGAATTGATCCTAAAAAAAAACATTTTAATAAATGGAATGTGTCTTCTCTCATCATTAGGTCTATGTGCTTGCTATAGTCCTGAAACTGCTATATGGTGATCTTGCCAAATAGCCTGGATTGTTGGTATATCAGTGACTCCTAACTTGAACTTGGAAACATTAACAGACTAATGTTCTAATTGTATACAAGAGCTAGTGAACAAATTCAAATTTCATCATGGACCCATGACTTTAAATCTTAAAACACTGTACGGTTTGTTCACTGTACATTTATACTTCATGAACCAACAACAATGAGATATATGGTCCCTGCTGAAAGGTTTTTCCACTTCCACTGATTCATAGAAGCAAGGTACTAAGTTACATGCCAAGAACAAAAACACTCAAATATATTTAGCCACACTGGAAGAACCCAAAGCAGTTTCCAAACAAATAGATTAACCTTTTCTTTTCATATCTTGACATATTATGGTGTTATATGCTTCCAAATGATTGGATCCTTAACTAAAACCTTTTAAGTAATTGTGGAATGTCAACTTGCGCTGCTGACGTAAAAAAAATCTATTGCAGCTACAAACCTACACTTATAAAAAAAAAGTAAATGAAATATTTAACACATTTTTCCATACCGGGAATGAATGGTACATCCGAAAGAGTTTTACGATGTTGCTTTCCATTTCCTTTATGCAAGATGATGTTTAACAGTTGCAAATCAACTGTTCCAACTCCAAATCTAAGTCCAATTCTTTGGTGGTATTTATAGTTTTTCATTGTTAAATGTAATTGAGAACTTATAGGAAGTTTTACCTGTACAGTGTAGCATTATTTGTATTTTCCTGACATATCCTTGGACATTTCTTTCAACTCCCTCATCTTGCACTTTGCACTTGTCCCATAAGGGGTATACTCTTTCTCAAAGATAGATTAAGTAATGTATGCACTATGATTGCAAGTTCCCATTGGAACAAAAAGCTTTTCTACCTGCATAAAAACTTGATAGTCAAATCCCTGACTGCCAATAAGTTCCAGATGTTTGTGTGTCTACACACGTGCATGCAAGTGTATCTATGCTCAAACTCAAATATATTTATATGTGAATAATTAGTGCATTATTTTAAGCCTAAAATCATATTATTGTTAAGTGTCATACCAGATCGTGTTTACGAAAAAGAATTGTTTTACAATGAATAGCTGCCCCCACCTGGTTATACATATGTATGTCTTACAGAGGTTTCATTTGGCTATTGAAAGCAAGGTTTGTACATAAGTATCTCATATATTAGGTTATAATTATGGCAACACTGATGCTGTATGCCTTGTATTTTCTATATAAATTGAATATCAATATAGTGCATTACTATTTTTTTTTATCTATTTCTTATGAAAATAAAAATAGCATGTAAATAATAGCAGTAATAACTAGGGGCAGTGGGGGGGATAACCCCCCCCCCCCAATTTATATATTATATATTTAGTTTTTTTAAACAGCACCTACCGCCCATACTTTGTAGGGGAGGTAGGTGCCTTATCCCCGGTGTCTAGTAGGAGGAAAGAGATCACAATTCACATGAGCGCACTCCAATCTCTTCCTCTCTCTCCCCAGCACTTTCTAGTGCCTCCACCTGACCTACTGTCTCTTTGTCTGCCAGATTATTCTTATAGTCGGCTCTCATATGATCAAACAAGATTATCTTGCCTGATCTTGTGAGACTGGGGTATAATAATTATCCAGCAAGCCAAAGGGTCAGGAGGCGAGGGCGAAGCACTAGCAAGTACTGGGGAGGGAGAGGAAGAGATTGCAGTGCGCTCATATGCATTGTGTTCTCTATCCTCTTACTAGACACCAGACAACTACCACACATAGGCAAGGATTCAAACCTAGTAAGCTGCTACATAGCGAAAGTTACACCCAGTGGTACCTTTCTCATCTCACATTAGGTGTACTACATACATGGCCACTTGCCATAACATTTGATTTATAGTCTATACTTATGCACAATTAACTTTATAGGCATGTTAGTAAAGCATTAAAAGGCAGAAATGGATGACTTGATAGGAAAAAGTTACAGATGTATTTGTTTTTGAGATACTAACATGACTTCTCTGGATGTGCCATTTTTCTTAGGTTTTTCTCCTGTCTGAAAATGTCCTGATAGATCCCGATAGATATCCCACTTTCAAGTCAAGAGATGTGTTTTATATTTAGAATTGTTTAATAAAGATATGTAAAAAATAAAGGCATTTCTCACACTGGCTTCTTTGGAAAGGTATTCTGATCACAATATAAAAACAGTTAATAACATATTTGATTAAACAGAGTACACCATTTTAAGCAGGCAAACATTTGGAGGAGGTGGAGCACAGTAGAATCACATGAGAATCATGCGAGCCAATAGGAGTGTAACAAATGGAAAACCAATAGGAATATTGTGCAGTTTACTGAAAGGGGCGAAGCAGAGGGAAGAGGGTTAATCATGAGAGGAAGTGAAAGCTTAGAGTGATTTATTTATCCATTTTAGCACAATGAAAACAAAGATCTCCTCCAACTATTTCCATGTTGAAAATACTCCACTAACTTTCTATAAGGTAATATATGTCTTGTGGGTGTTGAGATACAGCTGTATCTTCCCCTGCCCATTCTCTCCTGGTACCCCTTCCATTTTTTTTATTGCCCTTTCCACCTCCATGGGGCTAGTTATGAACCATCATGTGAACATCTTTGTTTGCATGATGGTTCCTGAATATTTTACTACTGTGTTTTACGTGATTGTTTTAAAAAACAATAAAAAATAATACAAAATTCAGTTATTTATGTGCCTTATTAATTTTGGGCATGTATGCTAGTTTGTAAAAAACATATTAAATAATAAAAACAAATACATGTATAAAATCAACTGAATTATGTGGATGTATGAAAATGTTAGGAAAGTATTTAATTGATTATATAAATAGTCTATTGTTGATTTCACAGTTATAGATACTGTGTCCTATAAATACTCCTCAAGTTCCAAATATCAAAACTCTTAAATTGATTGGTCAAAATCCTAGAAATGAAGTAACGTAATTAAAGTAAAAATGCTGAAGAGATATTCCCTATGTACAGCTAGTGAAAGGAGTTATATAAGGCATAGAAGTCACCTGTAAATGTCATCTTGGTATTTCCTACTACACAAGAACACATTTCTTTTTAGTATCTAAAGGACCACTGTGGCCAGATTTTTTATACATGGTAATTTAAAAAAAATTAATATTGGACACAATTTTTAAGAAAGTAAAAATAAAATAAATACAGGCTTTAAGTTTCTAACTTTTACATGAAATTATTCTTTGATGCAGGCTTTTTTCTTGATGGACCTGCTTCTCTCAATTCTATCTCAACAGATTAACAGCTCCATTAAACTCTGGCTATGTTTTAAAATGTCGCCCGTAACTCCAATTTTACGGGTTATGGCTATTAAATTAGCACTATAATGAACCCGTAGACAACTTGCGGGTTAAAATGCAGCAAGGCCGAGAAAAGCCTACGTGTTGAGCAATGTTGAACTTTGTGCCCATAAATCTTTTAATCCGTCAAGCCCGTAACCGTTACTTGTTCAATATAGCTATTAAATTGCAAAAAAAGTCACACGCGAGCAAGCCCGTAACACACAATCGGAGCCCAAAGCGTGCTCGAGAGGACCCGCAAGGGGGGGGGGGGGGGGGCGGTAAATTCCAATACGTAGCACTTGTAATGCAAATAACAACACTCTACTGAACATTTATCATAAGGGAAAGTGATGTTAGGTCTTAGAATTAATAGCACAACATTCTCAAGCCCACAAATCGGCCCTGAAATATACTTTATTTCATTATTGTATTTTGTGTTATATCTATTCCTGCAATCGATGTGTTAAGACAAATACTGTAACTTGCATGTAATAGAATATCAAATGTACTGCCTTATTAATATTACATTAATCTGGAATGTGACGTAATGCTACCAATCTCTTTTTCCATTGGCTCCCTCTAAACCCGTAACTACGGTCTACACTGATTGATTGTCTGCATGGCCGCAAATCCAACGTTCTACAAACGAGCTACAATTTTCGTCTCCAACCCGTAGCTTGCAGCCCCTTCCAATTTAATAGCGTTAAATTCTATGTGCTTCACGTTGGACTTACAAGTCTGGAATTTAATATGGCCCTATGTCCCTGCAAACCAATTAGCTTTGCATTAATGCTAATGGGAGCACTGGAAGTAGTTACTACAGGATTGCCATTGGGCAGTTAGAGCTTCTTCTCTACTTTCAAAGACCACAAGGTGTTGTTTAGTTGTTCAGTGTCCAACTCTCCAGGACTTTATTGCCTGCAGCACACCAAGCACATCTGGAATTCATCAAGCTCATGTTCATTGCTTCATTGACTTCATCTATACATCTCCACTTCTGCTGTCCCCTTTTCGTGAGTCTTCAAATTTTCCCAGCATCAGAGTCTTCTCTAGGAAATCCTGTCTTCTCATGATATGGAGAAAATATCTGAGCCTTTAATCTCATGATCATACTTTCCAGTGAACAGTTAGGCTTGATTTCCTGTAGTATAAATTGACTGGACCTTCTTGCAGTGCAAGGGAAAGGGACTCTATGCAGTTTACTCCAACACCACAATTCAAATGTGTCAATTCTACAGTGCTCAGCCTTCTTTTTGGTCTCTATGGGAAATACCATATATTTTACTATGCAGACTTTTGTGGATAGTGACATATGTTTACTATTTAATAGCTTATCTAGACTTGCCATAGCTTTCCTACCCAGAAGAAAACATATTTTAATTTCAGGGCTGCAGACACCATATGAAGAGACCTTGGAGACCAGGAAAATAAAATCTGTCACTGCATCCACTTATTCTCCATCTATTTACCAGGAACTGCGACTATTGTTTGCCATAATCTTTGTCTTTTTTTAATGTTGAGCAGCAGGCCAGCTTTTGCACCCTCCTCTTTCACTCTGATCAATAGGCCATTTAGATCATCCTCATTTTCAGCCATCAGAGAAGTATCATCCACTTATCTGAGGTTGTTGATACTTCTCCTGGCAATATGAATTCCGGCTTTGGATTCCTCCAGTCCAGCCATGATGTATTCCACATATAAGCTAAATAAATAAGGTGACTTGGATTCTTCCAGTTCGGCCATAATGTATTCCGAATAAATAAGGTGACAGCATAATTGCACAAAAAAAGGTAATCAAATTAAAGGCTGTATTATTTTTTTACATTCTAAAGTTCTTCAAAAGGGTATATTTTAAATTTATGATCACATTGGTCCTTTAATGTATACTATTATAACATGTTTTTATGACCAACAAGAACAAATATACTATTTCTCAATTCCTATAATGTAAGAAAAAATTATATTCTACAACAAATGTTTCAAATCTTCTTAGATTGATAAAATGGGAAGGCAAATTGTATTAAGAATACATGTGCAAAAAGCAGCAAAGAAAAGAAAAAATCATTTAATAACCTAAGCCTCCATTTGATTTCTGTAGTAACTTCCACTGTAAGCCATTCCTGTAACTTTGGCAGCTCTTAAAATCAAATAAAAAAAAGTACCAAAGCTATTCTGTTGCTTCTTGAAAACAAAAACACATAAAACTAATGCACTTGCACCCTGGAGGGTTGGCCCAGAGCTCTCTATTCCTAAGGTGTGCTTGCGGCCTGCTTCCAGGAGTCTCTGGGTCTAAAACTCAGAAGTATCAATAGCAAAGCTGCAAAATGGTACTCACTACTTGAACACACACACTACACTAGATGTAATATTCTTCCACATGCCTATCTATCTATATACATCCTTTCCAATGAATACAAATAGTGCAGGAGGATTATGACCCCTGTGTCCATGAACAGCTGACCTACACATGTATGCCTTCCTACACACTATGGCCCTCATTCAATTGCAATTTGCCCAATTGAATAGGGCTCTAAATAAGCACATAACATATTTTTTGAAATAAGTTTTTAGTTTGTAAACATCTATCCAAAAGCAAGGTTTTCACTAACTAAAAACTTATTTGAAAAAAATATGTTATGTGCTTATTTAGAGCCCTATTCAATTGGCCAAATCGCAATTGAATGAGGGCCTATGAGTCAGTTGATCTCTGGGATTCCCCCATTAACCCACTAGCACTTATGAGCCAGGGGATCCACCATGTAAAGTATAACCTTGGGGCCGCTATGGACCCCCATGGCACCAAACATTAACCCTCATAACTAACATTAACTCCTATAACATGGTGGGTGCTCCTTAACAGACATATATATGTTGATATTCAATTCTGATTGACACATATTTCAGCCAACCGGAATGTTTAAAATTTGTATTTATTATTTTTAGCGCTTGTTTTTTTTGTTTGGAAGTAAAAATGAGGAATGATGGCTTCAAACAAGAATGAAGAGGATAGAATCTTCTATCAAAATGGATGTGCCCGCTGTGCATCCTTTTGTTTTCTTTGTAGTGTTAGAGACTAGGTGGGTCAGGTTCCATGAGGGATATCCTGGAATGAATAATTAAACCTGCACTGAATCAGGACAACAGCATGCACAATGACTGGTAACCATCAGCCCTATTAAATTGCCATTCGGCCAATTGAATAGGGCTCTATATAAGCAGATAGCATATTTTTTACAGAAGTTTTTAGTTGGTGAAGACCTTGCTTTTACATATGCTCTGTGCTTATATAGAGCTGTATTCAATTGGCCGAAACGCAATTTAATAAGGCTGTATTTTTTTAAATAATTTTTTCTTGCTAGAGCCCTTGTTTTCTGCTGTTTCCACATCTATTTTAAAAGTTTAGTAATGATTAATTAAAGACACATTAAAATTAAAAATCACTTACACTGGACCTTTAAACCTCTGATTCCAATTTTCCCGTTCTCTCTCATACCCTCTTCTGTCTTAGTCAATTACCTTCATTCTCTTTCCTTTATTCCACCACAGTTGTTCTAAAAGTTTAACCTAGAGCAGCACAGCAGTTAAATTTGGCCCTGTTTTTGTAGTAAATGGAGTCAAATTAATAGAATAAACCAAGTAGTACCAAAGATGTAATTGAAAGAGGACTGGCATAAGTGGCAACTCAGTTCTGGCAAATAAAAAGAGTGTTTTAAACATTATACAACAATTTTATTCTTTAACTATATTTTATGTTCTCAACTCATTAATATAATTTTGACAAGTATATCGGAAATCTGAGTTTTTCTACATGATGATTGATAACTGTGATGAGCTCTGGTTACAAGCACCTGAACCTCTGCCCATGTACACTAGTTGCCAACTCTGCTATGTACAGCTAACTCTGAAACTTGCCAATTTTCCAGGCAGGTGATTAATTTTATGATGGCAAAATGAAAAACATCTTTTAAGCGAGAACTTTTCTATTTATTTAACAAGGTTTTGCTCTCTTATAGGTAAAATAGCACAGTAATGTATGTTCCATGAATTGGTGCCCAAAATAAATGACAAATTAGTGGACATTTATAGGAACATTATAAATAGCTTTCCAGTCATACCACAGCACCACAATAAATGAATCTAATTATTCACTCTCCAGTCTACTCTCAACTTTACTGCTTAACTCATCTTCCTGACTTGACCCTCTGCAGCTGGTGTTCTGTTATTCTAAATCTTTGTACCAGGATTCTACCATTTAAAGGGAAACCCCAGAATTCCCTGCCCCCCTAACCCCTGAACTCCAATTAAATTTATAACCATGGGGGCCTACTGAGATTCTCATGTCAACTAACAATTAACCCCATGGAGAGCCCTTTCAAAAGCCTAGAAATATGAGGATCGCTGGATACAGGATTCCACTTAGATCCCACAGAGGTTAACAGAAGGTGCCACAGAGGTCCAGTAAGGACTTTCATGGCATATTGGTCGATATTAAATGCCAATGCTAGTTAATATTTAGATGCCACAAGTGTCCTTACAGGACCCCCGTGGAATAGGGGTTAATTTAGATTGCTACTGTTGTTAGGGACCTGAGTGGTCGGTGTTAGGTGCCACAGAGGTCCTTTAAGTTAAGTGCCATGGTGGTCTAACCATTGAAGGTAATGGTATGTAATTAAACCTAGTTGCAGAGAAAGTTCAGTATGTAGTAATCATAAAATAGAGAAACAACTCAGGGGCTCCTTCAGCAAGATTTAGCGATAATTACAGTTTATTAGAATTATTATTTAACGTATTATTTTACTTTACTTTTATGGTTATATAGTGACCAGGTAAGCAAGGTTGATGTAGTGACCTGGTAAGCAAGGGAAGGAATGCTTGAGGGTTCCTATCAGCTTGCAGGAGGAGGGAATCCCCTGGATTGCCTGGGTTCATAGGGGTGATCGGCAGTGGGGTCCCCTGGCAATGTCTTTTACTTTTTAACCCCTTTCCTGTAATGGGAGAGGGTTTATATAAATAGATGAGGGGAGAGGGCTGTGCAGGTGTTACTACAGCACTGCTGCAGAGATTACTGAGGTGATAGCTTAGAGTCTTTTGTAGCATGTTGCATGGAGACCACAGGGCTTAGGGAGTGAGGCAAAACAGCCCTGGTGTGTGTTTCTGAATCTACTTGAGGGTTTGTAGAGGTATCTGATTAGGATGCATGCAAAAAAAAGCTCCCACATCTGTGAGAGAGCCTTTTTGTGCAGCTATGTATCCCATTGGAATGGCACCTCTAGTCTGTTGTGTGGAATTGTGCCCCTAGCTGTTAATTGGATATTTATTAGAAGTTGCATTTTGTTAGTATTGTCATGCTTTTTTTTGGCTAAAAGAAAGAGGTTATATCCAGCTATTATTTACATTATATGGTTGTCCATTGGTCTTGCTAATCCACACTGACACATTGATGGTCTACTCTTCTAACATGTGAGGGGTTAAATCATTTTCCTTTGTACAAATGAAATGTCTGTGTCTAGTAAACAAATCATGGTAAGACTTGGCCAAGCCAATGTTAGATATTGTAGACGTACAGTCGAAACCTTCAGAATGCTACATTTAAGATAGTGTGTTCTGAGACATACACATCTCACTTCAATACTCTATTGTCCCAAATAAATATTATCAAGCAGGTGTTAAGATTAAGTGTACAATGGCCTAGTCTTTAACCAAAAATACTTGGCAGACAATATGGGCCTGAGGTCACACATATTAATATTAATCCAGTTTAATATTTTGTACCAGAGTGCTCTCAAGCGGATAGAAACAGATATACACAACATATTTATCAATACATTATAATTTATACATTTACATGCAAACGGGGAGTCATTATTTGTGATTGGTGGAAACCAACCTTGTGACGATGAGGAAGAAATAGTTTATCAGATAGAGCGAGGTAAGGTTTGGCGTCTTTTGTCTCCTTCTGGTCTTTCATTCCTTCCCTAGTTCTTTGCTGGGTCTGTTCTTCTGTACTATTTTCTGGCTGGTCTTTATCTGACAGTCCTGTCTGAGGACATATCTAACTGACCTTCTGTGGCAAAAACCTATGCCCCATTAATATCTTCCCTAAAATTGCTTACTATATCTGTCTATCCAAATTCTATCCTAGCTTTACAACACTTCCTAACAAACCAATAACACAAAAAGGGATTACTTCCGACTATCTTGAGAATGGATCCTAAAAGTTAGAAAGGTGTTATCCTGAATTTCTATACATGGTATGTATAAACTGGTTTAACGTTCTAATTTGTAGTAGAGTTAAAATTAGCCCAATATACCACAATCCTTCTGTTACCATTTTGGGAGTGGTCAGAGAGCCAAGACTGATTAGCACGTGCATTCTGGACTGTAGATGTTAATCAATATACTTCAATATGTGCCCATATTCCTTAAAACAGACTAATTGACTATATTCAATAATGTAACCATTTAACTCTGTTACAAAACCAATTATTAAAAACACTTATACAGCAAACCATACTCAGCAGTATTCCACATATTTAGTCTTGTATCACACAATCAAAAAAAATGTTTTACATCATTATCGATTGTATTGACTATTTGATAAATTAAATTAAATGTAATCAATTTTGATGTAAGACCAGTAACCAAATAATAGTTTGCCAATACCCAAATACAAAGGTTAATTAGCTTGTAACCTCACATACAATATAACCACCCTTGATACATATTGCTTTTACTGATTTTACTAGAGTAACATGTTATATTGCTAATTATTAATATCATATATACTGTATCAAATAGACAGCTGATTGTTTATACACTTATTATACAAGATTATATAACCTGTTTATATACTCCTACATTGAACTAACCAAATATAGATTATATTAAAATAAATTGTTAATCCACATTTGATAAGTATAAACTACTTATTGATCTATGTATTGCTATTACCAAATATAAAGTGTGTTAAGACTAATTGTTATCCAATTATCCAAAAGAGATTGTAATAGACATCAGGTAGATTGTATATTGTGATCTAACTAAATATCAAAGCTTACAAGTTTAAACACTTATATCCTTGATATATACTGCTATACCAATAAAAGCTATTTCTGCACACATGGTATACTTGTCGATAATATTATCCTCAAACTCAATTAATCTACACACTGTAATATTTTAAGAAACTATATTAATCTATAAAGTGTAATATTTATGTCATATCAATCGCATGACAGAATAGTGATCATGCAAAAAAGATCCTCACCAAAACAAGATGCTTCATAGATTAAATATCAGTAAAGAATACAAGTGTTTAAGTGTTAAAGTTACAAAAGTTTATTCTCCATTAAATATTTATAAATTAAGAATCTTAAATTTAACTCATAAGATCTTAAATAGACTAATTAAAGTTCCATAATTTTTTTTTTTAAATTTGACAATGAAATCATTAAAGAAATACATTTCTTACAAGCCTACCTGGAACCGATACCTTTCCTGCTGTTGGATGATCCATTTCTAAAATGAGGCCATTGTGTACAACCTGTAAATGAACAATGTGAAACATCAGTAACTTATAAGAGTAAAATATCACCTTAAAATCAGACTGAGACTTGAGATTTATTTTGAATGCATTGTGGTTTCTGACACATGTCATCATCTCCACACTCAGTTCAGGATTTTGGTCAAATTGAAAAAATAAATAAATTATAGTACCAGTATCCATTTATTTATTTTACTTAATTTTACAAATAACTAAGCAATATAAAATATCAAATGTAATTATCAAACTTAATAAAAGCAACCAACTAAAAAACAACTGTTCCTGAACTTTATCATGTGAAAAATCATGTCAAGCCATTCAACAGATGAGTTTTTAATACCGGAGACCGCATCAGCTATAACAATATTTTTATTTCAAAATATTTTTATTGGTAAATATTGGTGACTTTTAAAAATGATAATTATCAAATATCTCCTTACAAATTCATTCTGTTGTCTTGGGAATTATTATTTTGATAAAATAAATCATAACTATTTTTTGTATTTCAGGAATCACAGTTACAAATGTATATTTCTAAAGAAATATATATCCTGCTGACAATAGATTGGTATCTGTGTGCATAGTGTAATAGGATACTAATAGAGAAAGATGTATTTTTCCAAAATACAATATTGGTGATTGCACCTATCATTTGGAGTATTATTCAAAAAACATATAATTTATTCAGCAAGTCATTGGTTACAGATGGAGTTTATTTCCAAAAGACTAAAATTACAATTGTTACAATTGTACAACACATTAAGTATTTCCTCTTAAAGAAATCATTGTTGATAATCAGAGTGGAACTTCCTTAAAGGTTAATGGTATGTATTTAAACCTAGTTAAATAGGAAGTTCAATATGTAGCAATCAAAAAAATAGATAAATAACTCAGTTTAAATAATTTCAGTGTACAAGGGGTTCCATCTGAAAGATTCAGTGATAATTACAGTTTATTAAAATTATTATTTAACTTACTATTTTATTTTTACTATACAATTTTCTGAAGTAAAATAAAACAGCGATTGAGGGTGTTTTTTCTTTGTTGTAGAAAGAGGCTGTATGATAATGTTGAACAGTGTGTTTCTTTTCTGAAAATGAAGCTCCTGGAGCAGCATATACTGCTTTGAATGTATAACTATCTTTGGGGGGTTTGCCCCTGTCAGCCAATGAGCAGCAATATAGGTGTATGGGTCATCAGTGTCTGCCAATGAGATCTAGAGTTGTGCATACTCTCTGCTCACACATGTGGCATTTCCTGTTAGATTCCAACAGGTTTTATTAAATATATTTTCATGAAAAAAAAACTTTTGTATATGATTAGTCTGTTACACTGCCTATATTTGCTAAACATACAAATAAGACATTCAAACTTGGCTAAGAGTGCCTACAACAGACCAACACAATTTTCACAAAACTTAAATGTTTGTTTTAATACAAAAAGATTGATTGTTTAAAACACTAAGAGGTTGTTACGTTAGGACTACTATAGTTTAAAGAAAACAAATGTTGAGTGTAGCCATACATATCAACAACTTCACTCTGATAACACATTAAACCATTAAACTATAAAATGCAGAGAACTGACTGACTTGCTGTTACTATAGACAGGAAAAAAATAGCCTGCTTTTCTGTATCTGCTCCCCTCATGCTAAATGTTTTAAGCATTGCTGGAGGTTTTGATGTTACTATGTAATGAAACTATGTTTTTTTAAAGTGAGGTTTAATGTGAAACTCCTGTAAGCCCCAGAAGATAAATCTGTCCAATATTATTTGATGTTAACAGAATATTTGCACATTAAAACCAATGTCCTAGTCAAAGTATACATAGCTTAGACTTTTTGAGAAAAAGGCAAAAAGTCATAGAACTTACATTAAGTAGAACATGGATGTAGGAGTTGGGGGGGGGGGGGGGGGCACATCCCCCAGATTTTTAAATGTTTGCATGCTTATGTAGAAAAACTGTTGTGAGGTATTTGTATGCCAGGAGCTGTATCTACACCTCCCCAAGAATTATCTCGGCTACTACAAACCTGAAGTGACAAATAAATGCTAATGGGTGAAGTGTTATAAAACTGGAAATAGAGAGGCCTTGGCAAGTTTGCTATACTTGGTAGAGAGGCACCTTAGGATAAGACAAGACAAGAACTAGAGCTCCACAATCCCAACAGACAATACATTCATTTATGTGTGCTTCTATTGATTTTCTCAAATATTTAGACAGAAAAAGGACACCTTTTGAAACTAATGATAGTATAGAAGTCACATTGGGTTATAATAATACCCAAAATAATACCAACAAATTCAAGGCTGTGATACAATCAAAGTATATAAAATATAACTTGTAATTTACAAATTTAAAAAGGATAAATATAAAATCCGTAAAAAAAAAAAAAAAAAACTTACAGCCCCCTCTAGGTATTGATACAGTAGTACTATCACTCTCTATATGATATTGTTTAACCACATTGATATCACATGTTAAAGGTATACAGGTCTTTTTATGATAACTGGGATTGTTATGATATTATGACGTCTAAATACGGAGACACGATTATTGCTGACAAACAAAGTCATCAGTTTTATTTTAGTAAGATCATAAAAGCCTATCTGGCCTCATATTGTTAAGAAGGATGACATGCTTAGCTCTTGCATGTATAACTGCTGAGTCTGATTAACATAGTGTTGTAGGACTATATCCCACAGCCATATGTGCTTTGGCACATATTAAACGTAATATTACTCAAGGGGCTTAAAACATTATTTATTTATGTATATATATATATATATATATATATATATATATATATATATATATAAGTTTATGGCATGTGAGAGCATTCTGCTGTGGGATGTCATCAATAGAGCAGCTATATGAAAGTCCCTGTATATAGTTTACTTATATTATTTGGTAGCCCTACATGCAAATGGACAAACTGCCTTAATGGATGTGAAATTTGTCTAGCAGAATAAAATGGACATCCTAAATATGGACTACATCATCTATTCTCAACTACATTGCCACAAACCCGAGACGAGGGACCCACGTACCCCCTAAGTCTCCTGCTTTAGCTTGCAGGAACAATCTCCAGGATGTGACTTTATTCATATCATCACCCAGAAATTCAGATCATAACAACATTCACTGGGAAGCAGAAATATCAGATCCCTTAATTAGCAATTCACATCATACACCATGCACCCTGGTTTATTGCTGAGACAGACTGCCTGTTTTTTATTTTTCCAAAAACAATAAACCATCCCCCTCTCCACTTTCTTTAGACAAACCCCCTCTGGTTTTGCTCTGCTGTCAAAATGCATGGTCCTGGATTTTGATGTTCGATGTTCGGTGAAGCGTATCACTTTATGACTATACTTTGATCACACATGAGGTTTGCAAGGAGGCCAGATGTCTTTCTGGCTAATGTATTAACCCATCTCTCCTTCATCTTCCCTCCCTGTATAAAGGATCTGCTTTCTTACTGACACTTTCCCCAAGTGGTCTCCAGATCTGATCTGCTTTGTAACCCAGAGGGACAATAAACTAACTTCAAATGTTATGACTATCTGAGATCAGGTAAAATAACAGGTAAAATAACATTATTACAATGTATATATAGCATCACATAGAAACCCCAACATTAATACACATAAAAACAACACATCACAGCCTTTAAAAGTCTCATGTCCATTTTAATAGTCTTTGATATAAGCAACCCAGTGTGTTAGAGTCCCAAATAACAGAGTTGCTTGTGGGGTTCAGGGGAGTCCCAGAATCAGTCATGACATGCATTCCTTACTGACCATCAATTGGTGAATGTTAACCATAACATGGTTACTATACATAACCATCACATATGCTATGATCATCTACTGTATGGATATGCATGAGTAAGTTAATATTTAGAAAAAATAGATGAGTTCACTGAGGACTGCATTTGAGAATTATTAAAAGAGATGTAGCCCCTATCTTCTCCTCTGTCTAGTCACAAGGCTTCCATCCCCTGTGCAGCTACACCCTCTCCAAAATCTCAGGGGAGATGAAGGGGGAGTAATCACTAATGGAGGCATCGCAGATGGAGCTTGAGGCATGGAAGTATTTGTGGTCTATTAGGGACTGCTCTGGGTTGAGAATGCCAGAGCCTGTTGCTGCAGATCCATTTTGAGTTGGATTTGAGTACTTTGATTGTTTGTCGCTTCCAACAGCCTGGCAAGGAAGGCCTCAAGATGCACATGGTGCCTCCTAATTTTCCTGCATATTCTCATTTGTGTGCCTGCCACAGTAGTTTGTTGAGAGGAAATGCCCTGGAGGAAGCTCACCATCATGCCCTCCTTTCCGTACTTCTAGGAGGCCAGTTCTTTGATGGTAGTCTCCAAAGATGGCCCTAGGGGTGAGGTTGTAGGGACTGCTGGTGGGGCAGCAGAGGTGGAGCTGGAGGTGGCATTGGCGGCATGGTGGGGCAGTGCTGAGGTGGTGAGGTTGTGGCTTTGGTGGTGGGTATGGTGGAGGAGAAGCTAGTGGTGCAGGAGCATATTAGAGTGCTGGGGGGTTGGAACAGTATGAGGTCCCAGCTGGTGAATCTATATGGGGGAGGATGGGGCAAGTGGGGTCAAACTCCACACTGATAGCGGATGGCCATGCAGGTTTCCCCACTACCCACAAGTAGGTTTTGTCCTTCTCCTCATATTGAGTAGTCATGTTACGGCTGGTCCTTCTGCAACTGATTCTCCCCCTCCTCTTATTGATGTATATTTTGAGCTTTTTTTGTACTGCCTCATATCAAACCAAAATCCTTGGCTTGGGTCTGCCCTCTGCAGCTCACGAAGACACAGACTCTGCTGTAGTTGCTGTGCTTGCTAAAAAATCAGTGACTATTGCTCAAAGATTTGTTGAAACATAATGCTAAGACATGGTCCCTGATAAGCTAGGACTCTACAGTGCACATCAAGCCTGACAGAGTCTATATCTGCATACTCTGCAGTGGGCACACCTAAACAGGGACTATTCATTTGAAGTTTATTAACTTTTAATGTATGTTTTAGCTGATTCTCATTGTAACTTTGAATTTGTGAGTAATAGGACACACAGGTATATTATATACCTAGTCAACTCCAAGAACCTTACATATCCATATAACTGATAGACAGCATTTTCATAGGATGTATGTTATCTATGTGTGTGGGGTACATATTTAAGTATGTGATGGGTGATAGTGTTTATGATATTTACCTGGCATTGTCCTTGGCTGCATGATATTCACCAGGTACGGGAGTCCGACCACTATAGTTGGGGTGATATAATCCCTCAGCATCCTCTCACACTCATTGAAATAAACCTCACAAACACCTTGGCCCTCTGGCCAGGCCTCACTTCTCTGCCCCTGGGTAGAATATGGATATGGGCATGGATGTCAGGGACAAGAACCATAAATTCTTAGTAAGTATAATTAAGGATATTTGTGTTTGAGAACAGCCTCTTGTCCTCCTGACTGCATCTGGGGTAGCTCACCTCCATGGTTTGTCCCTGGGGCCTGCCCCTCCCCAGCACCCTGATCAGGCCCCTCTCCCCCTGTCACAGATGTATACATATATATGTACTTTCCTTTGGGGCATCACTCAGCCAAAACTTCTCTAACACTGCTGTCACTGCTGGACATCCCGACTCCCCACTCTCTTATTCTCCCCTACTCTCCCAGCTCCTCTCCCCAGGGCACCGTCTCTTCATCTTCTCCTCTCCTCATCTACTCCCTCCATACTTTATCTTACAACAATTGTAAAGATAAATCAATATGATACAGTAGGTTATGTGTATATACTTAAATGTATTATGTGTAGTTTTAATGTAAAGGAATGAAATGTATTTGTAATGTGGCCTACACACACATATATATATATATATATATACTGTGATTATCCAGGGGTAGGGGCTATTACTGTCCAGGGCCACACGGACCGTTGGATTCTTGGAAATCTCAGCACCAGCACCCTGATATCTGGCTTTTGTATCAGTCAGAGTCTCTCCATCAGGAATGAGCGCTTCCAGGAGTCTCAGTAACCTTCTTGTGTTAGTGACCAGGACATGATACTTGCAGGGTGGAGATAGGATCAGTATCACAGCCATCAGGAGCAAATAAGAGAAAATGCCATTTCCAAATATCTCAGCAGTGAACTGATTTATTTTTGGAAAATCAACAATATTTATAGGGGTTAGATACATACAAACACAGGAGATTGACTCCACATGGGGTCTAATAGTCTGGCATCCTGTCTGGCACCTGTGAACAATAGGCCAACCTCCAAATAGACATAATGCTGTCTCCATGTCTAGTGGTCAAGACCTCAAATAGAGTACATTAAATATATCTGGCAAACAATGAGACAAAACAGATTACAATACAATGAATGTATTTATGCTGGAGCCAAGCAGTCTGTCCTTTATGGTGGCTCAATGGGCTAAGATCCAGGAAATGGAAAAGGGGTCTGTGACTATATATATATATATATATATATATATATATATTATAGGTGCATAACAATGTGTATGTAATTTACGTGATGTCAGTAATATGTATAATGTGCAATTTAAGTGCATAGCAACATAATAAGTCATAATCATAACCTTAAAACCACTCTCTCTCTCTCTCAAGCAGTTACCACCTCTCCTATGCAATTAAAGTTACCCACCAACGCCTAGACCTGTGGAAGAGCTACAAGGCAGATAACATGCTGTTTTATGGCCTGTTCCTGTCAATTATCGTGATGTTCTCATTTTCTATTGGTTCCTATGGCTAAGGCGTAGCTCAAAATTCAGCAAACAACTCAGATTGGCTAATTTGCCAATACGTCACACAACCCGGCCCGTATGCATACTACGCAAGGCCTTTATTTCTAACCGACGGTTCATGGGTTTATGTATAGCGTGAACAGATTGCAAAACATGGCTAGTAGAGATTGTGATGGATACGTATACTGAGAAAAAAGAGCTGCCGTAATTGCAAGAAGCCTTTATTGCACAGATACGTTTGATTTCAATAGGGCCCTAGGAATTTTACTATCTTGAAAATGACACCTGGTGAAATAAAGTTGTCGCAACTGTCCCTTAGTCTTTGGTGATTAAGGTCAAGTATATCTCCATTTTTGCTATGTCCCTTTTAGGAATACTAATAACATTTACCAACTTAAATTTTTTTATGGTATACGTCATTCAGAAGTACTTCATAAAGATATAGCAAATCTTCATACTTGCACAATCAAAGCAGAGTTCAATACAAACAAAGGGCAATGCAAATAATCAAATGTTTACCAATAATAAAAGAAAATACAAGAAAATCAACTTGATGACTAGCATTACACATTTGGCTAAACAGTTATTCAGAAATATAAATGCCCCACTAACATATACAACTTTCCCCAAAGTATAAAATACCCCTAGGGTCTAACAGAGGTATCAAAATGAAAAGCTGGCTTTATTACTTTTTCCTACCTATTTATAATTTTAGATAAACACAGTGTTTTTAGATAGATAGTGCTACGGAATATGTTGTTGTTACTGTTTAGTCGTTCAGTCCGACTCTCCCTGACTCTATGGACCACAGCACGCCAGGTGCTCCTCTCAGTCACTGCCCCTCTGATCTCCATCAAGTTCATTTCTTCAGTGACCTCATATATCCATCTCTGTCTTCCCCCTTCTTCTTGTGCCTTCAATCTTTCCCAGCATTATAGTTTTTTCTAGGGAATCCTGCCGTCTCATGATATGGCCAAAATATTTGAGCTTCAGCCTCATGATCATACCTTCTATTGAACAGTTTGTCTTGATTTCCTGAAGTATTGATATATTGGATCTTCTTGCAGTTCAAGGGCTCTAAGCAGTCTTCTCCAACACCACAATTCAAAGGTGTCAATTCTACGGCGTCAGACTTCTTTATGGTCCAGCTCTCACATCCGTATGTTCCTACTGGGAATACCATAGTTCGAACTATGCTGACCTTTGTTGATATTTTAATATCTTTACTTTTTACTAGCTTGTCCAAGCTTGCCATAGCTTTCCTCTCCAGAAGCAAATGTCTTTTAATTTCATGACTACAGTTACCATCTGCAGAGATCTTGGATCCAAGGCAAATAAAATATGTCACTGCCTCCACCTCTTCCCCATTTATTTGCCAGGAAGTGAGATTGCAGTTTACCATGATCTTCCTCTTTTTAACGTTGAGCAGCAAGGCCAACTTTTGCACTCTCCTCTTTTATCCTCATCAATAAGTCCTATAGTTCCTCCTCACTTTCAGCCATCAGAGTAGTATCATCAGCATATATGAGGCTGTTGATATTTCTTCCAGCAACATTAATTCCAGCTTTGGATTCATCCAGTCGAGCCTTACGCATGATGTATTCTGCATATAAGTATAATAAAAAAGGTGATAATATACTACCTTGTTGCACTCCTTTTCCGATCTTGAACCATTCTGTTGTCCCATGTTCGGTTCTGACCATGGCTTCTTGGTCGACATACAGATTCTTTAGGAGGAGAATTAGATGATCTGGTACTTCCATCTCTTTAAGGACATGGCACATTTTGTTGTGATTCACACAGTCAAAGGCTTTATAATAGTCTTTGAATCAGAAGTAAATGTTTGTTTGCAACTCTCTTTCTTTATTATCCAGCGGACATTGGCAATTTAATCTCTTGTGCCTCTTCCTCTGCCCGGCTTGCACATCTGGTAGTTCCTGGTCCATATATTGTTGGAGTCAAGCTTGTAGAATCTGAAGCATTACCTTGCTAGCATGTGAAATGACTGCAATTGTTCGATAAATTGGAGCACTTTTCGGCACTGCCTTTTTTGGGGGATTGGGAAGTAGACTGATCATTTCCAAACTATTTACCATTATTGAGTTTTCCAAATGTGTTGGCGTAAGGCAAGTAACAGTTTCACAGCATCATCCTGTAGAATTTTGAATAGTTACATTGGGATTCCATCATCTCCTGCAGCCTTATTATCAGAAAGATATCCTAGGGCCCATCTCACTTCACTCTCCAAGATGTCTGACTCCAGCTCATTGGACAAATTATTGAGGCCATCACTGCTGTTAAGATCCTTCCTGTATAAATCTTCAGTGTATTCCTGCCACCTCTTCTTTATCTTCTTCTGTTAAGTTCCTACCATTTTGTCTTTTATTACCCCCCTTCTCTTAATTTACCCATTCGGTTATCTTCTTCAATCTCTCTACATCACTCATTGTAGAAGATCTCCTTGTCTCTTCTTGCTATCCTCTGGAATTCTGCATTCAGTTGGAAAAATCTTTCCTTATCTCCACTACCTTTTGCTTTCCTTTTTTCCTGGGCTACTTTCAAAGCCTCATCAGACAGCCAGTTTGGCTTCTTACTTTTCTTTCTTTTAGGGATATTCTTTGTTGCTGTTTCCTGGATAATGTTACAAACTTCTATCTTCCATGTCTAGTCCCTTAAATCTATTCTTTACTTCCACTGCATATTTACCAGGGATATTATGTATTGTGTATCTACTTGGTCTAATGGTTTCCCCTCTATTCTTCAGGTTCATTTTCACCTTTGCAATAAGAAGCTCATGGTCTGAGCAGCAGTCAGCTCCAGGTCTTGTTTTTGCTGACTGTATAGAGCTCCTCCATCTTTGGCTGCAAAGTATATAGTCAATCTGATTTCTATGTTGTCCATCTAGAGATGTCCATGTGTAGAGTCGTCTCAGAGGCTGTTTGAAGAGGGTGTTTGCTACGACCAATACTGGTCCACTGGAGAAGGAACTGTAAACCCATTCCTGTATCTTTGCTAAGAAAACTTTATGGACAGGCACAATCAGAGACATAACGATATGGCACTGGAAGATGAACCCATCAGGTCAGAAGATGCCTACCACATTACTGAGGAAGAGCAGAGGACAAGTACAAGTAACAACAAATCTAATGAAGTGGTTTGGCCAAAGCCGAAAGGACAGCCGGCTGCGGATGCGAAAGGGAAGTCTGCTGCTGCAAAGACCAATTCAGAATAGGACCCCGGAATATTCGAACTATGAACCAAGGCAAACTAGATGTGGTCAAGAATGAAATGACAAGGTTAAACATTGACATCCTGGTAATTGGTGAACTTAAATGGACTGGAATGGGACATTTCGCATAAGACAACCACCAGATATTATACTGTAGTCAAGAATCCAGCAGAAGAAATGGAGTAGCCATCCTAGTCGATCAAAGAGAGGCCAAAGCAGTTCTCGGTTACAACCCAATAAATGACAGAATGATTTCAATTGGAATTCAAGGCAAGCCATTTAATATCACAGTGATCCAAGTCTATGCTCCAACCACAGATGCTGAAGAGGCTGAAGTTGTCCAGTTCTACGAAGACATTCAACTCGTCATAGATATAACACCAAGAAAATATGTTACTATCATCATTGGAGATTGCAATGCTAAAGTAGGGAACCAAAAGACACCTGGAATAACTGGCAAATTTGGCCTTGGAGTGAAAAATGAAGGAGGTCAGAGATTAGTAGAATATTGTCAAGATAATTACTTGGTTGAAGCAAACAGAATATGTTGGCACGTTACAAATAAACGATAACAATAGATAGAAAAATAGTAAAATTCCACCTGATTCCTCATATGCATTGAGAAACATGCAGATGGAGAATAATGCCTTCACTGTTTCTGCTGAAATATTAGCTCATCAGTCGAAGATGTAGTTTAAAGCCCATGTCAGGCCTACTTCAAAATAAAGTAGAGTGGTTTTAAGGTCGTGGACTCCTTTTAAATACTGGAAGTTGTAAGATTAGATTAGACTTAATAAGTGGATCAGTGGCTTTGGCACACTAGATAACCACATTTTATATGGAGTGAAAAGTGCTTGTAATTATAAACTCTCTTCAGTCTTGCATTTACAAAATAATTATTTTTTTTATTATTATAAACATTATATCTAATAAATTCTGAGTAAAAGTAGAAAGTGGGAAAGGTCATACTTACAAATGATATGACTGGATATTATCTGACTAATTACATTTTTTTTACATTTCTGCTTCATTATATTATAACTACTACGTTTCTTTTTGGTGATAGAGCAGATGTCTGAATGTCACTGTTCAGTTCCTCTGTTCGCATACAGTACATACAGTATTTATATAACTCAAAACTGACAAATAAAGTAAAAGACCTGCGTGTCTACATAATTTGTGCCTAAAGCAATGTTTAAATTATGGGTACTTATAACTCACTCACAGAATTCACTTTTCACTTATCAGCACCAAAATTAAAAGGCAAATATGGCAAAAAATGCAATGGACTTGGCAGCAAAACACAGGGTTGCTCATAATCGCACCTTTTAAGATCAAAGGAAATATTACCCTTTAAAAACCATTAGTCAAGCTTTATCTAAATATGAGATGCAACAAAGTCATGTTATGCTTGGAAAATCTAAGAAGGAGAGATGTGTGTAAGTTTATTAGTAACATGAAGGACTCCGGTATTGAACTCATATTTAATAATAGTGGATGATGTCTTTCACACGTAAACTACATCATTGGAATGAGTTCTGCTGTTTACTGTAGGGTCTCACAGAACCATCTCTTATCATCCTGTAATGATAATGACATTTTTTACCATCTTTTTAAAATGCTCTTGCTTTTTTTTTAGTGAAATAAATCAGTCTCTTGGCATAACTTAAAAGGTTTGTAGTCTGGTAGTAAAGAAAATCATGTTTTGCCATGGCACCTGATTGCACATAAAAGCAGATCAATGTAGTTGTGATAGTCCTACAAAAAAAGCCATTGGAAAAAAAAATACGGTTCTTTTTCCAAGATTGCGCAAGTCTCATTTTACTTAAGTTAGATTTGGTCCAGTCTAGACATATGCTTTAAATAAACTGATTTATACAGTCAAATAGTATTAAGAATACGTTTGGTTTAAACTGAGATTTTGCTTAATGTTTACCATAACAAATGTTTTGTGTTACCAGCAACCTATGGCAACAGAGAAAAAATCCAATTGACCTATTTCATATTAGTTATTATTACTAACCTCTTCTGGAATGCTACCTTTTCGTGGTGAAGGGGCTTATGTGCTTCAATGAAGCTGTGCTCTATACCAAGAATGGTCACTCAAGATGTACAGGTCATAGCAGAGAGGTCAGATAATTGCTGTACACCGGAGAAGAGTCACGAAGAGTCGAATACGACTGAATGAATAAACAACAAAATTATAACGAATTATAGCTTAATTACATTACATTAGAAGACCTAGGGCACTCAGGTCTTCCTGCATGGCAGTAGGAACGGTAGTGTTTTTTATGTATTTATAGAGAAGCTGTTGTAAAGTCTTTCAGCCATATTAAATCTAAACGTCTAAAACCGTAGCCTGTAACATAGCCCGCAAGACTTACGGCTATTAAACTGGCCCTGTAAAGCAACCCGCTAACGACTTGCGGGTTAAGGGCGAAAAAACCCTACACGATGTCGAAATTTGAACTCTGCGGCTGCAAATCCCTTGTTTTTTCAAGCCCGTTACTGTTACGTTTGAAAATCGCTATTAAATTGCTACAAATCCACTGTGGTTCAACCCCATAACCTGCAAATGGAGCCAAAAAGCCAACGGGTATTAGAGAGGACCCGCAAAGTGGTTAAAGCCCCATCTGTAGCACTCTAAATGCAAACACCAACACACTACTGTACTCATAATTAAAGGGAAAGTGATGTTAGGTATTAAAATTAACAGCACAACATTCTCAACCTCGCAAATCTGCAATATAAAACACTTTATTTTCTGTTTTATTTCAGTGTTATATTGATCCCGGCCACCAATGTGTTCATACATATGATGGAACTTGAATGGACTAGAATATCATATTTACTGATTTATTAATATTGTATTATTTCTGGAATGTGGGTCCGATCGAAACTTCTAGTTGAAACCTGTAAGGCTTTGAAATCTAACCTCCATTTTTCAGTGACGTAATGATGACGATCTTTTTTGCCATTGGCTCCGTCTAATCTGTAGCTACGGGTTTGATTAATTGATGATGTTCCCGGCCGCACATGCAACGGGCGCAATAATTATTTATGGGCTTGCGTCTACGGGCCAGTAACTTGCGGCATGGTTGAATTTAATAGCTCTGTAACGCAGTCAAATTTCAAGCCCAAAGCCTTTGCGGGTGTGCCGATGCCGCTACTGGCTGCTTGTATACTACTGGCTGCTTGTATACTATTAATTGTATTCTCCAACTATTTTTTTTCTCTCCTACAACCAGACATGTGGAAGTGAACTGCAAAGCTACTTAGTCAGGTAGGCCCCCGTATGAATGAATTTCCTATTTTTCCCAAGTATCACATCTGATCCTGCATATAGTTGAATGTTTACCTTGCATAAATACATACAGGGTCAAATAGGGGGCTATCAGTGGGACTTTTCAGCAAAATAATTTCATAGATAGAGCAATATTATAATAAAAAGAAATGAACCTGGATACATATAGAGGAGTGCATTTGAAAAGCTTCACTTATTTTGACAACCAGAACTGAGAACATTTGAGCAGAAAATTCAGAGGACATTTTAGAGGTCAAGTCCTGCAAACAATGGACTTTAGCTCAAATTGTAACTCTGTCAATGAGTTAATCTGTAACGCTCTCAGTGAAGTCAATGACCAAACTTCACTAAGCTTCACAGGGGCTGTAAAATAGTTCCATTAGGCAGCAAATGTCTAGTTCCTATGAGAAAACATCTGAGAGCAACTGTGCTGGCCATGTGAGTTTAGTAAATAAGGAAGAGTTAGCCTTGTATGGATATATATTTAGAAATTTTGATATGTTGGTTTTTAATACCTCATCCAATAATGTTTATGATTTTATTTCAAGCACTGTTGGTACTTTATTGTGAGTGGTTTTCATGTGATTTTACAGCACTACATAGTTATCTTTAACTCAGGTTCCAATAGCCTGCATAATTACACGAATAACTGTGCACAAATGCCAGTGACTTTTCCGATAAGAACACATTTCTGCCTCCTAATTGTACTATATTGCCTGTAACATAATATTATATTTATCAAATGTTAAATTAAAATGTCCCCCATTTTTTCTGCAGCACTGAAACATGGTTACCTTCCGACTTACTCCTACGAAATGGAAACAACCTCCAATCTCTGCACATGTTCTACCCAGGAAAACTTTACACCTGTCTGATTGCAGCCGAATTGTCATCTCTTACGTCCATCTGGTCAATTCAAATCCCTTACTGCTATTCCTGTCCAGGACTCTCTCCCTTCATATTGTAAGTTTGTGAGTTTCCAATCTTGTAAAGGTGCTTTGTGAAAGCTCAAGGACAGAATCCTTAATTTTTTTAGCATGGTTTAATAGTGTGGTTTTCTTTGTACTCAATCCATGTATAGCGCTAAGGAATATGCTGGCGCATTACAAATAAAACACAATAATAATGATTATATCCTTTTTTTTTATACATTTGTTTGTTCTCACTGCAGACAAAGCTAATAATTCTTAGGCCTCTGGTATTAAGAGTAAAAGGTGGCCACCATCATCACATTGACGGTATTGCACAAACATGGCACGATGGCATTCCATATCTTATCTTTTTTTATACCAACAGCAAAATATTTAAAAAATTTAAAAAATAACATGAAGTTGAATGATTCAGCAATTACTCAAAGACAATGAAAAAAATGCATTCTCAACAAACAGACAAGGGCTGAGGCTGGCCTGTGTCTTGAGCTAATCTGGACTTGTCTTTTTAGAATGCGGAGGTACAGACCCTGGCCAGGCTTTCTTTGATAATGGCCACTGCCTTTTAGTGAGTATTTGCTGCTTTAATCCATCAGCACTCGGTTTTGAGTGAAAAGAGTGGCCTCAGACTGTCGCCAGTAAATATCTGCAGCTTTTTCTGCCAGAATGACGGAAACAGCCTCCTTTCTGTTGCATAAACACAGCTCACCGAACCAAAGAACATCAAAAGGCAGCCAGCTGTCACATGGCTGTGCCTCTCTTTTATAGTGTTCAAATATTTTAAGCAATTAGGCTCGGCAGTAACTCAAGCAGGTAAACCCAGATAAGCTGAAAGATCATTAGATCATCAGCCTTGTAACTCCAAAGAGAAATGTGCAATTCCAGAGCATCTACTTAAAGGAACATATTACCTATAAGTACCAGATAAAATGCAACAATAGCATTATGTTTAATAAGGTGTACTTCTAACAATCTGACAAATTTAAATACATTTTATTATTTCACAAACAATTTATTTACAGGGAGATTAATTTTGAATAGGTAGCCTTGCTAATAAACAAATTATTTTTAGGAAGAATAAATATCACATATATAGTTGTGAGCATGCGGGTCGTTGCTAACGCTGAGGGCATGCAAAGCGAGGGCCGCAGTTGCTGGCAAGGAGCGCCAAAGGCGCTTACGACCCATTACGACCTTGCAAAAAACGCCCCAAACCTGCGCACATGAAAACATGAAAAACACAATAAATACAAACAACAAATACATAAAAAGCTTACCTACAGCAAGGGGGGGCACCCAAGACCTCGAAAACTGAAGTTACACCTCAATTTAACTCCAAATAAAAGAGTTTAGACACCTGAAAATCCCCTAAGCGAGAGAAAAAATGGCCGCCGAAAAAAAAGAAAACGAGGCTACAGCACTCTAAAGATGCAAAACACCACCAAACACCTACGGATTTTCCGAAAAAGACGTACAAGATCCGAAAACAAGGACGCAACCCGCGCGACCCGAAAAACATCAGAAACACAATAAATACACACAACAAACACATAAAAAGCTTACCCACAGAAAGGGGGAGCACCCAGGACCTCTGCAAGTGAAGTTACACCTCGATTTAAGTCCAAATGTCGGAGTTTAGACACCCGAAAATCACCTAAGCGAGAGAAAAAATGGCTGCGAATAAAACGAAAACGAGGCTAAAGGCCCCTAAACACGCAAAACACCACCAAACACCTACGGATTTTCCAAAAAAGTCGAACGACATCCCAAAACAAGGACGCAAAATCAGCCACAGCCGCATACCTCACATTAGGCGCCATTTTAGAACAATAACTTACACAATCCGGAAGTACACAGCTACCCTAACGGATTTGCCTCGCGCACGCACACTATTACACTACACACTGCTCACATTCATGACACTTACACAGCAGCTCCACAGCACTAATGCTGCAGCAACATCAAAACAGATTGCCAGCTTTTCAACACAATGCTTCCTGCATATATTACTTCACAATAGGTAAAGTATATTAATTTCTTATTTTAATAATTGTTCATTGCCATACCAAAAATAAACACCAACGCTGCTCATAGCACACAAACAACCAAGAGCCTCGCAATGAGCCTCAAAGGCGCTCATTGCAAGCCATGCGATGAGAGCCGAAGGCGCTCAGCGCAAGGCTCGCAATGTGTGCCTAAGGATCTTAAAACACCAACAAAATTAATTTCGCACACAAACAACATTACCTGCCTTACAATCGTATTGCCATCATTTTTTGACGGGCAAGTCGCTAGTTACCTAATAATATCCACAAATTATTTATCTTTCTCAATAAGGCTCCTCCTTGCAGCATAACATACAAAGTTTTGCTCATTTTTAAATGTAATTTCCAGAACAAATACATATAGTGATTGATTGCCACTGCTTTTTGCTCCTTGGTAAATGCTAATCTTGTTAACAAACCTGTAGAAGATTCTTCAATAAGCATGAATATGTCTTCTTACAGCCATGGAGCTATATTTTCTACGTACATAATTATTTTCAAGTTACAAGTATGTGCACAAAATTATGCATATGTTTTACGCACTTTTTCAAGTGCATAACCCTTAAAAGTCCTCAGAAGCCAATGGTTTTTGAAACTATTTGTTAAACTATATATATTCTGGAATTCTCTCCTACCTCCCTTGCAAGCATGAAAGCCCAACACAATATGACAAAACATAGACAATGGACCCTTCATACTAAAAGTTGATGACTTGGAAATGTTGAACTATAGCACTTACGCTCCATAGGATAGCACACAATGAAGAGGTTAATGCTTCACCCTTTAGTACCTCAGCACATTGTGTCTTAACAGCATATTATGATTATTCCATTACAATTTTTGCTTAAAGTGTTAAAAACATTCTCGATTTAGTAAACTTTTAAATGACCTGACAACTGAAAAACATTATGGATATGGAAGGCTTCTGTATTATACTAGGTATGTAATCTACATGTATATCTATTCACTTTTATGTACGTTATATTATTAAGAAGTACATATAAGCTCTGTTTTCACTGTCTAAATATTACCTGCTTGGCTCTGCCCTCTGCAGCTCACGAAGACAAAGACTCTGCTGTATTTGATGTGCGGTGTCTCATACTAACCAATCAGTGACCGTCCATAAGCAACATTGTGCATTGTGCTGCTGATACATGGTCCCTGATAGGCTAGGACACCGCACTACACATCCAGCCTTACAGAGTCTGTGTCTGCATGCATTGCATTATGCAGACCACTACAAGGACTATTTCTATAGTTTTAGGCATTTAAAAAAGAGCTTATAAGCACTTCTTTATAAAATAAAGTAAATAAAAGCACTAGTAAATTCAAGGAACATTCAATATTCATTTAATGATGTTTGGTTTAACGCAAAGTGCCCTAAAGAGCAGGAAAACATTAAGAAGTTCTATGTCACTACTTTATTTACTAACAGCCTTATTAATTATTGTGATTTGGGCAATAGGGCTCTATATAAGCACAGAGCATATTTTATTTACAGAAGTTTTTAGTTAGTGGCTTTCTATCCAACAGCAAGGTCTTCACTAACTAAAAACTTCTGTAAATAAAATATGCTCTGTGCTTATATAGAGCCCTTTAGAATTGGCTGAATGGCAATTTAATAAGGCTGATAGTCTTGTTTAAGATAGTGAGTACTAGGAATACATTTCATTTAGTGTGTTCCTTACCTTTTAGTTTCCTTTAGTGACATTTCTTTTGGATGGTACAAACTTAGTTGCAACTTCTCATTAAATGCTTATAGTGATAGTGTCTTTAATAATTAAATGTAATTTTTCAATAGTTTTTTTAAATACAACCGATCATAATTAGAATTATTTATTTTCTTCAATAAATTGGACATTTCCTGTGCCACTTTAAATGAAGCCCTTTTTAGTCAGTACAAAAATGTATCTACACAATGTAACTATACTTGGTTCCAGCTCAGTAACTGGTTCATGAAATTCATTGCTGCCTTGCTTTGTTTAGCCCACAATTCCCAAATTATACAACTGAAAGTCAGCTCTTTTAACTACAATACTTCTTAGGTGGTTTCCAAATCATTAGAGCCAGCCTCTAAGAAACAGAGTAAACAATCAAGTGTTGTGCAGAAAATTATCTAAAAATACTGCACAATAGCGCAGTGTGCAGAATAGATTTATTCCTCTGAATAGTTCCTTTGAGTTAGTGGCGCTCGTATAAAAGCTGAGCAATTCTTTGATTACTAGTTTTAATGAAGCGGTTAACTAGCTTACATTCAGTTACTGGAAAATCTCTATTATGTAAGCAAGATTAAAAACAAGTGTCAGTGATATTTGCTTACAGTTCGTTTTGTATATGTAAAATGTCGCTATTGCACTTTCCTTAATAAAAATAATTTTTACAAAAATAAAAGAAAATCTTTAATGAAGGAATATAACAATGTAGAACAATACAGTAACAGTAGCAAGTAATGATATTTACTTAATTTATTTATAAAGTTACTGCATTTATTTAAAAAATCAAATGTGATGGGACCAGATTATTCTCTCCCAACCTTGATATATTAAAAAACATCCTAAAAAGATTTACTGCTTACCTTACACTAATTCAACATCCCCACACCACAAACACTTCTGTTACTTCTGCTCATTTGCATCACTCAGCAGCTAAGGTCCCCTCATTATTTTTCTATCATCAAGTGATGTTGTTGCTTAGTTGTTCAGTCGCGTCCGACTCTCCGTGACTCTATAGACCACAGCACGCCTGGTGCATCTCTCAGTCACTGCCCCTCTGAGCTCCATCAAGTTCATGTGCATTGCTTCAGTGACCTAATCTATCCATCTCCGCCTCTGTTGTGCCTTCAATCGTTCCCAGCATCAGAGTCTTTTCTAGGGAATCCTGCCGTCTCATAATATGGCCCAAATATTTGAGCTTCAGCCTCATGATCATACCTTCTAGTGAACAGTTTGTCTTGATTTCCTGAAGTATTGATACAATATAATTACTACATAAATGAATGGTGCAGTGTAGCATGGTGTGACAGAGTTTATGTGAGCGATATAGACTCTGCAAAGCTTTCTTCCAAAGTAGGACTGCAGGAGTTAACTTGCTAAGTTAATTAGATAGTTTAAGATGGAGGAGCTTTTGAAAACCCTGGTACAAGTCGCTGCATGGCAGCAAGAAACTACACAACAGTCTCTGACAAAAGTAGTAGAGGACAGAGCCCATATGGCACAGGAGTCGACAGCACAACAGGCTCAAGCCAAGAGTGAAAACTTCAGCTGAAAGCAAATAAATTACTTTTGGCCCAGCGGCAGCACATGATATCTGCAAAAAGGTTATGTGACTCAAGTGACCAATGACAGGAATAAAGCAAATGTTTGCCTGCAAAAAATAAATAAATAATGAAGATGATGTGGAAGCATAGCTCATGACCTTTGAGTGGATGGCCACCAGGGAAGCTTGGCCCCAAAGTCACTGGGCTAGTATCCAAAATGTGGAAGATATCTGCTAGAAAATACCCCAGAAAGATTGGTTGTTGAAAATCAAAATCACAGACAGAACCCTGACAGGGAAGAACCAATGCAATGTGACATGGGTCATCACCAGTTCAATTGTAACCTGATCAACTTGGTGGGAGTGGAAGAAAAGTTTCACCAATTTACCAAAACTGTAAAAGTTAATGTCAAAGAAACCACTGCATTAATCAATTCAGGAAGTGCAGTGAATAATTTTGGAGGCAAAATCATAAAGCCTAGTGAAATATAAACATCTAATAAAAAAGGCCTAAATTGTGTGCATGGAACAGTGAATCTCTATCCTACAAGTACAGCAACACTAAAGGTACGTGAGAAGAAGATGACAGTCGCTGGGCCAGTGGTCACTAACCTGCACTATCCTATCTTGCTTAGCTAGGATTTTCCTAATTTTGAAGACATCCTTCAAATGAACAAATGGAACACTGTGGAAAAGCCTGAAGAGAACGCCCAGGCTGCGCAGGAATATATCTGGTCACATCTGTCATGTTTTGATAGTGACCTATATTCTGGACGGAAGGCTTGTAAGACAAAGTGGGAATGAGGAAAAGTTGGTACAGAAACATGGAGAAAAGCTTTTGAGAAGGTGTTAGCTGTAGGTTGAATCAAATACACATGCATAAGTGTAATATGCTTGTATTTAGATTTGATATTTAGATTTGAAACGTGCAGCCTTCACATGTATATCTCACTTAACTGACTAATTGTATGTTATTATTAACAAAGAAGATCATTTCTCTCTGTTTAAGTCAGTGTTTTATTTTTCTAAAGCGGATTTGATATACATCTCCAATATGGCGAATTTAATATGGTAGGACTGAGTAATGGATCTTACACCATCACTTCTTCTCTCTGTCCATTATATTAGTGAAGTATGAAGGATTGAGGAGTGGATCTTACATCCTCCATCCTATAGGTGGCTCTACCTCTTCGTTTTGTTTATTTGTATCAAATTTGTATCAACCTGACATAATTTCCTCTCTCTGTTCATTATGTGAGTAAAGTATGAAGGATTGATGAATGGAGCTTACATCCTCCATCCTATACGTGGCTCTACCTCCCGTTTTTGTTTATTTGTCTCAACTTTGGATCAACAAGACATTACTTCCTCTCTGTGATCATTTCCTTTGTGAAGTAGCCCTACCCCCTCCTTTGCTAGCCAATCCCAGCAAATGTACCAATCAGGCCAATCAGAAGCAACTGATGTCATCACTGATGGGTTATTTAAACCCCAGACTCTGCCTGCCGCCATCTCTATTAGACCTCCCGCCTTTGATAAAGCAGTTGAAACTGTGAAACAAGCTGTTAGACTTTAATGTAGGGTCTTTGTTGTAGGCCTGGTTATTCATGGCATTTTTGCGACTTTAAGCCCTGGTTCTCTCAGAGGCAGTTCTATTATCTCCAACTAATGAGATTGGATAATGTAGTCACCACGCTAGTTTATTGATATGCAAGCATATGCTGTCCCACAATAATGGGTCTATACTGTTTTTAACGTTTTTGTTTTAATCTACCCCTAGATAGGTAACCTGGGAAATAAATGTGAAATAGTGCGTTAGAGCAAGCTAGTCTTTTTTGGAGGATATCACTGTTGTTTGTTGTGGTAAATGATTTTCTCTTCTTTGCAATTTACGTCTTTTTTTGTGGTTTAGCTTCAGGACTATAAGTAAGAAATGGGGCATAAACATAGGTTTGCCCTCAGGTAGACGGATCCATGACGATCAAAGGGTTCTCTCTCTCCATCTATTACTGTTAGCTATATACTACTACAACTGACCTTTGTTATCTTGCTGGATTAAGGGCTCTTCTCCATTGTTTAATAATTTATTTGGTCTCTACATTGAGAGGCCCTATTATTACCAATTGCAAGAAATTGCAAAGTTTGTACTGTACCAAATATCATTTAATTCCAAATATTGATCCCGGAATTATTGTGTACCAGGTCACCTGGGTTTTTATGTTTTTTAACACAGAGTTTTTTGAGTCAATAAAGTGTATATGTCCTATAGATTGTGTTGAAAGTCAGGCTGATGAAAGAAGAGAAGCTGACAGAGAAAGCACTATGTGCTTGAAGAGGAAGATTTGATATTACAGTAGTTTTCCGCTGAAAACAATCACTTTGAACGAGATTAAGCTTCTGACCAATTGCTCCAAATTGCTCGGAATGAGCTAATATAAGTAAACCGGTTACCTATTCCTGGAAGAGAGAGGAACCAAGGCCCATACTTAATTCTACATAACGATCTGCTTTACAGAATTGTCCCTTCAGTTAATAAAGCTTTGGAGCAACTGCCGGTCCCTAAAACACAAAGAAGAAATGTTCTAGACCTGGCTCATCAAAAGATGCTTGGAGGACTTCTAGGAAGTGTTAAAAAAATTGGGCAACATTTTTAAGTGCTTTTATTGGCTAGGTAGTTATGACGAAGTGGTTTAGTATTGTGCATCTTGTCTAGAATGCCAGATTACTGCATCTCGACCTGAACTGCCTGATACAATGAACCATACTTGAGGAGCCTTTTGAAAGGATATCTATAGATCTTCTGAGACTTCTAGAAAAGTCAGCCAGAGGACAGCAGCTTATATTAGTGATATTGGACTATGCCACAAGATATACCATTGCACACAGCAATTTCAAAGAATCTGGCTAAATAACTCACAAACCTTTACTCAAGGATGGGGATACTAAAAGAAATCCTGGCAGGCCAGGTAATACCATTTGATCAAAGTTAATGAAAGCTGCTACAGAATAAACAGATCTTTCCTGTTCACTAGGTGGCGCGGCCCAGGGGTCTGTGAATTTATTCCCAGTGTAAAGCGTATAATGTGCCAGTACCTGAACCCTAATAACCCTAACCCCCACAACCCTAACATCGAACCCTAAGCACCCAACCATAACATCTAACCCTAACATCCATAACCCTAAAACCCCTCACTCTAACACCCCTCACCCTAATACACCTAATCCTAAGACCCCTCAACCTAACACCTAACCCCCCTCACCCTAATACCTAACCCTAAAACCCCTCATTGTAACACCTAACCCTAAAAGTGCTCATCCTAACACTCTCACCCTAATACTAAAGCATAAGAAATGCATGGACCCCGCAGCTGTGGCACCTAAGGGCCGAAAGCTGGCACTGCGTACGGGCAGCCAAAAGGAAAGGTCCGAATAAATCTCTGAGATGGATTGTTGGAACAATTTAATAGAACCTTGAAGAGCATGCTTATAAATGTTGTAGCACAAGATGGGAAAAAAATTGTATCTACTTTTACTTTATATCATTTTTGCCACCTTGAGCCTCTATTGAATTCTTTGCATTTCAACTTCGCTATGGCCATCATCCAAGAGGGATTCTGGACATACTTTGAAAAGAATCAGAGGAGCAAGCAGTGGCAGATGAAAATATTGTTGAGTATGTGAAAAATATAAGGGAAAGAATTTCTCAAATTGCTAGTCTGGTACAAGACCATATGAAGAAAGCTCAGACACCAAACACATACTATAATTACACAGCACAAATGTAGAAGTTTCAGCCTGGAGACAGAGTGCTACTGGTAGTATAATTGTGCCTAGAAGGCAAGGCCCCTAGAAGATTATTGAGGTTGTAGAAGAAGTGTATTATAGAGTGAAGCAATCTCAGCATCTGAAACAAGAGCTGATCTACCACATAAACCTACTAAAACCCTGGAGAGAGAAGACAGTATATGTGGGTGTTACATGATGGCTGACTAGTTAGAAGATATCAACAAAACAGTTTGCTGTGTAGAATCCTTGGGGTAAGGGTATAAATTAACCCCAATCACATACCTGAGGTTAAAAGAGTAGTGATAAAGACAGAAGTTCAGCAATGCTGAAACTGGATTCATAGAAGAATCCCAAAGTTATTGTTGCAATCCTATGGAAATGGTTCCAAAGACTGACGAAACTTTTTAATTCTGCAGTGACTTTCCCAAACTGAATTCAGTATCAGAATTTAACACTTTTCCCATTCCCATAGTGAGTGAACCAACAGATTGGCTTGAAAGGAAAGATTCTTAACAACACTGGATTTAACAAAGGGATATTGACGCAATTGGCAAAAGAAAAAAATAAATTTTCCACTCCAGATGGTCTGTTTCAATACAAAGTCCTGCCATTTGACTACATGGACCTCGGGCAACTTTCCAGAAACTAATGGACAGACTATTATGTTTTCATTGTGACCATGCAGCATCTTACTTAGATGATATAGTCATCCAGATCATGGATTAGGTGACACATCTTTCAAAATTGAAGCTAAATATCTCAGTTATATTGTAGGAAGAGTCAAACGATAGCATGACCAAATTAAGTCAATCCAGAACTGGCCACAATCTCTAAGGAAAATCCACGTGAGGGCCTTTCTGGGCATTGTGTGCTATTACCAAAGGTTCATTCCCCATATTTTAAACATGAGCCATCCCATTGACAGATCTCATGAAAGCTAGAGCTTCTGATATGGTAAAGTGGAGCAAATAAGCCAAGGAAGCTTTCAAATACTTAAAATCTCTGCACTTTGTTAGGATCCAGTTTGAATAGCCCCAGATTTTGAGAAATAGTTCACCCTGCAAACTGAGTTCATTTTGCAGTCTTATCACAGATGATGGCAAATAAAGAAACACTCAGATGTTACTTACTCAGAAGCTAATTCCTCCATTAACGTGCCTAAAACACAGGAACAAACAGACAAAGTCTTGCTAAGGGAATTTAACAACAGTAAATCACAAATATATAACTCAAAAAACCTCAAAAACTAACCAAATACAAAAGTGCACAATTAATTACATACTCCCAATGCAAGGTGACACTGGCATCCATTGATATAGATACCCCCTGTGGATAGGGGGATACAAATGTGCTACAGTTGTTTGACAATGGTATTTCCCTTCCTTGACACATTTTTTACTAAATTATTTCTCTTTGGTCCATACACATGTTCTTTTTTAAATGTCCTACTTTCTAACACGCCCTGTATGTTTTAGAATTCATAGGCTCAAAAGATTCTAGTTAGGAAACTGCTAACTTGTCGCACTGGTGTATGTACTGAATTTACACAGGGCACTCACAACTTTATTTGGTTGGTTAAATGAATGATAACTGAATCTGTAACCACCTTAACCCATGCAGTGTATATCACTGCGCACTATGGGCTCGATTCAGTTGCCCAATTCGTAAATGTATACACACTTAAAATTACTCTTATTATTGCTACATATTCGCCAAATTTTACTAACCGACACTAATAAATTCTTAAGTTAATAGATATATATAATATATACATATATATATATATATATATATATATATATATATATATACATTTATAAAAACAAACAAACACCCAAAGCCAAATGTATGAGTTCAAGGAATTTCCAAGTAGCTAATTGAATAAGGCTATATGTCACTTATAAATAATATTGACATTATTTTCAACATGAGAATCGTCCACAAAAAATAATCAAGCAATATGAAGGTGAAAAAGATATATACAGCCTTATTAAATTGCAATTCGGCAAATTCTAAAGGGCTCTATATAAGCACAGAGCATATTTTTTTACAGAAGTTTTTAGTTCGTGAACTTCTATCCAAAAGCAAGGTCTTCAATAACAAAAACTGTAAAAAAATATGCTATGTGATTATATAGAGCCCTTTAGAATTTGGCGAATTTCAATTTAATAAGGCTGATAATATACAAAGAAACAGCCCATACTAATTAAGTTACAATGTCCCTCAGATAATTAAATCAGTGGGATGTTATGCATCTTTTCCACTGATATTATTGAGGTTTTCTACAATGTAATATGTTAACAAGAAGAAAACTATTAATCCAGAGACTAAAATTTGGCAATACCTAAAAGAACCACTGAACAATAAAAATAAAATGCATATGTCTGAAAACTTTCAGTCCGACCAAGGCAAGTGAAAAGTAATACTAATTTTAATTAGAAAAAAATAAATTTTGAATACATTTTGGTGCTTCAGCTGGACCATGGACAAATTTTGGTGAAACTTGTCAGTGTGAGAGATGCAATAACAGAACAGGGCTTGAAACTACTGACTCAAGCTGCCTGCTTCTGGTTCCATGAAGGAGACGGATGTAGTGTCAGTTTCAATCAGAGACATTATCTATCACATACTCCTGACCTCTCCCCATACCTTCCACCACTGGTATATATTAACAAAAACACCTCTCCTGATCAAGCTCTAAGGTGGTGATGCAACAAAGACCATATGACATTCTATATTCATAAACAAAAATTTATATTCTCTAAGAACGTGCATGGCTTATACAGCTGGTAATGATATTAGTTACATAATTCAAAGACAAGTGCTGCTTTTCTTTAATTACAGTACAGTAAGATTTTCTATTAGGAAAGTTTTAATCATTGTTTGTTAAAATGGCTGTGGAGTTAAGGATTTGCTAAAACTTCAGTCTCATTTAAAACATAGATTTTGGAAGAGATTAGTTTCTATGTCCATTGCAATCTAGTTTGAAATAAACAAAAAGTGATTACTAATTGTAATACGAAAGTTGGTAGAGATTCATCCTGAGTTTTGACAGCTGTTGTAACCAAGAGCCACTAGCTTCAACTTCACTTTAACACAAAACTATTTACCGCTTGCGACTGTAGCTAGTTTACCCTGTCATCTCAAAAAAGCCCAAACAGATATAAATGCTTAGGACTAGTGAAGCAATAAGCAAGAAACCATAGAGAAAAGAAAAACAAAAAATCCTGAAGTATGTAAGTTAATGGGGTAATGTTTATTTTCTCTAAAAATATTTAGGGAATGTAATGATATTAAAAGCCTGATATGCAGGCTGTAGCAAAGGTGTTTCAAAGAAAATAGACATTATAGAGCAGAAGAAATATGCTAAAGGCATAAAAGAAGAAGAACTACATCCTTTTTCTATTTGCATCTGTAAACCAAAAGGCTACTAATCCACAATGGGCTTGTAATTCATCTAATTTCTATTTTTTTTACCATGGGATTCCCTGCAGCCATTATGTTTTAAAAATCCCCTCCCGGGGAATCCTCTTTAAATCTGTATTCCCATTCTCTCTGCTTCATTTTTTTTCCTTTCCACCTTAGGAGGGAGTATTCTAGTATTGTTATGTCACATTTTATGTCTCTTAGCAGCAAGAATTTCATTATTGATATTTCCTAAAAACTACTACCTAAATATTAATATGCTTCCAATCCTACAGATTAGCCTGTGTTGTAGCTTACAATCACCCAAATTGTGCATCTTAGTTTTATTAGACTATCCATATTGTTCGATAATTTGTCAAGTATTTTATGTAGTTTAATTCCAAACTGTACAAGAGCCAGATTACAACTACAAATCAGTTATAGGAAGGAGTTCTACTACTTTACTTCTACTTGAACAGAGATTTGACCTACAGTTTGTATCTGATTTCATTGGACATCATTTGCCATAAAATAGCTTTCCATGTTCTATGCATTACATCTATTGTTCCAAGGAGAGAGATTCACATCTCAACTCTATTTTATGATTGCCGTAGAGCAGACCTGGGAATTGTACAGCCCGCGGGCCACACCCGGCCCTTTGACTCTCCCTGTCCGGCCCGCCCACCAGGGCAGAGGTGACCGAGCGGAGCTCTCCGAACTCCGTCACTCGATGCCCGACTGTGCCGTTCCTGCTGCTTCCACTCTCCTACTGCTTCCACTCTCCTTGGGGTGGCAAAAATGCCCCCAGTTGCCACCCACCGCTAGAATCACTCCCCCTGGCTCCCTCCCCCTGACTCCCTCCTCCTCCACAGCCCGTGCTCTTTGCTCTGAGTCTGGTGGAGGAAAGGAGGAGACGGCTGTGGGAGGAGTCACCCGTGGGAGGAGCTTCCAGAAATCGGCGCCCAAGCACAGAGGTAAGGGAAATGGGGGGGAGGGGATAAGAGGGGGAGAGGAGAGATAGAGGGAAGGAGATACATGGAGAGACAGGAAGAGGGAGAGAGACAGGAAGAGGGAGGGAGAGAAAGAAAGAGAGAGGGAGGGAAAGAAAAAGGGGAAGAAAAGGGAGGGAGAAAGAGGGAGAAGAGAGAGAGAAAGAGGGCAGGGGGAAAGTGAGTGGGGAAGAAAGGGGAGAGAGAGAAAGGGAGAGAAAGAGATGGAAGACAGGGAAAGAGAGTGGGATAGAGAAAGAGAAGGGAAAGAGAGGAGAGAGAGAACGGGTGAGGGAAGATGAGGAAGAAAGAGAGGGAGAAAGGACAGAGGGAGATTGAGTGGGAGAGAAAGGGGAGAGAGAGAAAGAGGGGATTGAGCGAAAAGGGGAAATGGGGGAGCGGAGGAAGAGAGAGGGGGGGAAGAGAGAAAGGGAGAGGGGGTGGGGGGAGAAAGAGGGAGAGAGGGAGACAAAGTGAGGAGAGAGAAAGAAAAAGAGGGAGAGACAGGTAGAGGGAGACAAAGGAAGGGAGAGACAGAAATAGAGAAATAGAGAGAGCCAGATACCTAAAAAAGTGGAAGAGAGGAGGGCGAGAGAGAAATAGAGACAGAGAGAGGGGGTATAGAGAGAAAGAGAGAGAGCTAGAGAGGGAGACAAAGAGTGGAAAGAGAGAAAGAGGGGGAGAGAGAGGGAAAGAGGAGGGAGTGGGAGAGAAAGAGGAGGGAGAGAAAGAGAGAGGGTATCGAGAGAAAATGAGGGAGGAGAAAGGGAGTGAGAGGTGGAAAGAGGGAAGGCGAGAGATACAGAAAGGGAGAAAAAGAGGGGAGGGAGAGAGACAAAAACAGGGAGGGAGGGAGAGAAAAAGAGGGGGGAGAGAGAGAGAAAGAGGGGAGAGAGAGAGAGAGGGAGACAAAGAGAGGGGAGAGGGAGAAAGGGGAGCGAGAAAAGGAGAGGGGGAGAGAGAAGGAAAGAGAGACAGAAAGAGGGAAGAGAAAGAGGAGGAGAGAGAAAGAGATGGGAGAGAGAGAAAGAGACGGGGTAGAGAGTAGAGAGAGACTGAGAAAGAGAAAAAGAGGAAGGGGGAGAGATAGAGAGGGAGACACAGAATGGGAAGAGAGACACAAAGAGGGAGAGAGAAAGAGGGAGATGAGAGACAGAAAGAGGGAGAGAGGGGAAGAGAGGGAGAGAGAGGAAGAGAGAGGTGCCAGATGGATAGTTAGTGGGGGAGAAAGGAGAGAGAGATAGGAAGGGAGAAAGAGAGTTGGGAGAGAGGAGAGAGAGCAAGAGGGGGAAAGGGAGAAAGGGGAGAGGAAAAGAAAGGGGAGAGAAAGAAAAAGTGAGAGGGTAGAGAGAGAGAGAGAGAAAGAGAGTGGGTGTGAGAGAGACACAGGGAGAAAGAGGTCGAGAAAGAACGAGAGAGGGAGATAAAGAGGAGGAGAGATAAATAGAGAGGGAGTAGGGAGAGAGATAGAAAGAGGGAGAAGAAGGGTGAGAGAGAAAGATGGGGAGAGAGATAGAGGGGGAGATAGAGAAAAAATGAGAGGGGGAGAGGGGAAGAAAGAGAGGGAGAAAGGGGGAGAGACAAAGAGGGAGACAAAGAGAGGGGAGATAAAGAGAGGGGAGAAAGAGAGTGGGTGTGAGACAGAGACACTCAAAAAAGGGGGAGAGAAGTAGCTATAGGAACAGGGAGGAATAGGATGACAATGAGAGGGGAGAGAGAAAGAGAGGGGGAGAAAGAACGAGGGAAAGGGAGGGAGAGACGGAATGTTCGCATGGGGGGGGGGGTCGGCCCTCCACAACAGTCTCAGTTTCTCAAGTGGCCCCTTTGGGAAATTAATTGCCCACCCGTGCCCTAGAGAGTGGGCCTCTGTATTTTGTGATATAAGGGCACTTCCACTGTATATCTGATATCACATATATAGTTGTGAGCAATACGAGTTGTTGCTAACGCTTGCAGGATCGCAAAGTGAGGGCCGCAGTTGCTGGCAAGGAGCGACGAAGGCGCTCCCTGTGCTGGTGGAGATTCCTACAACCCGCGGGACTACATATCAACAGAAATTTCAATTACACAATTCAGAATGTGAGACCCGTAGCAGTTTTAAAAAAATTGCGTGGAAAAATTACGGCCCATACCAATTGCAAAAAGGAAAGCGGGACTTAGAAAAAAAAAATACGACCCGCAGCACTTAGAAATAAAAATAATACGAGGTCCAAAAACTACGTAGTTAATGGCCAAACCGTGCACATACAAAAACAACAACACACATTTTTTTTTTAAAACATCACACACAGCACGGCGGGACAGCCAGAACATCTATGAGTGAGGTTGCGCGACAATTTAAACACAACTTGCAGAGGTTCCACACTTGAAAATCACTGACGCAACAAAAACAATGGCGGACGAAAAAAACAAAAACGAGGCTACACGACTCCTAAACACGCAAAACACCACCAAGCACAAAAGACTTTTACACCGGAACGTACAAGGTATAAAATACACCATTAGGGAAAATGTTCCACACCCGCGTAACGCATAGAAAATCGCCGCCAAAGTTTACTAACTTTAACATTACCATTCCAAATTGCCGAATTACACAGCTAAACAAACGGTTTGCCCTCGCGCACGCAGCCTACTTATACAGCACACTTCACACATTGCTGACACTTACACCTCAGGTCAGCAACAGTGCAAATGTACATTGTATGCTGCAGAAAAATCAAAACAGATTGTTAGCTCTTCAGGATATTGCTTGCTACATATATTAATTACAAATAGGTAAAGTATATTAATTTATCATTTTATTAATGAATTACCTATTATTAAAAAAAATATATATATAAAAAAAAAAAGGACAAGGGGAGAGGATAGCAATGAGCGCAAAAGGAGTTCAGCGTGGGGCTCTCAATGAGCGCCCAGGGTGCTTAGAGGAGCAAAAGTACACGAGGGGAGAGGCTCACAATGAGCGCAAAAGGCAATCAGCGCGGCCGTTGCAATAAGCGCCAAAGCTGCTCAGACCATTAAAAGTACACGAGCGGAAAGGATCGCAATGAGCGCCAAAGGCGCTCAGCACGGGTCTCACAATGAGCGCCGAGGGTGCTCAGAGAAGCAACAGTATATCAGAGGAGAGGATTACAATGAGCGGCGAAGGTGCTCAGACAACCAAAAGCCTTACATTGTGTGGCAAACAGCATTCCCAGCCTTACAATTTTATTGACCGTCATTTTTTGACGGATAAGTCGCTAGTAGACTATAATCTTTAATACCTCTCCTGATTTATAAAGGATTCTTTTTACATTGCTACTAATGTTTTAATGCTTCTGTCTCTTATATGAGTAAGACTTAATTTATTTATAGAAGTGTCTATAATCATTTATCTATCCTAAAGAGTTATTGTTTGTGATATCCCAAATAAGCAATGTTGCCTTTTACCAATTTAGTTTAGATTTTTGGTACATGTATTGGCTGTTGTTGAGGTTCAAGTGTTACTATAAGCAGAGGCAGAGCTACCCCCCGGTCCAGACGGTGCAAGGCACCGAGGCCCCTGACCTCTGAGGGGCCTGTGCGGGCTCCCAGTGGCCCCCGCAGATCCCCTGTGAACCAGTGGGTCCCCTGTGCCCCCTGCAGTCTCTGTGTCCCCCACAGCCATTTATGGCCCCGGCGGACCTCCTGTGACACCTGCAGCCCCTTATGGCCCACTGTGGCCCCCCACAGGCCCTAGGGGACCTTTATGGCCCCTGTGGACCTCTTGTGGCCCCTCACTGACGTCTACAGCCTCCCTCAGTCCCCTGTGTTCTTCCTCTGCCTCCTGTGGCCCCTCGCGTACCTCTACAGCCTCCCTCAGTCTCCTGTGTTCTTCCTAAGCCTCCTGTGGCCCCTCACGTACCTCTGCGGCCTCCCTCAGACCCTTCTTACCTAAGTGGAGTGCAGCATTGGGCAGGTAAGAAAGTATTCATATAGGTGTGTGTATATATATATATTTACAGTATATATATATATATATATATATATATATATATATATATTTATATATATATATATATATGTAGGTGTGTATATACGGCCCTAATTTTATTTTTGTACCAGGACCCTTTATGCTGTAGCTCCACCACTGACTAGAAGGTAGTCACTGCCTATGATTTATTTTGAAATAATACATTTTCAATACTGACATGATCCTTCTCCTCTTCTCCCTTTGTGCATAAGTCTTTTTTATGCATCAACTCTATTCCAGTGAACTGATCAGGTCCGTTAATTGTTTTTTTGCCAAATTCTGGAAGTACAGTGTATTGGGCTTTTTTTTAAAGCCAGAACACTGAGCAAATATGCATTTTTTTTACTTTATTTATGCATTAATGCATTTCTTGCTGTTGCAGACCTTTGACTGTGTTTTGGATTATTCTGATTTCTGGATCGCTAACCTTTGTCTTTATTTTAGGACTACTATTATTTGCTTGTGGCCCTGACCTCCTGATTGTATCCGATTCTGAAACTTTGCCGCCAGCTCTGACCACTTGGACCATCCTTTGACTAGATCTTTGCTTCTGACCCCTTTCTGCATTAACATTTTGAAATCCCGTGCTATTGGAATCCTTTCTGTTTGGATTTTACACATAAGCTACTTCTTAGTCATTCAGTCATGTCTAACTCTCCCTGACCATATGCACCGCAGCACGCCAAACACATAAGTTAGCCACTGCCCCTCTGAGCTACATCAAGCTCATATGCATTGCTTTAATGACCTGATTGAAACATCTCCAAACTTTGCAGTCCCCTTCTTTGTGTACCTTCAACCTTTCCAGCATCAGATCCTTTTCTAGGTATTCCTGGCTTCTCATGATATGGCCAAAATACTTGAGTTTTAACCTCATGATCATTTCCTGTAGAATTAATTGAATGGATCTTTTTGCAGTCCAAGAAACTCTTTTGCACTCTTCTTTCCCCATCATCAATAGGCAATTACGTTCTTCTTCATTTTCGGCCTTCCGAATAGTATCATGCACGCATCTGAGGTTGTTGCAATTTCTCCCAGCAATAATTTATTAATTCAGGCTTTGGACTTGTCCAGTCCGGCCGCATGATGTTTTCCATATATAAGTTAAATAAAGGTGACAATATACAACCTTGTTGCACTACTTTGCCAATCTTGAACCATTCAGTTGTCCCATGTTCGGTTCTGACCATGGCTTCTTGGTCCATATACAAATTTCTCAGAAGGCGGATGAGATGGTCTTCTTAAGAACTTGCCACATGGTGGTATAGCTGCCCATTCATCTTGGCAAAATGCCTCCAGGTCATGCAAAGTCTTTGGTCGTCTTGCATAAACCGCACGTTTGAAATCTCCCCAGAGTGGCTTGATGATATTAAGGTCAGGAGACTGTGATAGCCACACCACAATCTTCACCTTTTTCTGCTGTAACCACTGGATGGGCAACTTGGCCTTGTGCCTAGGGTCAATGTCATGCTGGAAAGTCCAAGGGCGTCCCATGCAGAAGAATGCAAATTGTCTGTCAGTGTTTTTTGATAACATGCTGCATTCACCTTGCCATCAATTTTCACAAGATTCCCCGTGTCTTTAGAGCTTGCACACCCCAAAACATCAGTGAGCCACCACCATGGTTCACAGAGCGGATGGTATTCCTTTCACTATAGGCCTTGTTGACCCCATCTTTAAACACAGCGGTTATGGTTGTGACCATAAAGCTCTATTTTGGTCTCATCACTCCAAATTACAGTCTACCAGAAGCTATGAGGCATGTCAAGGTGTTGTTGGACATATTGCAACCGGGCTTTTTTGTTGCATTGGCGCAGCAAAGGCTTCTTTCTGGCAACTCGACCATGCAGCTCATTCTTTTTCAAGTATCGACTTATTGTACTCCTTGAAACAACCACACTGTCTTTTTCCAGAGCAGTCTGTATTTCTCCTGAGATTACCTGTGGGTTTTTCTTTGTATTCCAAACAATTCTTCTGGCAGTTGTGGCTGAAAGCTTTCTTGATCTCATTGACCTTGGCTTGGTATCAAGAGATCCCCGAATTTTCCACTTCTTAATAAGTGATTGAACAGTACTGACTGGCATTTTCAATGCTTTGGATATCTTTTTATATCCTTTTCCATCTTTATGAAGTTCCATTACCTTGTTACACAGTTCTTTTGAGAGTTCCTTTATGCTCCCAATGGCTCAGTATCTATCCTGTTCAGTGCATCCACATGAGAGCTAACAAACTCATTTAATATTTATACACAGAAACTAATTGAAATTGAAAAAGCCACAGGTGTGGAAAATTAATCTTTAATTGCCATTTTAACCTTTGTGTGTTACCTTGTGTGTCTGTATAAAGGCAAAACATACAAGGGTATGTAAACTTTTGTTCAGGGACATTTTGGTGATTTCTGTTATCATTATGATTTAAAAAGGCGTCAAACAACTATGTGATAGAAAATGTCCTCATATGATCACTATCCATCAATAAAAGAAATTGTTTTGCATGATCAGTCATTTTTTCAAAATAAATGCCAAAATTTCACAATTTCTGCCAGGGTATGCAAACTTTTGAGCACAACTCTATCTATCTATCTATCTATCTATCTATCTATCTATCTATCTATCTATCTATCTATCTATCTATCTCTCTATCTATCTATCCATCCAGAGTGAACTCTTCCATCTTTTGTCTATCAATGACTGACTATTACCAGTAGGTTATTTGAGGATTACTTTCATCATGTGCTTTTCATAAAGAGGTCTTCTAGAAGGCACTGTTTTATTGGCCAGAGTCCATGATGATATATCTGTCCTCAAAATGACCTTCCCACTCTTTGACTGTCATTGAAGAAAATCTGCTATTACCTATCTGTTCTGTAAGACAACATATTTAAAGAAAACATGGAAATTGGTATAAAGTCAGTTTCCCCATGTTTTAATCAGAAAGAAATATAACAAAAGCATTTTTTGTGAAATCCAAGTGTTAATGGAAAACTGCCTTGAATTTTCCAGATAAAAAAAGTATACAGCCAACAAGGAGGTGAAAGTTTTTTTATGCAGACTTGCAAAAATTATAAACATAACTCAATATGGTTGTAAGATGAAGCAGTAGCTAAAATAGAGGTAGATTTTAGGAAGTGTCTTAAGTACTAAAGTAATATTTTGAAAGCAGCAAAGCATGTCTATTTACATTATAATCACGTTACAGGCTTTCTTATTATGGTTATAGTTTAGTTTAATAATATCCTCTAACTAACACAATGTATGTGTAAGGATTTATATACTATTAAACTTTCTTTAAGCTTGTAAGTGCAATTAATGAACATTTATTGCTCCGTAGTCTACCAAAGGTAACAGCTCACTTGAGCTACTCTTTAAATCTGTCTTGCTGTGCATTCCCTTTTGAAATATTATATTTTAATATTTTCCATATTAAATTTTCCAAAAATAAACCAATGCAAACATTAAACTTTTTCCACATTTTCTTTTAACACATACTCACAGGTACATCATATTGCTCCAGAGAGAGTCATTGAATCTATTTTTATTTAAATATTTTCTTTGGATAACAGTTTTGAACATAAACGTACAGAAATTTGCACGGAAAAATGGGCAATTGTTATACCTTCAAAGAAACCTGAGAGCCGCATTTTATTATAAAGACAGACAGGCGCACTTTATTAAATAGACAGACATTGTACACCTTTAACTAGTGCAGTTTATAAGACTTCTAGTTTCTTAATGAATGCACTATGTGGAAACTTTGTTAAAAAATATATACTTTTTTTTTTAAGTATTCTTTCCAGGGTTTATTTTTTCCCATGATTTCACTTTGTAGTATTGAAGAAATAAATTGTGAATGGCTTTCTATGTTAATAGTGTTTAATTTTTTAGGCTGAAATTTATTAAGTGGTTATATTTTAATTCATATTTGAAATTATAACTAAATATAGCTTTATTGACATTATAGTGAGTTGAAATATGTATTATATTTTATTTACATACCCATTTGGTAAGTGGCAGGGAATAACAGGACAAATAATTCTAATACAGTGGTACCTTGGTACTCAACCTTTATCTGTGCTGGATGGCAGGTTGAGTACAGACATAAATACAAAAACAATCATTAGATCAAGTAAAATGTAACTTAACTTTAACTATACTGAGAGGACTTGAGGGCCCAATTGGATGTTGGCGATGTACAGCAGGAGGAGGACAGAGGTTATTGCTTGGAACTTTGTTTCTTATAGGCACAGGTTACATTTTGGTTCTTGTAAGCATAAGCTACACTTTGTTTCTTATATGCACAGGCTGCACTTGGATTCTTGTTGGCACAGGCTTCACTTTGAGTCTTGTAGACACAAACTACACTTTGATTCTTATAGGCACAAGCAAAATTTTGATTCTTATATTACAGGCTACACTCTGATTCCTATAGGCACAGGCTGCACTCTGTTTCTTATAAACACAGGCTTCACTTTACTTCTTATAAGCACAGGTTACACTTTGATTCTTGTAGGCACAGGTTGGACTTTGATTCTTTTTGGCACAGGCTGGACTTTGATACTTGTAGGCACAGTCTGCTCTTGTGGGCATGCTACACTGTGCTGCAGTACTTTCTTACTTCCTGGTGAGAAAGGATGCAGGGTGGTGCAAACGTGATAAATACTGAGCAAGCATTGAGTTCTGAGCCATTTTTCCTCAGTCAGCCAGTACTAAAAATGATAAGTTCTGAGGTAGTACCGAGAGTCCAATGTACAGTGCTGAGGTACCTATAATATGGTGTAATTTGATTTATTTATGGAATACACAAAAGCATACAATATAAATCAGTGCACTAAATCAAATAGAAATATTTTTAAGATGTTGTAAATTTACCATTCCACACAAGTAGATCAAATGTTTTCTCCTTCATCTACCAGTTCTTCTTACAAATTACAAAGGGTCCTGGTGAGAAAATGTTCTGGGATATGAATGACTGAGAAGCCAGGATGGGATTCTTACTGTAAAGGCAAATATGAATGGGTGGAGGAAGTATTAATACCTGACTTCCTTGATGTTAATCATTAAGGTGAGTTTACAACAACTTAAAATAATTAGTTTTTGTTTTAGTATACTGATTTTAAAAATATGAAGAATATGGTAGAATTAAAAATATATAAATGAAAAAGATAACATTTTATATTTTTGATGCAGTGGTGGACTGTTAAAGATGGATTTGGGCGTCAGTTTGCCTAGTGATTACCCATGCAATGGCATAATGCCACTGTGTAAACTGCTAAATTGCATTATAAATGGTTTATGGAATAATACATTTTATATATATGAATTAACTGGCTATAACTACAGCTTTAACTACATTTTGAATACAAGATGAATGAATAAGGAGGGTATTGTTTAGTAGTACAAGCAAAACATTAAAAATTATATTGTGTTATCCAGAAATGCCCAGTGTTGAGTTACACACAAATCAATTTTAGGCATACATAAAATAATCATGTGAAGCTAACACTTGTTGGCTGATTCTGCTGAAAGCTTTATGACATTACAGGAATCTCTTTGCGCCAAAGTGTTTTTTGCACTGTAAAGCAGACGGCCTATTTCCACAGATTGTATCTGGTGATGATAGCTCCACTCATAAGCACTATCTTTGCTTTAAAAAATGCTCTAAGGGTAAATTGTAAGAATGAACAGAGAGAAAAAAATCAATGAGCACAAATGAAGGGGGAAACAATATTTCTAAAATGTCGTAATAAAGAGCTAAACGGAAAACACAAAGTGAAGAGTGGTTTTTATTACAAAAGTTCAAAGTATTTCCTTTTGGTTACAATGCTTCAAGCAGTATGCTTCCTATAACATGGTATTGATGTCACCACTCACAGATCTGGATGCGGAGTCTTGTTTTAGACATAATGCACTGAACTTGAAAGTCCCCACCATATGTTTAAACAGAGAAATCACTGATCTTAATTTTATATTTTAACCACTAACCTTTGTCTTATATTTAAAATAAGTCTACTGTAGTACAGTATATCTTTCCTATCATGAATATATGGATATATTATGTTTAGATATTGTTGCACCTAACCTAGTAAAGAAATATATCAAAATAGCAAGTTAGACTCTAGAAAATGGGAACAGCTCACGTACAAATAAATTAAAGGGACACAGGAAAGAATTATGTAGAAATGAAAACTTTAACTATAAATACAGATTGTTTAATTTATTAAAACAAAAAATACACTCTGGATGTATGGGGGAGGGCACACAGCTATTTATTTCTCTCTCTCCAAATCCCCCCATCCAATTTGACCCCCCTTGCCTCTGACCCCCCTCATCTCTTGTGGATCTCCCCCTCTTCTTACCCCAGAGGTAAGAGAGAGGCCTCAATGAGGTAATCAGAGAGGGAGGGTGGGATAAGACAATGAAGGTGGATCCGAGGGAGAAAGTGGATCAAAGGGGGGAGGGGGGCAGAAAAGGAAGGGGATCACAAGGTGAAGGTTGGAGCAAAGAGGAAGGGAATTAGAGGGGAAAGGGTGGATCAAAATGGAGTAAGGATAAAAAAGGAATACGGGAAAAGAGGAGAGCCATAATGGGGGGTTTAGATGAGGGAAAGGGGCAGATCAGAGGGGAAAGATAAAATGGGACTGAGGTTGGTGAGGCAGAGCAGCAGATGAGAGGGATGGAGGAGAGAGAGGAGAAGGGGAGAGAGAGATGGGAGTAAACAGGTGCAAGGGGGCTTATATGGGGTGAAATAGTGGTAAGTGAAAGAGAGGTATATGGCGGGAAAAGGGAAATAGAGCTATTGGTGGAAGAGGGGAATGGTGGGATAGGGGGTGTTTGAGAAGATGGGAGAGAGAGACGTGAGAGTGTTGGAGATATATTGTTATTTTTGTGTGAAAGAATTGAATTTTTTACCTACAACATATTGGTTTTAGCAAAGATTACTTATTGGATGTTTTTAAGAAATTAAATATGTTGAGTATTTTGGAATCCTTTAGGGTCTTTCTTTCAGAAAACATAGTTTCATAGGTTTATGTTGATATACAGGGATAGACTAATCTCTTTTTTGCACAGGGTATATATATATATATATATATATATATATATATATATATATATATTACATTTAGGCAGGAAAAGCATTTTGTGCTGTTGTCATTTAATAGCCTGTTTTGGCCCAAAATAAATGTAATGTCACATATTTTTTATCAGTGTACTGAGCTAGGGCTTTGGTTATTAGATACATTTTACTGATCACGCTGCTCTTAGTCAAAGTAACTGAATAAAGAAAAACGGTTTGTTTGTATTTTATTTAATTACCTGCTTTAGTTTTTTTTTACTTTTCTGTTTTACATACAACCAAAATATGAACTTATTTTTTTTTATAATTTTCCATATATAAATACAAATAAGCTGACAGAAACCATGTCTAAACAGATGCATAGCAAAATATTGTAAACATGCATGATCTCCTGGGTAAGAAAAGTTTCCTGAACCCCTGGCACTGAAAGGTATAGGCAAAATTAATTGTAACACCAACTACAAAGCCTACAAGTTATTTTCTGCATCTATATTTTAATTCTGATTTCTCTTAAAGAAAAAGAGCTGACTTTGAAAATAGATATCATGCGTAACTTTGATAAAGTGCATGTTTGATCTACTGCTCTTCGCCAAGTTCATTATAAGATATCTTCATTGTTACAATGAAGATCACTGTAGAGAAGTTCAGAAAAACCTTACATTGCTGACTTAATGAATGTTGGCAAATACCGAATGCTTCATTTATTAAAGAGACACCAACAGGAAGTTGATTTTAAATGAGCACTACAAAACTGGCTGTACATTACACTACCAGTTTTTGTCTACAGGAAATCATTTCTGAAATATCTAGAAATTATTTTGGGGCTCCTTTATGCTAATGTGTGGCTCAGATTACTTGATAAGGGTTGGAGAGGGTCTAACTGACAGATAATATTGCAGAGCTTTATTTTGGTCATTACAGAAACAAATAAGCAACTGTAATCCTAACTAGCACATCAAAGCAGCTAGTTGATATTCATGAGCTGCACATTTGTATATAAATACAGCAACAATAACATGGAACTTCCCAAGGTTGCTTCACTTTATAAAAAATGAATAACATAATAGACAGTTTTTCATGGTCTTTAAGAATAATCTAAAACACACCTGGATTTGGGTATGATAGATCTCCTTTAAGGGAGTCATCATATTGTTATCAGCAGCTTTACCTAAAAACAATGGGCCCCATTCGATTGCAAGCCTACAATTGCCTCTAGCTCGTATTTTTGGCTGTGGGTTATATTTTTGTCTACACATTTAGACACAATCAATTGTCCCTAACTTGCAACTGCCCTCTCACAGCCTCCACATGGAAACCATGCACTCCTAAGTAGGATTTCAGGGGGCGTGATCAAATGATCTGACATAACTTACTTCTTAAAAACTCGCAATACTTATTAAACACAGCCAATATTAAATGAGACCGTCATCATGATGATAGTAAAGGAACAAGGTTTTCTGAGATGGTTAGGTCTCAGTTTATAGCTTGGTCCTTTAGTCCTTTAGATGTATAACTCTTGTGAGTGTAATTGTAATTCCTATGATTTTCTTAAGAAGTATGGTTGACTTAGGACTGTTGCTAATGATGGGCACGTTGTGCTTTGCTGCTTCTCCTAAACAAACACTGTTCACTTTTGCGTCTTAATTGATATGAAATAGAAAAAAGGGGAGGGTGGGAGAAAGCGCATCAGCACCTAGTGCAGATTATTTAGACTTATGAAATGAATGCAAAGTCAATGAATCTTGATTGGTATGACCCTCCCCTGAATTAACCTCAGTTGTATATGAAGTATTTAGATCAGTTTGGATCCTGGACGTTCTTCAAACAGGGCTCTTTGTCACTGTGGCATTCATAGTAATGTGTGTATGGTATTATCTCCTAATGCTGATCAATTACTAAAAGTATATTTGTGTAGAATACCTTATGATGGCTAGAATTAAAAAAGGGTGATCTACTATGGTGGTCGTTAAGACCCCAAAGGTCGTTTATTGATTTCAAAAATGATTCTTCTAAATTTTATAAATAGCATAAAATATGTGACAAAAGGTACAAATTGCATGTGTGTTGTGACAGATAAACACGTTTCGCTGATCTCTGCAGCTTCCTCAGTATCTAATGTCCTACTGGGTGGGTGGGAGAGTAACACTTGCTGTCAGTAAAACATGGAGTTTATACTTAAAATTAATTAGTGTTGAGAAGTAATTTTAGCGATCGAAATCTCAATCCTGCAGTGTATAAATCAATAAAAATCATTAAAGCAACTGTTCTAGTCCATGCGGGTTCCACGATATGTATTAACCCCTTAAGTCCCAATATCCATTTCACACAATAAAAACATAAAAAAATATTTTTTAATTGCATATTCGTGGGTTTGAAACTGTGCAATTAATTTTAATGCATGCATAAACCTTTCAATTTTAAAGTACATTAACTTGTTTTAATTTGCTGCGGCAGCTGTGATAAGTGTTTGAAGAAGCCCTTGCAAGTTCTATTCAATACTTGTAACATTTTTGACAGAAACTTGATACATTTTATCAAACTTAATTGGTGGGTCTAATAGAACATTGATTTTGTGTACCTTTAATTATTTAGCACGCGTAAATCTGGAGCTTTGCTAAAACAAATGGAGTTCGTAAGTGGAATGTGAGTAGATAATTGAAGCCAACTGAAAATCTGTAACTTTTACAAGCTGCTTTACGAGTTCAATAATTGCGATTTAGCCAATTGAATGGGGCCTAATGTCCATTGTCAGGGCACTGTGATTTATGCCTTAGAAGTCATATCTGTGTGGGAAAATATATTTTTAATCTTGTACAAGTGCACAGCTGAGTAGGATGGCATGTCTACACCAAAGTCAAATTGAGAGTTGCATGTGGCATCAGTTTGTTGTGGCTATACTTTATAATATGTACCATGCAAACATGTCTCATAGTTTAGTAATTAAGCAATGTTTAAGTGTTTAGTTTTTAGAAGATTGAAAACATATAAACAAATAAAAATAAAAAAGAAATGACATAAGATACATATTATGCAAGATAATATGTACATCTTGCATAATATACCAAAAGGCCAACAAGGCAGCCAAAAGGAAAGAGCTTCTACCTGACTGTCACTTACCTACCCTCAAATGTATTTTTCCCACATTGTCTCCATCTACCATTCATTTTACCAAACTTCTATTGTATCCCCTACAACCCTTTGTTCAATCCTACCCTCCTACTGTTTGTGTCCCCTCATTGCTTTTTCTAATTGTCAGGTTTTTACACTTTCCTCCTCTCTTCATCCATACTACACTCTCTTCTCATTTCCCCTTGCTCGCTTTTCTCTTGTCATTTCCTCACTCTCTGCTGTTTTCTCCCTTATCCACCTCTCTCTATTATCCATTCCTACTTAGTGCCTCTTTTCTACCACTCTCTTCAGCTCTTTGTCCTTCCTCTATCCTCACCCATCAATTCTCTTCTTCACTCTTGCCACTTTGCTCCCTAATACCCTTCCTTGATAGTCTTCCTCTAAAGTGATTCTAAAAAAATATTTTAAATTTAGCTGTGTAACCGTAACATCTGGCTCTGCATATAAGCTATCTTAGTAATAAATAAGCTGTTTGTGGTAGGTGATACCTGTTAAGAGTATCAACTAATATATATTCTACGCAACTCAACTAAGATCTTTTTATATCATCCTCTAAAAGCATTCGCTTACATCAATCATTTTCTTTTACTTCTTAATTGGTATGGAACGTTTTATTCGTCTACTTAGAAAAATTATGGTGATCTTTTAATAGTACATGTGTTGTAATTTTTAAAGAATTTTTAAAGAATTGTGTTTCTAGAGCTTGTAGCTTTATATTTTACCTGTTTTGTTTCCATTTCTCCAAATAATGAAAATAATTTTGCCAGTTGATTTACTTCACCTGCTTTTTAGTAAGTAAAGACATGTGTCTGATATTCTTATTAGACCCTTATTTATACATATTGCTTTGCATAATTAAAACTCTTTAACAATATTTATTCAGCATATTCCCTGAGAAAGTTACTGGAATACAAACATTGCAGCATACATTATATGTTGGTGTACTTTTTAAAGTGCACTGAATGGATAGTATTTTATGAATTAGTAGTAAGTATTTAAAAAGAAGCAAATAAAATGTTCAACTGCAATAAGCATCCTAGATTACGGCCACACCTTGCCCTCTTGTGTTTTTTTCATGTGAGGCAACCTTTCTCCATGCTAATCTTCAAATTACTTTATTAATAATTTTATAAGTTAAGAACATAACAAAAATGATAAGAAACTAAAATGATGACGTTATGAAGACTTGTTAGGATATTATGAACAAACGCAAATCGTAGGAGAGGTAAAATCAAAAGTGTTATTAAAGGAAACTCTAATTGAGCTATTTGTCTTAGACGTTAGACTAATCTTCAAGGGGCCTTGTCATTTCCTTTTTTTGTCTATGTACAGCATAGCATACCTTGAAACAGTATTGTAAAATGGGAACTGACAGGGGAATAAATTCACATTGCCTAAAAGGAACAAGTTTAAATTACAACCGTATGTCAATTGTATCCAATGAAATCCTAAATTATTTAAACCTTGAAAATGCCTAACTTTAGGGCAGATAAACAGCCCAAAACATGCAACAGTCATCTATTAATGTCGGCAAACAGCCAGAAAATTATATATGAAGAAACTGAACTGTTTGGCTCATGCCTGTAGTAATACAGATTATTATTACAGCAAGAATTTCTTGAAGAAAAAAAGAAAAATATATACCGGAATCCTGTTGTAAAACCTAAGTACTCTTTTGGTATTATTTTAGAGAGATTTGTAACTCAACTGTATTGTTCACTGTTCCCATCTATAAACTTGATTTATCTTGTATGTGTTTTTTTCCAGTAAAATAAAACTTTGAATTTTCCAACGTTCTCTAAGGATTGTTTTCAAAAGTTTTTTTTTCTGCATGAATTACTAACCTCTTTACAAAGGTAAGGAAAAGGATCAAGACGTTATTCATTAGGTTTTCCGTGATCTCTTTTACAGACCTAGGTTTAGAACATTGTTTCCTTTTCAAAATACTTTTGCTGTCTTGCAGTTCAATTTCCTGTAGCGCTGGTTACGTGGTGAATCACAAGCACAGGATCTCGGCATGCAAACTACTTTCAGCTCAGAGAGTTCGGAAAAACTGGAGACAGATGCTTCTTCCCTTCAAAGCAAGTGCTTTAATGTGACAGAAATGAAAATGACATACTTGATACTTCACTCCAGGAGAATTTGCTAAACAATATATTAAAAATCAGATGGGCAGCCTTGACCTAACAGACAGGTTTTCGACATGTGGAACCTCGCTTAAGGCCCTCATGCCCTCTAGGCAACTTTCTTTCATCCCTATAGTGATGTGTTGTCGAAATATACAAAATTCCTTGGTGCCTTTTAAGATACGATGTTGGGTTAATTTATCTTACTTAATATGTTTCTGCTACCTGCCTTCAAAAGAGGATCTGCTTGTGATATAGTAGTGAAGCTTCTGTTATATTAGGAACTGCAGAATGTAAACAGATGCAGATGATTCAATAATATAAGACTGGACTGGAATTCTACACAAAATGAGGTGTAATGTAGTTTTTAGCTTGGTGACTATTAACAGCAGCTGCCATCTGGTTTGCAACTTTTCATAATTATTTTCACACACTAGCTAAGAGCAGTTTTGCATAGCAAAACAGAAACAATTAGTATGATCAGTTAATGATTAAACACAGAGATGTCACAATTAGCAAACTACTCAAATAACACATTTGAAGTTGAAGAAATCATTAGATGTACATAGTGCTTACAAGTATATACTAGTGACAATGATGGCTCCAAGACGAGTGACTAGCAACTACTTCAACTGCTCAAAAAGTCACACAAAGCTGGTAAAAGAGTAAAAATGAATATGAAAGGTTATAATGTAATACTATCTCACAAACAATATTCTTATAAATTAAATGTATTTAATCTTCATAAAATGTACACCTCAAAAATCGAAGTATTCTGCATGCAACAAAAAATGTATTTTAAGTTTTTTTTTTTTTTATTGCTGTTAGGAAAAATACAAACCTATCAAATATTTAAATGTATAATTCAACTATACACTAGAAATATATACATTTAACTATACTTTTATACTTGCTACACTTGGTAAATTTAAAAGTTACCAAAATTCTAAATTTTTTGAATGAGAAGAAACTCTTCTTCAACAGATAAAATCTGGTAGGCTGTCAATGAATTGTCACATCCTTGCGCTAAAAACATATTGTGGATTGACACCTACCTATGAAATGCCTATTATAAACACAGTATTACAAAATACCAAATTAGAAAAGAGAATATGGCTTGAAGTATAAAAGTACAGCATAACAGAGAATATTAACCAGTCCAGTTATGTGTTTTCCATTCACTATTATCTGATAATATACATCAGGTATAATTTAACAGGGGAAATAGTGTTGTCGAGTGAAAGACAAAGGACATGGCGATTAGAAGACAAAGAAGTCAAGGGACACCAGTTTGATATGTTTTTACTGTTCCTACAAAAGGTCACAATTACAATGTACACTTCAGGGTGTTACTATACTTCTTTAAAAAAATGCACATCCTACTGCATTTCACAGGAAAACTATGAGCCTGATTCAATTGAGCAATTGTATGTTACTGGAGCCCGTAAGTGAGGCCGTAAATTAATTTGCTATTCAATTGGCATCTTTTTGGGGGCTCCAAACGGTTTACGGGTAACGGCCTTGAAAACCTTGCGGTTGTTAAACCCGGAACTTACAGCCTCCCAAAGTCTTTGATCTTTCCCGTCCGCAAGAGTTACAATCGCTATTCAATTGCTACAATTCCCCAAGCCCGTAAATGTTTTCTCACCCGTAAACGGCAAATGTAGGAGAAAATCCTACGGGTACTAGAGAGGACCCGCAATGGGTCCCTATCACTGTAAATGCAAATCAAAAATCAATACTGCACTGTAAATGATGGGGAAAGAGATGAAAGGCATTAGAATGAATTGCACAACAGTCTCAAGCTCGCAAATCATGTCACCCATATGGACTAGAACAGTATTGGCATTCATTTTCATTATTTTGTATTTTGATGGTTTGCAAGTCCCATTGCATATTGGACTCCCGCACCAAATTGATTGACATGTAACCTTCATGTGTTGCTGCTGTAATTATGACAGTCTCATTTTCTATTGTCTGTTTCGAAATGGATGGTTATGGCTTTGCTTAATTGATCATGTTCCCGCCCTGAACTGCTACCCACGAGTGCATGCTTTACGTCTTTGGCGTTTGGCCCGTAACTTGCAGACTTGTTCAACTAAGATGAACAGGAGCCCGAAGCACACCCACAGACTTACGGCCGAGATGCAGGCTTACAAGTGAATCGGCTCTATATTTTTTAAAACATTTTTTTAACTTTGCGTAGCAAAAATTAAAAAATCATTGGGAGAGAGGCAGAGGTAGATCAGTTAGTATAGAGAATGAGGACATGGGTTTTGGAGGACAATAGAGAGTGATTTGTTACTTTTAAACTATTAAAGAAGGTCACTGTTGAAGTAGGGTAGGCTGATAACCTCTAGAGAACAGGTTGAAACTAGCAAGGGAATTGTCTGAGGCCACAGGCGGCCCTGGGGCTAATAGTTGACCACCACTGGCATACCGTAATAGTAATGCAGTCATAGATTCATCAAATAAACATTGCCATGACAGCATTTACACAGTTGTTATTTTCATTTACAAGCAATATCATGTAGACTTCTTCAACTGTTTGAGCTTTTTGTAGCCTGAGAATGAGTTGACATGCCTGCTTTTGCACAGAGGCAACAGCACTCAGAGAAAGAGTGCACAAGGAGAGAGACATAGCACAGAGAGAGACAATGCAGAGAAAGAGCCAGCAATGACATAGAGGAGACAGAGAGACAGCACAGAGAGAGATAGCACAAACGATTCAAGATAACATTCTATAATACCATAATTTATGACTGGCAATTTACTAGTATACAAATAATCAGGGTTGTCCATATCAATATGCAAAATCCTAAAGCTATCTGTCTTCAAATCAATTTCAAGCATTTCAATCCATTAATCAACACATTGGTATTTATGAGATCATAATCTGAACTTCAAAAATTACTTTCCAAAGCTCAGAAATCTAATAATATGTTTTAGACCATGTATTGTTTTCCCATCAATGTTTGTATCTAGCAACACTAAAGATATCTTCATTACAAAAATGCATCTTGCCAAAAAATGCTTTTACACCATCTAAAATAATGAATCACAACCAATTGTTTAATTAATGTCTTCAATTTTCCTTTAATAATTATAGACATTTTATCTTTTTTTTCTGAAAGGATTAGCTACCAGAGAAAAGTGGGAGGAAATGTGTATTTTCACTTCTGTTAAACTATTCTCATGAAATAGCCTCTTGACAATACAAATCAAATACAACATAAGGCCCCAAAGGATAACCTCCCATTCAAACAACAGACATACTAGCACTCTAAGAAATCCAACATGGCAAAATTAGAGTCATCAAAATATAAGATGTTCTCTTAAATGCTTCTGTGTTCCTGTCTTGCATAGCTGCTAAAATCTAGCCACAAAATGATATTCTATTTTATATTCTTATTTTTGCGTTTTTTATAGAGAAACAGCAGATTTTGTTTAAATTTCATTGCTTTCAGTTTTCTGGCTCTATACTACAAGCCTGTCTTGAAACTGGAATTATGATCTTCAGGTGAGAGTCACAGTATTTAATTTCGCTTTCAAAATTCTGCCAGCAAGTGAACAGCCTTGGCTACCGTATAAACTATATAACATGATTATTAGTCTTGCAGCTGAAATGTCCTGGACATTATTTCAATTCATTAATGACAGTTGTATGGTCCACTTGTGTTGGCACAATGTTTTATGTTAGAGAATTACAGAAGAGAATTTAGTGAGGTCCCCAGAGTAGCAACACCGCTGCCCTAGCAAACAAAGCTGGCTAAGGCCCCTGTCCACCTCCATGCTGCACTTTTTCTTAACACATTTTACCACACATTAAGATCCTTGACTACTGTTGCTGATGAAAGAATCATTAATCACAGCTGAACCACACGATCTCTGCATACATAAATAAAAATTATGTTTACCTTCTTAATGATACAGAACACATGCAACCTACTAATTTGGAAAATAAATAAATTAGATATATTTCTCAGTCAAAAAAGTAATGTTCAGGGAAGCGAGCACCAGTTTGGAAAGTTAAATGACCACGTGTTTGATGAATGAGATGCATAATGAATTTAATTGGTATCATCACAATCTTTAATAGACTTTAGACAAAATGAGTATTGATACATTTGACATTCTAGAATGTTGATTTTGCATTTGTAGTTACTGAAATGCAGTGTGTTTTATGGTATACATTAGTTTTGTTTTTGTCTAGAACATTTACAAAAACCAAATGAATTGTTAATTAGAGTCAGGTTCTGTAACTGGTTTTCTTCTAAAAATGCGTCTATATTACACTGTGAGTTTTCTCATGTCTTCAATGAACAAGATGTTTCATAAAATAATATCGTAACCTATCAACTTAAAGTAGCACTTAATAACCTGGAGCTACAGAGTAATGTATGAAATCATGCAGTACTTTATTATCTGTGTAAAAAATTAGGAACTTTATTTCACGCACAGTTTATACTAAAAACATTATTTTCCATGCATTCATGACAACGCTAAATGCAAAACAAATGGTGTTTCATATAAAATACTTTATTTAACAAGACAGAAAAGTTTGTCTGTTACTTATCAGCAAAAATGTGGAAGCTTCTCTGATTAAGAAACAATCTACAAGGAAGAGAATTAAAAGCGTTTTACAAAACATATATATCTACAGAAATTGTTTTCCCTGCCAATAAATTCCTACCCTATGTTCATAACCATGGTTTAACCTTTGGCCATTTACAATTCCCCCTTGCCTATTGTTTCAATAGCTTCATTTGTACTCCTTTAGCATTACAGCTAATGGGCAATATCATAATATGCCTTTGTATTGTGAACAGCTCTGGAAAAACCCTGTTTATTCCAGGTTGGATGCTCAAAGGCAGATTTCTCAGCTTCTTTTCTTCCTGTTGGTTTTCTACTTTTCAAAGTTGATTTTGCCACAAATATACAGTAGACTTGTTTTCAATAATGCATGAAATTAACTTATATAATATATATATATATATATATATATATATATATATATATTTATATATATAGTAAACAGCACAAAGATACAACAAAGATATTACTTGCCACATGCTCAGAAAACCCTGCAAAGATCGAAAGAACAATTGTTGATACCCATTAGTCTGTAGAGGGTTACAAAGGCATGTCTAAGGTGCTGGCACCTCCACCAAATTACTATGAGAGCCATGATCTCCAAATAGATAAACATTGGAACAGTAGTGAATCTTCACAGAAGTGGCCCACCGGCCAAAATTTCTCCAAGAGTGCAACATAAAATCACCAAAGAAGTTGCAAGGGATCCTAAAAACAACATCCATCGACCCACAGCCAAGGTCAGTGTTAGTGATTTCACAGTTAGGAAAAGACTGTGGCGAAAATGGGTCTGATGATAGAGTAGCAAGGCACAAACAACATCTAACCAAAAAGAACATAAATGCATATATCTCATTTGCCAAGAAGCACCTGGATGATCCTTAAGAAAACATAAGTCAAAAGTGGAACTTTTTGGATGAAGTGGGCCCTACTATGTCTGGTATAAACACAGAATTCCAGAGTAAGAACATCATACCAGCAGTCAAACATGTTGGCGTAGTGTGATGCTGCGAAATGTTTTGCTGCCTCAGGACCTGGGTAGTTTGCCATAATTGAAGGAAACATGAATTCTGTTCTGAATCAGAATATGTTTAAAGGAAAATGTCTGGTCCCCTGTCCTTAAATTAAAGCTGAAAAGTAGTTGGGTCATGCAGCAAGAAAATGCTTTGAAATACAAAAGAAAGTTCTCATCAGAATGGTTGAAAAATTAAAGTGTTGGAGTGGCCTAAGTGCAGACCTAAACCCTATATATGATGTGGCAGAAACTAAAAATGAGCAGGTCACCTTCAAAAATCCTACCAATGTTTCAGAATTAAACTAGTTCTGTGAGGAAAAAGACGTGAAAGAGTGATATTGAATTATAGTAAGCGTTGGGTTGCGGTCATGGCAGCTAAAGGTGGCTCAACCAGTTATTAAATGTAAGGGGGAATTACGTCATACAGATTATATGGTTATTGGATAATTTTGTTTATTAATTAATATTGAAACAAGTAATATATGTTATCTTGTTACTCATGTTCCCTTTATCTGATATTAGACTGTGTGTAAAGAGCTAACAACATTTAGTGGGATAAATATGCTTGAATATAAGAAATCTAGACAAGGGCAAATACTTTCTCACTGTATGTTTCTATTTTTTAAGAATTATGTACATGGCTGAAATTGTGTCAGTTCTAGAACTGTTGTAATATTTTTACCCCTGGTTTATTATTATGTAAATGGGAGTTTCATCTTATTATTAAGCAATACTATTAAAAACTAAATACATTTAACTACAGTAAACTATAGTAGTAATAAACTACCTTTATAGTTTAGAAATTAACTGTTCAATAATATTTATCAGACCTCCTAGAACAATTATATTTATTGTAAAATTAATGTTAAATTAATCTTTTATATTCTGATGCTTCTAAGGAGGCATTCTGTGGTCTGACACTCTCAAAACCACTCATATAAATCAATATTTAGCATATTGTCTATATTCCTAGACCTTCTACAAATACTAATATGAGAGTATGCTTGATGTGAATTGAGAGCAGAGAGGGCAATTTTTAACTAAATATAATGCTCAAGGAAGGGGGTAAACTTTATTTACAAAGACGTAAACATTAGATAACAGGTCTTTCAATAAACGCACCGACTCTTTAACAGACTGTTTAGAATAATCTCTCAATGAGGTGTGGCCTTTTCTGTGTCTGCACAGACTATGTGGCTTTCCTTAGACAGCCGAAAATACCAAAGGGCACTAAATGCAGGATTGTATTACTAGTTTCTAATTTAAATGTATGTAATTCTTTTTTAGCAAGCTGTATGTTTACTATTAAAATGCCATAATGAGTAAACTGGTCCATAAGATTTTACATTAACTGCTTAATGAATAGGTCTCGTAGCAGTCCTTGCACAATAGTCCGCTTGTCTTTTCAGTTCTAATTTTAAGCTATAAGTGAAAGACTGTACTGAAAAAAGCTAAAAGTATTTAGGAACATTAAAAATGTACTTTTATGCATAGTGAGTGTTTTTTCCAATTTAGTGAGTGGATGTTTAAAATATGTTACAAACAGATAGGGCTTAGTGTTCAGTTAGTACTATTATATAATTGAAGACAATTATATAATCAGAATTTAGCTTAAAGGATACCGTAATTCCATATTTATGCTGTTTTGAAGAATTATACTAAATACTGGGATAATGGACATATTTACATATTAAAAATACAGTTTTTAATTGTGTCACGTTACAGTGCTGTTGAAAAGGGTGCCATGCCAATTTGATGCAATGGTGGCAAAAATGCTTCCTACATCTACCTATTATTTTATACACATGAAGAAGCCCTTTAAGACTGTAAGTCAACAATTCTAGTCTACACATTTCCTATAGCTTGGGTTTTTGTCACTAAACATACATTGTTACGACTCAATAATATGTAGTGAATTGGAAATGTAAACCCAGGAAAACAACTGTTTTGAAATGTCTGGAGAACGATAGCAATATTGTTCCAGTTTTAAGTTTAAGAAGTGCTACAATGGTAAGAGCAGGCAGGACAGTAAACTGATTGTAGGTTTCATCTTGTAAAAGCAAATTACCCCTTTTAACCTATGCCAAGCAACCCTTTTACACTAATTTGCTAGTATCTGAGATTGTTTTCTTTTTTACACTTGCACCTGGACTTTATTGTAATGGAGTTTCTCTGCTGATCTTTTCACTTTCCCTCTCTACATTGTTAAGATAAAAGCTGTAAACAGATTGGTATTGCCACCCCAAGAGGTGCTTGCCTGCAGGTAATCAGTTCTGTGTAAGAGCCAGTGACCCTAGGCTTAGGATTTGACCTTTATACATTCCACCGAAGAATAGGCTGCTAAATCCTCCTCATCTGAGCACATAATCATTTGGATGGAATTATCAGCTAATGTGTGGTTTAAAAGGGACCAAAAAGAGTCAGTAATGCCACTATCTAGGTTACGTTTATTTTGCTAAACAATTAAACCTTAATTGTTACTTGCCTGAGGAATTAACAAATTGCTTGACAGAACCATCAGCACACATCAGTAAAGTCTGTTAATCATGGTAAAAATCTGTACTTGGATACGCAACTGCTACTTAAAAGTAAGTCTGGCCTCTAAATGTCATGACTGCCTCTTATAGTGGAAAGCGTAGGAACTAATGAATCCAGTGTGTTTTTTTCCGCAGTATGAAATAAAAGAAGCTCTTAATCGAAAGCAGATAAACAAAAATATTTGACCAAGGTAAACAAGAAAGAAAGCATAAAACCGAGAGGGGTCTTGGGTTTGTGTGTACTTAATCTTAATGATGAAAGAAAATGAACTCAAATAAAGGACAGAGATGAGGTCTGATAAAAATTAGCTAATTATATCACTAAGTTAAATCAGTGTTATTTACACTGAATAAAATTTAGTATAAGTAATCACAACTGACTGTAAGTATTCTTAATAATATTGTTCAGTTACTTCTTAGAGGGGGCTTGCACTTGTTCATGTAATCTTATTGTACATCAAATTGCTTCTTTTCTGACTTTTATGAGCAATGAGCATGTACAGTATCAATGTGTTTATTTTATTTATCTACATCTGCTTCCTTTGAAATGGTGACAATACAATATCTGCAAGACAAGCATGGTAGCATACAGAAATAATGAGTTTATTCAAGTGGCATTGAGTTTACAGGGATCCGATAATCTTCTGTTACAACTTAAAAAAAAATGTCTAATAAAAAAAATAAAAAAACTCTATGAATTAGTAACTTTGTCTTTGGGTCTTTAGAGGTTTGTAGCTGCCACCCTCTTTTTGATTTATTAACCACTATGTTAATTGCACATCTCTGTGTGGCTTCCTGTGAAGACCAGGGGCGGCTAGACCCTCCTCATCCTCCCTTCTCATCCTCAACCCCCCTCCTCATCCTCTCTCCTTAACCCCCCTCCCCCTCCTCACCCACCTCCTCATCCTCAACCCCCCTCCTCAACCTCAACCCTCCTCCTCATCCTCGATCCCCCTCCTCATCCTCTCTCCTCAACCCCCCTCCTCATCCTCAACCCCCCTCCTCAACCTTAACCCCCCTACTCATCCTCCCTCAACCCGCCTCCTCACTTTACCCATTTCTAGTTACCTCCCCCTCTCCCTTTCCCTCACTTACCTTCCATCAGCAGCTGTTCCTACACTCCTCCCCCTGTCTTCCGGCTGCGTCTGGACCCGGTCAATGCTAATGCCGTGATGTGCATGTGACGTCATGTCATTAGCATATGCTGGGTCCCGACGCAGCCGGAAGACGCGTGGAGGAGCGCAGGAGCAGCTGCTGATAGAAGGTAAGTGAGGCGAGGGTGAGGTAATTAAAAAGGACGTAAAGTGAGGAGGGGGTTTGAGGAGGGAGGATGAGGAGGGGGGTTGAGGTTGAGGAGGGGGGCTGAGGTTGAGGAGGGGGGTTGAGAATAAGGAGGGGGGTTGAGAATGAGGAGGGAGATTGAGGATGAGGAGGGGGTTTGAGGATGAGGAGTGGGGTTGAGGAGGAAGGATGAGGAGGATGATGATAAGGGAAGGGGAGGGAAAGAGACACGAGGGAGAGGGGGAAAGAGACACAGGAGAGGGAGAGGAGGGAAGAGACACATGGGTGGAGAGACACGGGGGGGGGGGGAGACACAGGGTGACTCGAGTATAAGCCGAGGGGCCCCTTTTCAGCCTTAAAAAAGGCTGAAAAACTCAGCTTATACTCGAGTATATACGGTATATCATGTTCAATCTTTTATTTTTTATATATCTGCTGCAGTCACTTTAAATGATAAATCCACATCTCCCCCTGCTGGTGACTTGCTTTGTACTACAGATCAGGGCAGAATGCTGCCTGTACTCCATCTGAAGCAACAAGCCTGTCTGTCACACACAGCATCAACCAATCAGAATGACTGGGAGGGAACTGAATCTGTTAAGACCTTTCAGGGATCACCCAATCAGAATGACTGTGAGGAGCTGAAGCTATGGAGACCAATTGGGGCAAAGCCCAGCTAATCACTGCCCCAGCCAATTAGGACTTCTAAATTGCAGTATGCAGTGCATACTGGGAGATGTAGTTCAGTGTTAGCTGCTGATATAGCTGTTCAGGACTGGGTGAGTAGTCTCTGTCTATCTGTTATTCTCTCTCTCTCGGTTTCTTGTTTTCTGTGACTCTCTTATTCTCTCTGTGTAACTTGTACTCTCTCTCTCATATTGTTTCTCTCTTCCCCCAGGCACCCTGCATCTAGATAGATAGATAGATATAGGCAGCTTCATAATGAAGACAAGTAGTTTTGTCATGACAGTTTCCTTTCATTTAAAACTGAAAAAATGGTTTCTATTTAGTGCAAAACACATTTGTGAGTATATAGTTTATATACAATTTTTTTCTACAAATTTTAATTTATTGAAGCAGTCTGTGTGCTGAAGGTCAAATGCTCCCCCCCACACACACACACTTTTTTCTTCCCTGTATACTCTCTCTTTCTTTCCCTGTATAATCTCTCTTTCTCTCTCCTCTTTCTGAATAAAGTTTATTGGTAAAAAACAACAACTCCTGTCTCAGGGTGCTGGGTGCAGAACCTCAGCCATCTCAGTACAATGTATGTTGCTGACTACCCTGTATATATTAGACAAGCATGGAAGGAAGGCTCCAGGAATAAAGCTTGTATTTTCTATTTACATAGAATAAGGCATCTGCATGTCTATGAAGGACCTCCTTCCAGGCTCCTTGAGTACAGCTTGAATCTATATTTACATAGAATAAGGCATCTGCATCCCTATGAAGGACCTCCTTCCAAGCTCCTAGAGTACAGCTTGTATTCTATATCACATATCTAGTTGTGAGCATACGAGTTGTTGCTAACATTTGCGGGCTCGCAAGGGCCGCAGTTGCTGGCAAGGAGCGCCGAAGGGTTGCGGCCGATTTTTGCGAGCACCACGGGTTGCGGCGCTCCTTGCCAGCAACTGCGACCCTCGCAAACTTCACGTCATAACTCAAACAAAATACGAGACACGTTACAACACATAACGACCTCGCAAAAATCGTCCGCAACCCGCGAACAGGAAAAACACAATAAATACACACAACACATACATAAAAAAATTACCTACAGCAAGAGAGAGCATCCAGGAACTCAAACAATGAAGTTACACCTTCATTTAACTCAAAATAAAAGAGTTTAGACACTAAAAAATTCTCTAAGCGAGAGAAAAAATGGCCGTCGAACAAAATGAAAACGAGGCTACAGCACTCTAAACACGCAAAACACCACAAGAAACACGCAAAACACCACAAAATACCTACGGATATTCCGCTACAGACGCATACCACACATTTGCTGCCATTTTAATGCAGAATTACACAACTACGCTAACGGTTTGGTCTTGCGCACGCACACTATTACACTGCACACATTCATCACGCTTACACAGCAGCTCCACAGCACTAATGCTGCAGCAACATCAACACAGATTGCCAGCTCTTCAACAGAATGCTTCCTGCAAATATTACTTCAAAATAGGTATAGTATATTAGTTTATTCATGTATTATTTATTTCATTATTATACACCAAACAGCATTAGCTCACTTACAATTTCATTGCCGGCATTTTTTGACGGGCAATTCGCTAGTTTACATATAATACGGAATCTGCATCCCTATGAAGTACCTCCTTCCAGGCTTCCAGAGTACAGCTTGTATTCTATATTTACATAGAATAAGGCATCTGCATCCCTATGAAGGACCTCCTTCCAGGCTTCTAGAATACAGCGTATATTCTATATTTACATAGAATAAGGCATCTGCATCCCTATGAAGGACCTCTTCCAGGCTTCTAGAGTACAGCTTGTATTCTATATTTACAAAGAATAAGGAATCTGCATCCCTATGAAGGACCTCCTTCCAGGCTTCTAGAATACAGCTGGTATTCTATATTTACAAAGAATAAGGCATCTGCATCCCTATGAAAGACCTCCTTCCAGGCTTCTAGATTACAGCCTGTATTCTATATTTAGGGGCCGCTTTGCGGAGGTGGAGGCTCCCATCGCAAACGCAAAATTCACAGACTTAGCACCCACAAATACGAGCCGCGGGACATGAAAAAAAATATTATGACCTTGCAAAAATACAACATTAGCGGCCGAAACCCGCACACATGAAAACACTAAAACCACAAAAAATACACACATCAAACACATAAAAAGCTTACCCACAGCAGGGGGGGGGGGGCACCTAGCACCTCTAAAAGTGAAGTTACAACTCAATTTAAGTAGAAATTAAAGAGTTAAGACACCCGAAAATCCCCTAAGTGAGAAAAAATGGCAGCCGAAAAAAAACAAAACGAGGCTACAGGACCCTAAACACCACGAAACACATACAGATTTTTCCAAAAAGCCGTACGAGGTCCAAGAACAAGGACGCAAAATCAGGCACAGCCGCGTACCACACACATTAGGCGCCATTTTACAACACTAACTTACACAATGCAGAAGTACAGAGCTACACTAACGGCTTCCCCTCGTGCTCGCAGCCTATTTACAATACACACTGCACACATTGCTGACACTTACACAGCAGCTCCACAACACTGCAAACCTACATTGTATGCTGCAGCAACATGAAAACAGATTGCCAGCTCTTCAACACAATGCTTCCTGCATATATTACTTCAAACTAGGTAAAGTATATTCCTTTATTAATGTATTATTTATTTGATTACCATACACCAAACAGCATTAGCTCACTTACAATTTAATTGACGTCTTTTTTTGAAGGGCAATATTCTAGTATTTTAATATTCTTCTCCACCCCTTTGTATGTGTATATATGTGTGTGTATGTATGTCCACAAGCACATATATAATGTATATGACATGTGTGATATATATATATATATATATATATATATATATAATCACATATTATAATTGTCTAACTAGTACGACTTAGGTGATGAGCGCCTTTGGTGCTCATAGCTTGCGAGCCGTTAACACGTAGCACTTAGATAATGAGCACCAAAGGCGATCATTGCTGCGAGGCTCGCGAAGCGAGGTGAGCCGTTAACGCATAGCACTTGGGCGATGAGCCCCGAAGACATATAGCGAGGCGAGCTGATAAGCCACTGATAAGCGGACTTAGTAGAAAAACACTTCCTAAACACGGGATCGCCTTGGTGTGCAAGCGGTTGACGCGGTGGAACGAGAATTTAACTAGATTTAGCCGATTTTCGTCACTCGAAAATCGCCTGAGAGAGGAAAAAAAATCGCAGCCGGAAAAAATAAAAACGAGGCTACATGATCACGGACCGCGCAAAACACTGCCAAACGCGAAGCACTTTACACATCTAACTACCACATACAAAATACACTATTACAAAAGCCGGGAAATGCTAATGAGCCGCCTAACACATTAATAACATTACGAATATACAATGCTATTGCTCACTGCATATATGAATTAGAAATAATTTAAGTATATTAATTTAATGAATAAGTCATTAATTATTCCTTAACTACATATACATAGAAATATATATCTCTCTTTATCATGACTCATGAAGGTGCTCAGAGGACCAGAAGTACACGACAGGAGAGGCTTGCAATGAGCGCCGAAGGTCCTCACAGTATAAAACGGTTTACATTGTGTATCAAACAGCATTCCCAACCTTACAATTTTATTGACCGTCGTTTTTTGACGGGCAATTTGCTAGTAGATATATATATATATATATATATATATATATATATATATATAAACAGTTAACATCTGATTTTATTTAATTCAAATGATACACAGGGCTAGTAGCCAGTTTAAGACAATGGAGTATGGTACAAGAGGTTGGGTGGTTTTTACTTTAGTTCTTGTATTGTCAAGTAAAATAACTTGATGTCTGCTTTTTAGGTCTTACTTCAAGCAGTCTACCTGTAAGAGCATTTAGCCCGTGTAGTGTTGAAAAAATGTATTCAAATATAGTATTGTTTTCCCCATTACTTTTGTTTTTGTTCAGTCATGTCCGTCTGTGACCCTATGGACCACAGCACATCAGGCACATCTGTCTGCCACTACCCTCTGAGCTTCCTCAAGTTCATGTTCATTGCTTCCATAACCTCATCTATCAATCTCCTACTCTGTCGTCCCCTTATTCGCATGCCTTACATTTTTCCACCATCGGGGTCTTCTCTTGGAAATCCTGTCTTCTATGCTGAATTGTTCTTTACTGCTTGCTTATCTATCCCTCTTGCTATCCTCCTCTCTTTCTCCATCCCTCTCTCGATCCCTGTCTTTCTCTATGGGGTCATTTTTGTCTATTTCTATGAGCTGTCACAGCTATACGTCCTGATCGAACAAGTTTTATATGTATTCTCTTTAATTATTGCATGTCATCAAGAAAATGCACTTCCCATCATAAGAATAGTGAGCAGAACTGGCACCACCTCAACCTCATCAAGATAATACGTACATAAAGTGACAGTGAAGAAAATCAAGTAAGTGGGTGGAGAATGTGTCAGTGGACAGGGCCTACAGAGGTAACATGTGAAGGGGAGGACTTTCTAATTATGGGTGGAGTCAATTTAAGGGGAGGGGCCAGGTCTCTGCCTTCCTTCCCACCAACTTTGAAAGTCACCAGCTGCCACTGGTGAAGACCCTGTACATATGATGAGCTTCGACAGGTAAGAAAAATGAAAGCTATGCTATTTATATCAGGAACCTATAACAAGTTAGCATTTCTAATCTATACATTTTTTGATTTTGCGATCTCTTTAAACTATGCATTTGCCTAGAAGCAACTCAAAAGTCATCTTAAAGTCATCCTAAAAGGTACTACTAAATGACAGCAAGTAGCATAACAATGCCACTTATTCATTATGAGTCATATGTACTGATGTGAGATGGCTTAGAAAATACCTACTTTATACAACAATTTAGTAAACCTACATCATATGACAACATAGGGCCTGGAGAGGTTCCCCAAGAGTTATTCAAGCTTCTTGCCCTATTAGTATAAGTGGACTGGAGCTCAGTAGCTAAATAAATGGCAAAACAAACTACAACTTGATGTTATAAATGTTTTAGAACTCTGTTTTTCTTATTTATTCAGGATATAAAAGAACAAATAAAATGATAATACTATATCAGTAGTATATCATTATTAACTGGCTGAGATATTTTACTCCTTACAAAATATTTTAAGGTTTCCTTGTGTAACCCTATGAATTTTCCATATTTAAGCAATATATAGATACCGTAAATTACCATTTAACGAGAGCAGTTGCTTATGTAAGATTTCTAAAGTATTCCAACAGAAAAAGGAAATGAATATTTTTGTGTATGTTTTTTTAGGAATTGATGCATATGGTCACCATATTACCCATCACTTCCAATCCTTTTTGTATCTGGGATGAATGGATTTGTACTTCTGCTCATTTGGGAAAAAAAGAAAACAATAATATTAATTCCTGATCCTTCTGATTGGATGGGAAAGGCTTGAAACAGCATTTGAGCTGCAGTGGTAGCTGGTTTGATTCATTTGCTGAAAAGCTCCCCTTTGGCTGCCACTCATTTATCTAACAAAAACATGTGCACACATGCTCAGAAATGGAGAAAATTAAACAGCTGCTCTGGAAAGGTTTACAGTCTTATAGCATCATACACAACTTATCTCAAAAATCTCACTTGTGACACTGCACATGGCTTGAACATAGCACACTTTTGCTAATTAAGTGCCCTGTAACAAATTATGTATTAGTGTTATAAAATAATATAACAATATAAAATAATGGAAGACATAAGGCATTCCTTGGAGAATAACTGTATACAGATAAAGTAATAATGAAATTGTAAAACTCACGTCTTGAACATGTTAATAATCAGGAAAGCTTGAGCATACTGAGTGTGTTGAATTACATTTGACTGTAGCATATGCACAAGTTGTGTGGGAATAACTGTCACTGTAATGAGTATGCTAAGATCACTAAGGTGAAAACGTTTTCACTAGTGAGGTCATACCTTTCCAGGCCCTATATTATTCCATGGAGCATAATTTTCAAGTGGCAGAGATCTTATCACACATAAGTGAACCTTGTATTCAGGTAGTGAGCTTTCAGTTGTTTTGGACCTGACAATATGTCCATGTTGACAGAAACAATCATAGGCTGACTACCTGAATAAGTTTCCCTTTCGGTTTAAACTAGTGGGATGCTCTATATATCTATCTATCTATCTATCTATCTATCTATATATCTATCGTATAGAAACTTCAATAAACCATATTAAAGAGTAACGCACAAAAGACAGTTTTAACTCCAGTATTTAATTGTCTTTTACTTTTTTAAGTTACTTGGCTAAAAGAAAAAAGCACATGTCCTGTTCAGTGTGTGAATGCCTAAAATGTAGATAGATAGGCATTCATGATAGAAGTCTACATTTTACAGGACACTGAGTCTGAAACAGATGATCATTATAGAAGCGAAAAAATGACATCTCACTTTTAACTCTAGTAGTAATCAACTGGGCCAAATAGTACCATATATATAAAAAAAGAATGGGATTGATGGCCCTCAAATGCTATATATTATACAAGCATTCTTCATTTGTTACTGGCATACTAAGCAAATCATTACCAGATATGCATATGATCTTGGACTTCATCCAACTAGACACCATGCTGAGCTTGCTGGGACAATAAAGCACAATATCTTGTCCATGACCAAAAGACAGTCTCGCTCTTTCCTTACAATTCACTTACCACATTGCCGTACCTTGTCACCCGTGGTATAAATGTTATCCGCAAAGACTTTCCCATTGTAGTGTTCTGTCTAGTGATTTGTGATTGGAGTTCAACTACTTAACATATTTAGTCACAAAAAGTCAGATTTTTACAGATGCTAGAATAAACATTTCAGATGTCTTTTTTTGGACAGGGCGCCATTACTTCTCCAAGTTGTGTAATATAAGCTTTTATGTTTCAGAACTGTTTTTATGTTTAATTTGGCATTATACCATCACTCTGAATTATTATTTGTTACTTGATAGGCGACTAAACCTCCTTATGACGGGTAAGGTGTCTAACTAGTTCTTTGAGAGGTGTTATTTTTTTATTGATGAAACGCAATTTAGAATTACAGAAGTAGATGCTGAAGTTTTCAAGTGCAGCTGTGGTATTCTATGGGAAAAGCGGATTAAGGAGACACCTTTCTACAGGGCTTACATGCATAAATGCTTGTAAACTTAAGAGTTTCTTTCCTCGACTTGCCAAATCTAGTTTTCATGATTATTGTCTTTTTTACAGCAGGCTTTAAACACAAACCCCAATCTCATTAAAAATGAGAACTCCTCTTTCTCTCACAAGGAAATATGAATGAACCTTTGTTTTACTTTTTGTAGTGAAAGTACATGCTCATAATGTTATGCTTGCCGTTCGATTAATTACATAAGGAAATTAGATCTACTGAAGTGATACAAAGATCTGCCTTCATATTACAAATAGAAACTTTCAGTAAAGAAGATCTAAATTAGTTTGTATATATATATATATATATATATATATATATATATATATATATATGCATGATACAAAACTTTTACACTGTTGTGATCTAATAAAAGATAATAGCTGTCTGTAGTGATAGTGTAGATATAAGACCTAGCAAACGTAGATTTTTTTTCATTTTTTTCCCCAGAAAGTTATGTGGTTTAAAACTCAGCCTTATTAAATTATTAAATTGTGATTCTGTAAATTTAAAGGGGCTCTGTTTAAGCACACAGCATATTTTTTACAGAAGTTTTTAGTTAGTTAAGATCTTGCTTTTGGATAGAAGTTCACTAACTAAAAACTTCTGTAAATAAAATATGCTGTGTGCTTAATTAGAGCCCTTTTAAATTTACCAAATCACAATTTAATAAGGCTTTATGTTTGGAGAAAGTAACCTTTGCACAAACTGAAGGAACTAATGTGAAATATTCTAAAGATAGTGCATCATTATTTGATAATAGAACGTTTTCAAGGGCTATTTCTTGACCTTACTCAAGATTCTATCAATTTCTAACTTAAAAGACAAATTAAAACCGATTCTATTTAATCTGAACAGAATGAAGTTGTACAGAGCAATGTGGTGTTATAATTAAATTAGCCTACATAATAACATAATTAACCCTTTAACAAGGGACAGCAAGAATCAAGTATAAACATAAACAAATGTGCAACTGCTACAGAAAAAAAGTGCAGAACAAGCAAATTGTGCCACATATCTATTAAAACAATACCATAGTAAAGAAAATCCCATTACTGGCTTGATGGCATTTGAAGAAGCCCTATTATATATCCAAACACTACATAATAACTAAATTATGGTGCACCTTTACAGCAAAGGCTATACTGTTGTATTATGTGAATGAACAAATGTCTAGTTTTAGAGGTAACAATTATTGTTCAATCTAGAATTTATGTTGTTAGACAATATGTATCAAGCAGTGATATACAGTGCCTTGCAAAAGTATTCACCCCACTTGACTTTTTACTTATTTTGTTACATTACAGCCTTAAATTCAATGTTTCGTTAATCTGAATTCTATGTAATGGATCAGAACACAATAGTCTAAGTTGGTGAAGTGAAATGAGAAAAATATATACATAAAACTATTTTTTAGAAAGAGAAAACAGAAAATTGGCATGTGTGTATGTATTCACCCCCTTTGTTATGAAGCCCACAAAAAGCTTTGGAGCAACTAATTACCTTCAGAAGTCACATAATTACTGAAATGATGTCCACCTGTGTGCAATCTAAGTGTCACATGATCTGTCATTACATATACACACCTTTGCTGAAAGGCTCCAGGGGCTGCAACACCTAAGCAAGAGGCACCACTAACCAAACACTGCCATGAAGACCAAGGAGCTGTCCAAACAAGTAAGAGACAATGTTGTTGAGAAGTACAAGTCAGGGTTAGGTTTTAAAACAATATCGAAATATTTGATGATCCCCAGTAGCACCATCAAATCTATCATAACCAAATGGAAAGAACATGGCACAACAGCAAACCTGCCAAAAGATGGCCGCCCACCAAAACTCACGGACCGGGCAAGGAAGGCATTAATCAGAGAGGCAGCACAGAGACCTAAGGTAACCCTGGAGGAGCTGCAGAGTTCCACAGCAGAGACTGGAGTATCTGTACATAGGACGACAATAAGCCATACGCTCCATAGACTTGGGCTTTATGGCAGAGTGGCCAGAAGAGAGACATTACCATCAGCAAAAAACAAAATGGCACGTTTTGTGAAAAGAGACTCCCAAAATCTATGGAGGAAGGTGCTCTGATCTGATGAGACTAAAATTGAACTTTTCGGCCATCAAAGAAAACGCTATATCTGGCACAAACCCAATACATCATATCACCCAAAGAACACCATCCCCACAGTGAAACACGGTGGTGGCAGAATCATGCTGTTGGGATGTTTTTCAGCAGCCGGGACTTGGAAACTGGTCAGAGCTGAAGGAAAGATGGATGGTGCTAAATACAGGGATATTCTTGAGCAAAACCTGTGCCACTCTGTGCGTGATTTGAGGCTAGGACGGAGGTTCACCTTCCAGCAGGACAATGACCCCAAACACACTGCTAAAGCAACACTTGAGTGGTTTAAGGGGAAACATGTAAATGTGTTGGAATGGCCTAGTCAAAGTCCAGACCTCAATCCAATAGAAAATCTCTGGTCAGACTTAAAGATTGCTGTTCACAAGTGTAAACCATCCAACTTGAAGGAGCTGCAAAGAGTCTCAATAAAAGGTCTGTATAAAAGGATGTAGGCTGAGTGTCTTTAGCATTTAAATGACCAATGCAGTTAAAGCATGCTATGTTGAAGAATGGGCAATATTATTATAAATTAAAAAATAGCTTATCATTTGCTAACTATTTATACAGACAGGGTTCTGACATTGTAGTGTTAGTTTATTTACTCCGGTATTGGCGGAGGAGACCAACAGCCCTATTAAATTAGAAGCCCGTAGCGCCCTCGGCAAGCCCGCAAGGGCTGCGGGCTTGACATTTGGCCAACTTACATAGCTATTAAACAGGACGCAAGTTATGGGGTTGAGACGTAAACCCGTAAAACATTTTTTGAACAAATCAACGCTAACAAACTCACCTTGATGTTTGCTCTGGAGTTTGCAAGCAGCAGCTTTTGTGATTTGACACCCGTTAAAATCCCTGCTATAATTAGAATACTATTCATAATTTGATTTGGCCAATCACAGGCAGCTAATACATTTTAATACAATGTAACAATTAATGATGGCAGTTTGTAGAAGTAAGTAGGAGGAGTCAGACACTGCTCTGTAGATCTTTGCATTGTGCTGCTGCTGGCTTGAAGGTTTGTAAATGGTTAAAATCGGTACCCAAATGCAGTGTTTCTATTGGGAGGTTCACTGTGCATATGTAAGCAGCTCTGGGGTTCAGGAAACAAGATTTATTGTTAAATAAAATAAATCTGTATGTGTATAGAATGAATCAATGTAATATGCGTATCTGATATAAGCAGTATGTGTTAGATTAGTTAAAGGTACAGACAGGGAAACCTAAATATACTTTTAAAGGTATATGCAGGTGAGCTGGGTTTTGAATGCATCTGATAGAGGTGAATTAGTAGTGTATGGTTACATTTAATTGCATGTACTACGTTTTTCTAGTTTTGTATTGAAAAAAAACAAAAAAAAACTGTTGCAGGATTGAGCTAGGCTCCTGAGTGGGTTCATTTTTGTAAAGGTTTACTCTGTCCATGTGAGCATGCTAAACTTTGCCGCCAATCAGCAATGCTGTATGCAGCCAGCTAGATGAGGCTGCTACACTGGGTCCTTAAAGGACCATAAATCAAAATTCAAGTAAAAATGCTTAAGCGGTTACACGGTTCTTTCTTTAGACATACACCCTCTCCTTGATAAATTCAGAAAAATTATAATTGTACTTAAACCAAAATTTCAGCTTCTTCTTCCTATTTTAATCTGTCTTTTAGGTGAATGAGCATTTATGCTTGATTTATGGTCCTGCAATGGCCTGCAACGTTTGAGGAAGAGAACGTTCATGGTATGTGCATGTGTCTCTGTGTGAGTGCATGTGTCTCTGTGTGAGTGAGTGCATGCAATTCCCTGGGGCTGGGAGAGATCTCAGGGGCAATTCACTGGGGCTGGGGGAGGTAATGGGGCAGTTCACTAAGGCTGAGAGAGGTGACGGGGCAATTAACTGGGGCTGGGAGGGATCACAGGGGCAATTCACTTGGGCTGTGGGAGGTGATGGGGTAAATCACTAGGGCTGGGGGGTTACAGGGGCAAATCACTGTGGCTGGGGGATGTGTCACATGGGATGTAGATAAAACAATCAGTGAATGAAAGGACACAGACCTTGTTCTGGTTATTACAGAAATCTAAAGGAAAGATGCGGCTCAATTCACGGACCAAAATGATAAAATGTATTATTCATGCTCATTTTCGCTGGGATTTTCAGGGGGTGTCAACATTGATAGAAAACAGTTTGCAAATGCAAGAAATTCAGCAAACTTTAGGGTAACTGTTTAAATGTTTATTTGGGTAATTTTTCTTGCAATCTTTTTTTTATACACTACTAATTCTCCTCTATCAGATGCATTCATAATCCGGCTCACTTGCATATACCTTTTTAGTAGATTTGTATATAACAGATACTATTAAGTATTACATAGTATTATGAATTCCATACAAAAGCAACACTTGCTATTATCTAACATCGTAAACTGAATCACACAGTGAAAGACTATTACAAAATAGTGGGCCATAAATAATCTACTAAAGAAAAAATGGAAAAATAACCTATATGTGGCAACATAGTAATTAGTGAGTATGCCATTTTATCCTATAGATCCTGTTTTACATAGTGTGGAGATGATATGTATGCTTTTAGAAAAGTGCAACATAAAGCTTGACCTCAGTATGAATTATCAACACTTTTTGCCAACTTTTCTGCTTGTAACTCACCTCTGGGAGAGCATTATGGCTGGGAAAAGTAACAGTAAAGGGGTAAAATTGAAAACAGTGCTGTAGAAAAAAAGGTCAATAGTTTGCAGTTATTCATTCAGTGACATTATTAAAATGTGTTTATGCTTAAAGAATGTATGACATTTGGGAAAGGAAATACTGCTGGACATTTAAGGCTGTCTCTTAGTTGGTTTTCATCACCACCTACACAAAACTTTTTTTTTTATGTATGTGTGGAATAAGAAAAATGCACTGAGAGGAGATTTCAAGAAGGATCAAGTGTGATAACCATTACAACTCCTTTCTAAATGCTCATTAATGAATGATAATGGCTATCACACGTTAGTGAATATAATCCTGCAAGAGCTATAAATCAAATGTGTCTGGCAGCAAATCTGAGGAAAAATGATGCTAGACTAAAAATCTCTGTGGAATTGTAGGTCATGGGGTCCGCCCTTTTTCTCGATCTGTTTTAATACATGAATCATTATACAGTGCTAGGTCTATCCCATGCATTTATGAATTGATTAAATGAATGAGCAACTACTAGTTCTGCTGGAAGATAATACATACAATTTTTAGTGGAGAACTAATTTGGACATTCATCAACCATACCCGTGTTTCTGTAAGAGGAGGCAGGCTCTGTGTAGGATGTATATTTCCCAATAATGTAGGTTTATGTTTCAAGGTCAGCTTCAAATGTTTTTTTTTTTAATTAAGATATTATTATAAAGTACTTTCTTTTAGAAATTAAACTAGATTGTAAGTCTGCGAGTCTTCAATCTTGTATGGTGCTTTGGGGAAAGCTCTATGTTCACTGGATTCTAAGCTCAAAGACAAAGGGCCCTCTATGTAATGTGTTAATATTGTTTTGCCTTGACCACAATGCAGGTATAGCACTACGCAATATTTTGGTGCCTAACAAATAAATGATAATAATAATAATAATAATAATAGGTTGTACACATTTATGGAGATAGAAAATATTGTATATGCTGTACAAAGCAGTTGTATGATCTTGTAGGAAGGTCCTAAGCAACTATACACCAAGTTAAAATCTCCTGGTGTTCTCAACCCCTATGTTTTGGTTTTCTCTCTGAGTCCTCAATCTTTGTTGTCCATCTTATCAATATACATGGGAACATTACAAATGAGACTTTTAAAATCATTAGTTTTAATTGTGCCAGTTGCTGGGTGTTAGTAAGAAACTGATCCTGATATGGTCTCCACTACCTACGTAAAGCTGTGCTATCTGTTGGAATATGATCTTCAGTGAGTCATGCTTCGGGGTTCCACATCCATGTCCTAGATTATTTTTTTCTTCAACAAGTATTCTTTTGTCATATACACTACACTTTGCAAGCTATTTCCATTATGTTGTCTATTTTAGTTTAAAAAATATATATTCTGCAAGTGTTTTTCTTTGTACCAGGAGTTCGGATGGAATGAGAGTTAACACACTACTAGCAGGTTTCCTGCTTACTGTGTTTATCAAGAAATCATGAGAACACCATGTAGCTGGAAATGGCTGCTAGCCACATGATTGGCCGCCTTGTTATTTACTCAGGCGTTTATAGCTTTAGTGATCCAAAACCTCTGTAGTGTTTATCATGCAACTGACTGTTTAGAAGCCACAACATCTAGCAAACATTTTCTTCATTGAAAGCATTCTTGGATCCATAAGGCATCAAACTCTTTATTTTGTAGCCAGACAGGGTTGTCTTTTGTACAAAAGTGCACCAGGGAATGACTACAGGGTTCTCTTTCTATACTACTCTCTTAATAATAGCTATTTAGAAGCATTTTATATTTGCAGGTTTACCAGTAAATGGACAGGAAAAATTATCAGCAAAAGTTCAAATGTTTATGTATTGCGGTAAAATATGAAACTATTTTCCATTTTCACCATATACCCAAAAAATCCAAAACCTCTCTAAAAATCAGCTCAACAAATATATATCCACAGGTGATGATCACCATCTTTTCTATAATGCTTTTTTGAACTTTCTAGCCAACAAGTCTGGCACCAGGAAGCAGGATTGTGTGAGTCCTGGAGAACACAAAAACTCAGCTATCCTCTTTTGGAAGGACAATACCTGTTTACATGGAAAATCCTATGTCCATCCTAGCATGCCAAATGTCCCACTTTTGAAAACAGACACATATTTTAGGATCATAGTTCCATATGATGTCCTATTGTCTTGGTTCCAGCTGTTGCTTTTTTCCTCCACTTATAACTACAAACACACACTGCCATCATCAGGGTGTGATGTAACAAATACAAAACGTATTCCTCTACTCATAGACAGAGTCAGATTTCCTTAAAAAACTACGGCAATTTATGTCCATGGCGTATACAGTTGCTAATATTGTTAACGTGGAAAATGCTTGACAAATAAGTAACCTTTTTCTTGAACTGCAGTGGTCCTTTGAACAATTGAATGTGTAAAAACTCAAATCAACTATCACCTTCACCCTCTCACTCCTGCATTCTATATTAAAAGACCACTGTAGTTGAATAAAAATGATTTAGCTGACTGCTTGTTTCATGGAGGTGCCCATCATAGATTGCTGGTGTGTGCATAACTTTAGGGGAGAGTTATCCATTAAAGAAAATGTATATAAATATTTTGGATATTTTCAAGTCAATTTCTTAAGGAAAATACTACAAATATGGCACTTCAGTTGTTTAATTCTGTATATGTGTACATTTATAATGAACTTACTGCAATACATAATGATGAACACTAACATAAAAGCATACTAAAATATATAATATAGAATGATTAACTAATAATGATTAACTAATAATAAACATAAAGTAATGTATAATGATGAGTATCTATGCACTGGAAAAATTCTTACTGTAATCTATAAATGGTACTAAATATTAATAAACTGGAACGGAACAATTTGCACAGTTGAATGGTGCTGTATCTCTGTGATATTAAGCTAGGTTAGTGTCAGTGTTCAGAAATATTTAATTTTTGCACTTTTAAACAAAAGTGCCACTCAGTGGTGAACACACACGCAATGGTATACTGTATCTGTGTGTACATATCACTTCATTTAACAGCATTTCATAGAAATGTCCGGTCTTTACTATACACATGTTAGAGCGGCATAACGCACATTGTATAAGAAAGTCAATGGATCAGACTACATTTGATTTGGCTTCTTAAAGTGGTCTATAGCTCCTCAGCTCTAACAGGTGAAAATAGCTCGCTCCTGGAACTACCTCAAGCTATTCTTATTCTTACTTTGATGTCTACTAAATTAATAAATATATTTCAAATTATTAAGCTGCTAGGAGCAACGACCTAACTATATGATACCAGGACGTTGTTTATAATGCTGTAGTAGATACAGTGATAGTAACAGTAATATGTTTATAGTGCTGTGGGTTGATAGAGTGTGTTTATGTATCTAAATCAGTTTAAAACACCATAGCATTTACACATGCATCCAGTATGGCCTTGGAGTATAGAGATTAGTAAAATTATGTTAAGATAATTCTCTAGTCATAGTAAACACCCTCTTCCAGCAGACTCAGAGACAACTCTACAGATGGACATTATAGAAATCATATCGACTATATACTCGGTAGCCGGAGATAGAGGAGCAAAAACAAGACCTGGAGCTTCATGAGCTTCTTATTGCCAAGTTAAGAATTAACCCGATCAAAAGAAGAAATATAATCAGACCAAGCAGGTATGGAATAAATAATATCACTTGTGAATATGCAGTGAAGGTAAAGAATATATTTAAAATACTAGACCTGGTAGATATAATGCCAGAAGAACTTTGTGAAGTTTGTGACAATATCCAGGAAACAAAGAATGTCCCCAAAAGAAAGAAATCTAGGAACACAAACTGGTTGTCTGATGAGACTTTGAAAGTAGCTCATTAGCTCAGGAAATAAGGAAAGTAAAGGAAGCGGAGATAGGAATAGATTTGTCCACCTGAATTTATAATTCAAGAGAATACCATTATATAATGAGCAATGTAAAGAGATAGAAGAATATAACAGAACAAGATATCGTCAAGAACATTTGAAGATCTCAAAGGAACATTTCATGCCAAAGTGAGAGGGATAAAACAAAAAAAATGGTAGGGACTTAACAGAAACAGATCAAATAAAGAAGAAGTGGCAGGAATACACTGAAGATCTATACAGGAAGGATCTTAACAACATCCATAGTTAGCCCAATGTGCTGGATATATTGCAGAGTGAAGTGAGATGGGTCTTGAAAGCTTTGCTGATAACAAGGCTGCAAGATGATGCTGTGAAAGTGTTGCTTTTATTATTCCAACCCATTTGGAAAACTCAGTAGTGGTCACTGGACTGGAAAAAGTCAATCTACATCCTAATCCCCCAAGAAAGACAGTGCCAAAGAGTGCACAGTTTATTGAAAACTGCACTAATTTCACATGCCAGCAAAGTAATGCTTAAAGGTATATAGAAGTTACTTGGATTATGAGTTAATCTGATAGAGGAGAATCAGTAGTGTATAAAAACAAGTTTACAAAAAAAACAAAACACAATAGACATTAATACACTTACCCTAAAGTTTGCAAAATGTATTCAGCTTTCTGGAAGTTGATTTTGAGATGGAATTTCTTTGAAAATCCAAGCTAAACTAGCATAAAATTCATAATTTGTTGTGGCCAATCAGAGGCAGCTACAATATTGTAACAATGTCTGGGCATCCAGTCTCTGCAGCAAAGCATAATAGGATGTGTAGTCTTTTGTCCCCACCACAAGGAAGCAGTTCAGGCAGTGCTGCTCTGGATTTCTGCACAGTCTTGCTGTTGGCTTGAAGGTTTGTATAGAGTTAAAAAAATGTTATTGAATGCAGCTTTTCTATTGGTTGTAAAGTGGTGCATATGTAGGCTCCTCTGGGGATGTGGAAACCATTTTTTTGTTTGAAATAAAATACATTAATTTGTATATAGAATGAATTAATGTAATTTATGTTTCTGATATAAGCAGTATGTGTTAAAATAGAAAAAAATGAAAACAAGGAAACTTCCATGTACAAGCTCGACTACAACAAAATATGGACTGAGATTTACCAGATGTGCAAGCCAGGTTTCAGGCATAAGAAAGCATGAGAGTTCCAGAAAAAAACATTTAGCTCTGCCTCATAGACTATTCTAAAGCCTTTTACTGTGAAAATCAATACAGAATGTGGCAAGTTCTAAAAGAGATGGGAGTACCAGACCATCTCATCCTCTTCCTGAGAAATCTGTATGTGGACCAAGAGAACTGAACATGGAAAACCAAATGAATCAAGATCTGGAAAAGAGTATGACAAGTTGGAATATTGTCACCTTATTTATTTAATCATGAATACATCATGCTTCAATCATGAATACATCATGCACAAGGCTGGGCTGGACAAAGCCAAAGCAAAAATGATCAACAACCTCAGATACTACTACTACTACTACTACTACTACCACTACTACTATTCTGATGGCTGAAAATGAGGAGGTACTAAAGGCCATATTTATGAGGGTGAAAGAAGAGAGTGCAAAAGATGGCCTGCCGCTCAAAGTTGAAAAGACAAGTGCATGGCAAACAGCAATCTCAATTCCTGGTAAACAGACAGGGAAGAAGTGGAGGCAGTGATAGATTTTGTTTTCCTGGATCCAAGATCTCAGCAGATGGTGACTGCAGCTATGAAATTAAAAGATGTTTGCTTCTGGGGAGGAAAACTATGGCAAGTCTGGACAAGATATTAAAAAGTTAAGATGTTACATTATCAACAAAGGTCCCCATTGTTAAAACTATGGTATTCCCAGTAGTAACATACAGATATGAGAGCTGGACCATAAAAAAGGCTGAACGACGTAGAATTGATGCCTCTAAATTGTGGTGTTGGAGAAAACTGCAAGAAGATCCAATCAATCAATATTACAGAAAATATTGATTGAATCAATATTGATTGTTTACTGGAAGGTATGATGATGAGGCTAAAGCTTAAATATTTTGGCTATATCATGAGAAGACCGGATCCCCTAAAGAATACCCTGATGCTCGGAAAGATTGAAGCCATACGAAGAAGGGGACAGCAGACACATAGATGAATATATGAAGTCATTGAAGCAACGAACACGCGCTTCATGGAGCGTGAAGTGCCTGACAGATCTGTATGGTGTGCTTTGGTAGATAGGGTCACGGAGAGCCAGACACAATTAAATGACTAAGCAAAAAAAAATCCTTCAGATGAACCTTCAGCAATGTTCACTGATGCCTTGGTCCTCAATCTTCAGTCCTGTATAAGCAGACAATTGCTTGATGTAATTGATCCTCTTCAATCTTGACTGCAGACCCTCGGTCCTCATCTTCGGCCCATAGAAAGAACATCCACCTAACAAATGCTCTGCTGAAAAACGTGCCTTATATACTATTTTTTATGACTTCTGATTGACTAAACTATGTGTCAATCATATTTTATCCAATGAGAATCAGACTTTACATCATCAGTATTTGAATATGGGAACTCTGATTGGTTACTCTGTACCAACCAGAGAATCCTACCACCCCTTTTCTGATTGGTTATTTCAACTAATCAGAATGCATGTATTGAAATATGTGCATTCTGATTGGTTAGCCTTTAGCCAGGCCTAGGCTCTATTTTCCCCTATTGCGTTAGATTGAAATGTCGGCCAGTCAATATAGGTTTTCATTCTAGTGACAGAATTCCAGTCAGATAAGAGAATGTTATTGGGCCCCACATTCACAGCACACAGAGTGTGAGGGCTAGATGACCCCACTGGTGTTCAGGGTAGATCCTGGGGAATACCTGGGCTCATAGGGGGTGGCAGGTATTGAGGGTGGCTACCAGGGCAGCTGGTCATAGGAGGAAGGATTATAAACCCTTTGCAATACTGTATATCCCTTCCTTGCCATGATAATGGATTTATATAGATAGACATATGGGAATATGCAAGGTTGTTTGGGCTAGTGCAGTGTGTTCACATGAGTCAGTCTGAAGTGTTGCCATGGTAATCTAAAGTATAATCATGGAGGTCCCTTTTGCTTCCCTATGGCACCTGGTATTGACTTAAGGGCCCCCTTGGTATCTGAAATTAACACCTATACCATGGGGTTCCCTATGGATCCCCATGGTATACTAAACTATAATCATAGGGGTCGCTATGGACCCTCATAGTACATAAACCTAATCTCTGACCATGGTGCCCCATTTTACCCCAATGGCATCCTATCTTCAACCATAAAAAAAGGTATGGGCCCCCATGGACTGTATCCTTCATGGGGGTCCAAAGGAACTCCCATGGGCCCTAACACTGTGGTTTGGGGTTAGGGTTAGGTGCCATGAGGTTCCATAAGGAACCCCATGATTTGGGGGACTGTAGGGTGCCCAGTGCTAAACAGGTACATTTTAAATATTATGGTTGTTGATATTAGGTGCCATATGGTCAATAGGGAAATATAGAGGTTTATATTAGGTGCCATGGTTATACTTTAGATTATTATGGGGTCCATATGGACCCTATGGTTATAGTTAGAGGCCACCATAAGGAATTCCATAGCACAAGGGGTAGTGGGTCTGTGCCCCCCTGGGTATTGAGGGGAGAATCCCAGGGAAATACCCAGGCTCATAGGGGTAGAGAATGTTGTGGGGGAATCCCATGGGATAACTGGGTTCATAGAAAGTAGCGGCAGGTCCTTTATATCATTAGTTTTAGGCAATCCAGGCCTATCTGAGAAAGTATTCTTTCTTTACGGAAAGCTGAAGGTACCCAGATGCTTTTTAATAATATTGGTCACTATTATTGGTTACTCTGAGAAACTTCCAAACATTTGTGATGTAATAGGTTGTTAGGGCCTTACAAGTAAATTTCACTGAGATCTTTTCTTAAAGAAGCCATGGAATGGAGGCCTTTATGGTATAAGCATCCAGGATTCTTATACATTCAGTTTATAACTAGCTATCAAGCATATTTTGACAGTAGAAGAAAATGGTAGAAAGGAAGGAGAACTCTAAATAATCACTATAGTGAATGTATACTTAGGTAGTAATAATGTTAGATCCCAAACAAATACATTCTTTCTGTATATAGTATGGTCCAAAGATTTCACAAAATATATTTGTATCTTCCCTAAAAAGAGAGGCAAAGAGTCCATTGATATCCATCTACCCGCCTGGATTTATTTTTTTGTCATAAACTCATGGGGGAGTTGGTCTGATTGAAACTTTCTTTAGGTTATTACTTCTTTTATTAATTATTTTAATTAAATGGGTATGAGAAAGAGGTAGACTTGGTTTAACACTTGCTTGATAGGGAACATTTAATATTGAAAAATTTGGATCACATTGTAATTGTCTTTACTTCCTCAGTGATCACACAAATCAAGTTTTAAATATAATTGGTTAAACAGTGTGTTATGTTTTACATTTTTGAGTGAGCAACATAATTTTTTTTTTTTTTGCGTAGTGTGTCAAATTTTGTTTTCCTTCAGCTGTGACTTTATTGCAATATAGGTGGCCCACACTTGCCCTAATCGTTGTGTGTAGGATGAGAGGCTGTATTGAAATATATTTTAGTCTTGTCTGTTTGCCTGCAGTAACCACTATAGGCATAGAGGCAGGTTACAGTTCCTACCAGGGCAGACTCATCCGCTCTCACCCTTGGACAATTAATGGGTGGAGGAGTAATCTAATATGTTGGGGGCTTCAATGCTAAAATTCAAATGTAAATTTTAAACTCTGACTTTTTTTTCTTCAGAAAATGTGTTTATTGGTAATAAGTTAAGAAAATTACACATTAAACCTTCATAATCTGATTGGCTCAGGAAGGAGCCCTCAAAGTTTTCTACTGTTTCCAGATCTTACTTTCCTCCTCTCTGCATTTCACTCCATTTTCCTCTCTCATCCTTTCTTTGAAGCAGCATGGCTTCCAGTTTACCATCTGACAAATGGTAGCAATTAATCTACCCTGCAAACTGTTCATTAACACCTAATTTAGTAACTGTTTAAATAACATGTGAGGTAATTTGACATAAAATAGCTTAATAGAGCTTTGAGAATCTGGATGTAATTAACTATACAACAATCTTTAGAAACTAGTACCTCTTTTGTTTTGAAACATTGATTTATGTGTAAATGCCTGAAATTCATTAGAAAAGCTGTATTACAACTCCCACCATAAAGAAGATGCATAGATCAACCTTACTAAAGGAAAGAACCTGGAAAACTGCTTTAGTTATGTAACAATCCCTAAGGAATCTGCAGTAAACAACACAAAATGTAAAACCTGACATGAATTTTACTGCACAAATCAAAGGCAAATGTATATTTTATCAAGGAGAGGTTTATAAATCAAATGCATTGCAACATTTACAGTCATAACTACAGTAGTTCTACATATGACTTGTGTGATAGCACAATAAATTACATATGCGTCTTAAGAATAACAACAAGCCTAAATTAACTTAAACAACATAAAAAAATGTATTTAAAGAGTAAGGCTTCACCTTCATTTATTATTTTTGTTTTATTTTATTTTTTTAGAATTATGAGAATTTTAGATGGCTCAGATCTAGTACTAAAAAATATTAGATCAAGGTCTTAGAATAACTACTGGGACAATGGCTAGATAGCATTACTTATTCATATTTTCTTTTAGTTTAATAGCTTAAGGCCAGTGGCGGAGCTAGAGAATGGAGGGCGCTGGTGCAAGAAAAAAATGTGCCTCCCCCAAAGGGGATTGTAAGACTTTTTTTGAGCTGCCTATTCATTACCAATTTACTTAGTGCTCCTCCCCAAGACTCCTACACATAACAGCTCCCTGCCCTAACATCCATTCCCATTATTGCATCCCTTCCCTCTTACCTGTGCAAAGCTCCTCTGCCTACAGTATAGCTTCAAGATTCACGCAGATCAACGGGTGTGGGGTCATCTACATCACACTATATATATATATATATATATATATATATATATATATATATACATATATACATATATATATTCCCCTCCTCATCCTCAACCCCCCTCCTCAACCCCCCTCCTCCTCCTCCCTCCTCAACCCCCCCTCCTCCTCCTCAACCCCCCTCCTCATCCTCAACCCCTCCTCAACCCCCTCCAAATCCTCAAAGCCCCTCCTCACTTTACCCCTCTCTAATTGCCTCCCCCTTTCCCCTCACTTACCTTCCATCAGCTGCTCTTCTGCGCGGCTTCCGGCCAATGCTAATGACATGACGCGCATGTGACGTCACGTCATTAGCATATGCTGGGTCCCGACACACCTGGAAGATGCGCCTCGGAGCGGAGGAGCAGCTGATGGAAGGTAAGTGAGGGGGGTAGGGAGAGGGGGAGGTAATTCGAAAGGGTAAAGTGAGGAGGGGGGTTGAGAAGGGGGGTTGAGGATGAGGAGGGGGGTTGAGGTTGAGGAGGGGGTTGATGAAGATGATAAGGGAGGGGGAGAGAAAGAGACATGAGGGAGAGGAGGGAAAGAGACACAGGGTGACTCTAATATAAGCCGAGGGGGCCTTTTTCAGCCTTATACTCGAGTATATACAGTAAGTTAATTCCAGAAAAAGAATAGAGGGGCCTGTCTTTGAGCTTAGAATCCGGTGTCCATACTGCTTTTTCCAAAGTGCCAAGCAAGCAGTGGCAACTGGTGACTTTCCAAGTTGGTGGGGCAGAAGACAGAGACCTGGCCCCTCCCCTTACATTGACTCCACCCAGCATTATAAACCCCTCCCCTTCACATGTTGCCTGTATAGACCCTGCCCAGTGACACAGACTCCACACACAAAAGTAATCCCATAGAGAGAGACAGGGATAGAGATAGAGAGGGGTGGAGTAGTGGGGGAGTAGTGAAACAGAGGGATAGAGAGAGAATTATAAAGAGTTAAAGCGAGAGAGAGCTAGAAAGCTAGAGAGATCTATATGCCTCTTCTTCTATCCCTCTCAATCTATCTCTCCTTCTACCCCTCTCCTTCCTCCCTAAAGCTATCTGAAGGTTTACAGCATTTGTTTTTTGGCGTTTTCATTGCTAGTTCGTGATAAGAGACAATCAACATAATCATTGAATACAATACATAATTTCACAGCTGATCAATTTGTATATATTACACCTCTGGATGGATTAGAACTCAACATGATTTTCCTATCTTATACCTCAATGTGTTAGGCAACACTATTGTTTTAAATGGAAATTAGTTAGGAAATGCCCTTAACACAATAAGAAGAAGAGTAAAAAGCATGGAACAAGTCTTAAAACATCTGTACAACTGTATAGGAAAAGTAGAGAAAAAAATGTCTCTTAAGTTGTGACAAAGAGAGAAGAGGTTCCCATATCATTTTTTACCACAGAGTATATACATAACGCAAATCCTACTCAGCATGTCAGAGCATTAAAAGCGGCATACTCTTTCAGATATAATCTTTTTTACCATGTGGTCTTGAAAACAACAAGCAGGCCTGAAAATACATGTCTCCTCCAAACATTTGGTTTGCATATGCACATTACTATGATTTAAAACTTGAGAAAGTGGTTAAGACATGCCTTCAAATAAAACAGATCAGAGAAAACTGTAGGAACTTATTCTATTATTGCTAATATTCAATTATAAGTGCACAATAAAGGAAAAAAATGAATCCAGTCTTTTCCATGCACAATATTATGAAGAAGTATATGGAAAAAAAACATATTATAGAAAGATAGCATTGCACATCAGCATGCCACCTATTTGGGCAGGTAAGAACACCATTTTGTAAAGGGACAGATACACCACAAGATTGGCATGTAAGGCTGTATACTAAACAATTTAAAATCATTATGTTCCCCTTATCAGCTCTGCTTTTGCATCACTGTAGAAGTGGACACACTTATTTGACATTCTAAGACCAGGTTTGTGAATTAATACTGCCATGCCCAGGGCCTGACTGGACTGTTTTACAATATGGCCTAGGTCTTACTGGCCAGAGTTACACTGTTCTTATTATTATGGCTATGTAGTTCTTAGTGCTTATGGTTAAAATTTGATTACTGTTATACTGTATGTATGTTGGTTTATGTATTATGATTCATGTTATAGGAATTGTTGTAAAGAAACGTATTAGCTAGTCTGTAGGCTATTGCACCAGCCTATTATGTTACAGTGTTGTTATCTGGTTATAACCCCCTCATCCCACCTAAATATAATCAACAGGATGAGATTAAAGACCCAATATCATCAAAGGTAGTTGGTTTCCCAGTAAGCAGGAGGCAGTCTGTTATGTTACAGTAGTGTTATCTGGTGATAAATCACTCAGCCCACCTAAATATAATCAACAGGATGAGATTAAAGATCTGATCTCATCAGAGGTACAGAGTTTCCCAGTAAACAGGGGCAGCCTATTGTTTAGGGATGGGGGCTTTCTGTGATTGGCCAGCCTATGCACCAGAAAATTGTATAATATGTGCCAATTAATAAAGGTATGACAGTGGTATCTGTACTTACATAGACAAGGTGTAAGTGTCATTCTGTGCATTAATCCTAATTCTAACTGATTATATGGTGTTCCTGATATTCTGGTCTGCTGAAGCAAGTTCCTGGGCGTGGTTCCTGTGTATGGTCCATGTTCTGCTATCAGAGGTGTACAAGGACCGCACGATTCTGCTGGATATGTTTGAACCAGGTTCTTAAGAAGTCCACTTGAAGTAGCAGACCATGACATTGGTGCCACCAGTTGTCACGAGAGTAGAGACCATACAAACCCAGAGCCACCTCCTATAGACTACAGGTTATCTACCTACAAGGACCGTTGGGTTCTTTGTAATCTCAGCACCAGCACCCTGATATCTGGCTTCTGTATCAGTCAGAGTCTCTCCATCAGAAATCCGCGCTTCCAGGAGTTCCAGTAACCTTCCTGTGGTAGTGACCAGGACAGGTTACTTGTAGAGTGGAGACAGGTTCAGTATAGCAGCCACCAGGAACCAAATAAGAGAAAATACAATTTCTATATGCCTCAAGTGAACTGATTTATTTTTTTAAATGACAGCAGTATTTATAGGGGATAGATACAGAGGGGGCATGCACAGCACAACAATGAGAGGGTCTGGCAAACAAACACAAGAGATAAACTCCACATGGTGTCTAACAGTAGCTTCCTGAGATCAATAGGATTAGCCTTCAATCCACATCCTGCCGTCTCTAGTACATACAGTATCAGATGGGATTAACTTAATCTGGCAAACAATGCAACAACCCAGATTTACAAAGACAAAGGAGGTGTTTCTCAGTCTGATGTCTGACCTCCTCGCTTCCTGATGGGATTAGCGATTAGACAGCTACCATTACAGGTGATACAATACACATCACACAGACATTAAACAAGCCTAAAGATGAACATCCTACTGATCCAATCACTATGTGAATGCATCATAAACTATCCCTTCAGCCTAAAAGAGCCCCATTGTCCAGAACAAAGAAAGTCCAGATGTACATGACAGGTCACGGTAAGCCCAAAAAGAGTCCAACCAAAAGTCCAAAGTCCAGGGCTACCGTGACAAATACCACAAATCCACTTTTAATACATAGAAAGCATGCTGAATGTAGTGTTTTTCAACATTCTCAATCCTTTTACTATCTATTCAATGTTCTGTATTGCCATGTTTTAAGATTACTTATGAAAATGCCATTATCATTGATGAGGCCACTCTGAGTTATTCATAGAGCAAATTGCTACTCTCTTTAACCAGAGATTTGTGATGTTGCATGACTATGTACTGAAACAAGCTTTATACAGATGGTTCCGGGTTAACAATGAGATCCGTTCCATAGAACATCCTTAAGTCTGATTTGTATGTAAGTCAGTTCATTGATGAATATCTTTAATTACAACAATACTGTGAATATAGTAGACATTCTAGTTTATAATAAAGCACACAAATAAAGCACAAATACTGTACAGTACAGCAATCTTTTTGTAGCTAGAGCTAAAACCTAGAAACATGTTTTACACCATTGTGCAGCAAATTCTTAACAGACAGCTTACAATGCACTCAAATAATAACTGTGGCAGTCCACTGAGCTAACAAATAAATAATAAATGCATGATTACATTATCCTACAATAAAAGTAAGATTATTTATTTTTTTGTAAACTGTAGGTTAGACATATGTAATGTCAATTATATTGTAGGATAATTTAACTATGCATGTATTCATTTTTTGTTAGCGCAGTTGAATTGTAACCTGTCTGTCAGGAATTTTCTGCATAATAGTGTATAAAGTGTTTCTTAGTTCTAGAGAGCTGGACTTGCCATCAGAGTGACTTTATTTTTTTTAAATTAGGTTAGAATTGAATGGAGTCACTCTGGTGGTAAGTCCACCTCATTGGGCTGAAATGCCAAATATACTGTAGTTTAAAAATGTATTAATAAGAAATAAATATGTAAAAACCCTGGTGGGTCTTGCATTGTTACTTGAGCAAATGTGTAGTTTCACTAGTATGATAGCCCAATAACATGCAGCTTCTTCACTCTCATTATATTGAATTACAAAATAAATAAATAAACTGAGAACCAGACAAGTTAAAAACTAAAGTGACCATAAATAAAGCACACACTTGGGGCCCTATGTAAACGTGAGGTGTAAACTGTGGCAAACTCATAAATCATCTGCGGGAGCTTTTTTACCCTTGTTACACATTGATGTTAATATTTTTTAGCTCACATCCGTAAATTCAGCCTATGCCGCAAGGGATTTTAGTGTAGGACGTACCCAAACCAAGAGTTACTGATGAGAAATGGCTCTAGGAGCCAATAGGAAATGAGAACATCAGGATTATTATAATGAGGAAAACCAAGTGCGGTAACTGCAGCAAGGAACAGTAATACATTTATATATAAATATTTTATCTTTTAATTACATAGTTACATAGTATTTGAGGTTGAATAAAGACGTTTAGTCCATCAAGTTCAACACTTTTAGATCTCTTCTGATCCTTTTAATATGTGGATTATATGTTAATAATTGTTAATTGATCCAGAGTAAGGCAAACCGATAAAAAACATTGAAACTTTTTTGAAACCATTGTCTCATAAAGTCAAAACAAAAAAGCAAAATTCCTTCCTGACCCCAGATACTGGCAATCAAATTTCTCCCTGGATCAATATTCCTTCGCTAGGTATCTAGGATAACCTTGAATGCACTCTTTATGCAAAAATATATCTAGCCCCTTTTTATAGTTAACTATCAAATTCGCTGTCACCTTTCTCTGTACTTTTTCTAGCTGTAAACTGTCCTTTTTATGAAGTGGTGCAGAAAACTGTACTCCATATTCCAAATGAGGGCGTACTAGGGGCATACTAAATATTTTTATTTTACAACATTAAATAGTTGTGACAATAGCTTCAATAGATAGAAATAAGTCTATTTAGTGTTAAGAAAATAAATATATATATAGACAATGCATTAGAGGATTTGTTTTTAGGCAATGTGATCTCCTGACGCGTATTAACCCCATGAGTGTTGGGTTGTGTGTTACCCGAGATCTTGTCTAATAAATGGACATTATAATACATTATCATAATTGCATTCAAATGCATTAAAGGACATATGGTACTTAATAAATATTAATTAGAATCAGGTGTAGAAGCTTTGAATCACGCAGCTAGTATAGCTTCTGATCAGATAGCACCGTAGGTCATGTAGTCTGTGGTGCTGAAGGTTATAGATTCAAATTCTCAGAAAATGATATTTAAATACAATGTTCCAAAAAATCAGGAATGTGTTCTTTAGGTTATATAATAAAGCATATGTCAACATGAGGTAACAGTCTTGCTTCTTGTTTATGTAATTTTTTTTTAATAATTATGTGAACTGCTTATTTAAAAAACTAAACGAAAATTACAATAAGTGAATCAGTCATGGAATTGGCATCTACCATTTTGAAGACAACAATACACCCTTCGATAGACATTTGCCTATAGGGAGACTATTCTCCTCTACTACAGAAGCACCATAATAAATGGCTACTATTCCTGCTTATGGCCACACAAAGGCCAAAACTTTACCTCCATAAAATACATAAATTACATAATGATTAATGAAAAGATGACTCATGTCACATCCAATACATATCCAATATTTACAGAAATATGGGATGTATGGATCAACTCCTCATACTCAATCACAATCATACAAAAATTACAAATATCACAAAACAAACACTAAAAAATGATATTAAAACTGGATGAATTTATAACCTCTCGGAGTGGAGAACGGAAGCTGGACAGGTAATGGATTCAATGACAACTTTATTGACAAAATTGTAATCTGGAGTTCAAACCGATTAGGGATAAAAGAAAGATACTAAATAAACTATGACTCACTCAAGTGTATCCCCCACCCCCACCCAAATGTTAGGTTAGATTAGTTCAATTTAATATGTTTTTGGTTCATTTAGTTAATATGTTTTACTAAATCTACAGCTACAGTCAAATGAAGAAAATAAAAGAAAAGTAAAAAACTGGAAGAAGGTCACAGATAAACAAAAGAACTACAGTTTCAGATTTTATTAAATGCAGTTTATGACATGTATGTGAAAAATAAAGATTAATGAGAAAAAAAAAAGTAAACACATTCTCCACATTATTTTCCAGCCTCTAATTGATTGTGCAGAGTACATATGGCGACTTCTGTGGTCCTCTAAGGAGTTTACCAGCGTAAGGAAGAGGCGCATATGGTCGGGAATCAGTCAGAAAATGAGTTCAAACACATTTATAAAAGAGACGGGTCAGTTATACTACTCCATTAAGTGTTGAAATAAATGGAGAACCTCCACATTTCTATCAAATTCTTTTAGGAACAGGCCCTAAGTTTTGACATCTTTGACACTTCACCCTTTCATATATATTGGCCAGTTCTTCTGGGAACAACAATAAATACAAATGTGACTATTTAAACTACAAAGCAAAAGTTAAAATATGTATAACGTGAATAATAGTGGCAACACCCAGTAGTTCTTTGTCAACATATGGACAATGGCATCCCCAAATGAGTGGGAAAAATTCCACTATATAAATGTGACATGGGTAAAAGAAATTGTGGTAAGAGTCTGGCAAAAAAATAGGAACATTGATGATAAACGCATTTGGAATTTAAAGTGAATCCAATAAACAATTCTTAGAGAATGAATAACAGAATAAAACGGAAAAGGAGTTTTAAAAGGCCATATAAAAGCTTAGCGTGAGAGAGAGAGGAGATAAAAAATTATCTATCATCATATCCCCAATAACAATGACAACACGATATTAGGTAAAACACTGGAAAAGTGGGTCTCAATTTTAGTATAACACAAAATGAAAAGATTTTTCTTCAGGTAAACACATACATGGAAGGTGCTAGATTGAAAGTATGAAGCACATATATACTGAAGTTTAACATTAATATCTGCTGTCTGTTTTATTCCACACTAAATATATAAGCAAAACATCTTTATAGTGTTTGCCATCAAAGCTTAGAGCAATACAAGTCACAGCTATGCTGTATATAAATATAAGTTTATATGAATACATTTTATTTTTATAAATGTAAGTAACATAAATATACACACACACACACATGCATGCATGCCAACCCTTTGTTGCATGTCAATAAGGACTTGCAGGGCCATTGTAGGCATGACCTGGTTTATATTGGATGGTTGCACCTGGCTGTCAACAAACCTGATTTTTTAAAATTCTGTTTATGAAAACAGGAATCCATTTTGTGTTTGTTACATCACATTCTGAGATAAGGATGAATAGGTTGTGTGTCTGTAGTTATCAGTGGAGGGAAGGGTTATAGGAGGGAACAGGCAGAAGTCCAGGGCCTTTGTTTGATAACTGGCTACGATTGAAATTGACACCACATCCATTCCCCTTCACAAGCCCAAAAGCAGAATTTTGCATCAAATGATGCAACCCAAAGCTTAGAAGAAAGAGAGATCAACGTTAACAATCACAAGCAACATAAATATTTACAAAAAAACAAAACTTACTATTAAAGTATGGGATAGATAGATAGATGAGAGGACAAATTAAAATAAAACATAACTTTTATTTAATTTTAGTTAAAACAGTATTTAAAGAAGAAAAAAAAACAATGATGCAAAAAGAAAGTCTGTCCACAGTCTCAGGGTTGGACAAATAAAAATGACTTCCAAGAAGAACTAATATACCGATTGACATCACTATACAAGTGGTCTGGGATAGATTGTATCAGATAGTATATATACTTGGGCCCTCATTCAATTGCAATTTGGCCAATTGAATAGGGGTCTAAATAAGCACATAACAAATTTTTTTTAAAGAAGTTTTTAGTTAGTAAACATCTATCCAAAAGCAAGGTTTTCACTAACTAAAAACTTCTTTAAAAAAAATATGCTATATGCTTATTTAGACCCCTATTCAATTGGCCAAATTGCAATTGAATGAGGGCCTAGGTAACTACAATATTTACAAAATAAAATGGTGAATGGAAAAAAATAACTTATATTATGCAATGGATACATATCTATATAGCATACATCCTTCCAAAAGTAAATGGATAATAAAACTCCTAAATACATAGGGCCTCATTCTATTAGCGTCCGCAGCCGTTGCGGGGCCGCAAGGACCGGCCGCAAGCTATTCGGCTATTCTATTCCCTTACGGCCGGAGGCTCCGGCAGGCTTGCGGCCGGTGCCTTGCTATCTCTTGCGGCCGCTTGCGCCAGAGGAAATCCTTTGATCTAAAACGGCCGCAAGAGTTTCGGCCGTAAGAAATTCCTATTTGCAATTCAATTGCTCCGGGAACCCTCTCTGCAAGGCTAAAAACGAGCCGCAGCTTACTTGCAGGAAAGAGGTCTCGCTAGCACCAATTAAGCACATAAAATAGCTCAAATAAAGCCATCCTGCACTTTGAGAAGACTATAAAGGGATTTTAGGTGTTAGAAAAAATAGCACATAATTATCCTATACTCAAATCCGTAAAATATTTTATTTTTAATATCCGTAAAATATCCATGTAAAAAGTCCAGAGTGCTTGGAGCACTTCAGACCCGCCCAAGCCGCAGCCGGAAAATAAACAGTTAATTTGAACTCGGGTTTGGGCTGATGTGCAAGCTTGAGAGTGGGTTACTTTTAATCCTCATGTCCCCCAATATGATCCCTAGCATTTACAGAGCTGTACAGTGCAGGCTTGAATTTATTTTTGAGTTTTTATATTTCACAGCTTACGGCCGGTTCCAAGATATGCGGCCGGCCGTAAAAGGAGATCCTTGCGGGGCCGTATAATAGAATCGCGAGTTAACTGAACCCCCGCAAGGAATCGCAGCCTTACGGCCGATTTACGGCCGCTAATAGAATGAGGCCCATAGTCACTTTAAAAAATAGACAAAGTTCCACTGTATATAAAGTGCAGTGTTTGCAACCATATCTCTCTAGAAATGTAAATGCCCTCTCATATATATATATATATATATATATATATATATATATATATATATATATATATATATATATATATATATATATATATATATTCCATCAATGTATCATGCATGAAACATTGTATGTATGACTTTTTCTGCTTATAGGGAGATGAACGTTTTCTGGATTTCACTAGGCATATAATATACATATGTGTCCATTTACTTTTATGCACTATTTTTTATTAGAAGTGCTTAAAAGCTCTGTTTTTTTCTGCATAATATCATACAAATAGTACATGTTTCAGCCTGCCCTCTGAAGCTCATGAAGATACAACCTCTGAAGTGCATTGTTTCAAGTTAGCCAATCTGTGACCAACTTTGAGCAGCATATAGTAAGTAGAATGTAGCTGAGAGATGGTCACTGATTGGCTACTATCTCCTTACTGTGTCCTCATGAGCTACAGATGGCAGATCAAAACATGCAAAGATCAATGACTGTCCGAGAGCCAGCGCGCACAGAGGGAGAGGCACTCATATAGAGAGAGAAGGAGAGGGCACACACAGTGCTGAGGGTACAGAGAGAGGACAAACAGAGAAACAGAGGGCACATAAAGAGGGCAGAGAGAGAGGGCACAGAGAGAGAGGGGGCACACAGAGACACAGAGGGAACATAGAAAGAAAGAGGGCACAGAGATAAAGAGCGCACACACACACACAGAGAGAGAGAGGGGGCTCACAGAGAGAGAGACAGCACAGGGGGACAGAACAGACAATTGAAGATAATGTATGATACAGTCATATATGACAAGCAAGTTACTAGTAACAAATAGCTAAAAAATTGTGTAATATTTATGTTTTAACAAATTACTCATCTTTGAATACTCCTGTAGGTAGAAATCAACACTATACATTTAGCTGAATCCAATATTCCAACACATAAGGGACTATTGGAAAGTTTTGGAATTATTGTTTGTGTAGTTTCACCAGGGACAATAAATAGATAACAAGAAAAAAATAAATATATAAGTAGCTTTTAAAGAGAACAGTTATCAAGATTTGTATAAAATATTATTCACACTTCTATTCATGTCTCTTTACTTTAAGTCCTAATTTATCCTATTGTGTTCATTTTGTTCTTAAGCTTTATTTAAATTTAACATGATTAAATAATAATACAACTTGAAAAAAACAGGTATAAGAATATTTAATAATGTAGATATAGTACCAAAAATCGAAACAGAAAGCTGTAGAAAGGGTATTCTGAAAACAAAAGATCCAACTGGATTATGTGGTCACTGTTAAAAAGCTTTATGAATAGTGAGCTCTTCTTTAAAAAGAAAGTTTAGGCTTATTTGAGAATACTTTTGTAAAGACAGCATTCCTTCTGTAGCTCTAAAAGAGTCCACTCAAATGGACAAACTACTTAAGATAAAAACTTTCATTACAGGAGATATTTTAGAGAAACCTAAGGATTTTACTAAAATGTAATTTGTTCCTTGAAACAAATTGTTTAACAAAAAGCATTTAGTTGGGTCATATGACAGCAAAAACATATCTCTGAAAATGTTGGTATTTGTAACAAGTGCTATTGAATATCTTAAAATTACAGAAAGATGTATGTTAAGCTTGGAAACTCTTTTTCAGCTGTTTCTTGGAATTATTAGGAAAATAGTGACGAGATGGTTTATGGAGTTATGTATTGCTATTAAGAAAACCGTCAACTCTTTCCCAAAGAAGATGAAGAGAGGCAAGGGAGGAAAAGTAAAAAATATATTGTTATGCTTGTGTGGGAAAAATCGAATGAAGAACCTCTGCAAAAAGACACTGAGCCAAGTTTCTAGTCATTTATTGGATTTTAGAGAAAGAATATCACTGAAAAATTGTCCCTGATGTGCTGTATTTTTTACATTTCTTGGTCCCTGATGCCATCTTTTCAGTGCAGCGCTGAGTTTATAGCACTGCAGGTTGATTCCAACTTAGATTGGAAGGAAATCATATTGTAAATGTTTTGCTAATCTCAGCTTTGACTAGAAAACTTGCAGAGGTTGCAGGAGAGAGATCAAGCTTTAATGGATGGTCAAGTACGCTTTCAAAGAAACAACATTCAAGTGCTGCTTTTCAGAAATAATTGGTGTGCGTATTCCTGTGTACTATTAAAATGAAATAGAAATACAATCTGCGCCAACAAATGTAACAAGGCACAAATATAAATACACTGAGAAATAATTTATTTCCAGGATCTACTGCAGTGATTTCCAAACTTTCCTTGAACTCTGTATTATACGCTGTGACGTTCTGAGTAACAAAACCCTTCATGCCTTCCACCTAAATGGCTAAAATGGTGGGCATTGGGCCATATGAACAAAAAGACAGATTGCTGGCTATCCACAGTCAATTATTTCAATTATCTTAATAATCTCGGCACATATGGTATATTATTCTTCTGATTGTACTTTTACATTAAAGGACATAGCAAACATTGACGTCTACAATGTACAATGGTGCTTCATCGGTACAATAATGGCAAACTAAGAGGCTTTGCTATCTGTATCTTTGGTTCCATAGCACATCTTTTAAAAAAAACACATTTATTGTAGAATGGCGTTGGAGAAATGCCTTGAACAGAATAGTAAATCATATAGCATATATATATATATATATCTTATTACTTCTCCCAGATTAATATACAGGGTACATAACTGCTCTAATGTATCACACAAGCTTTAAATAATTATATTTATATTAGGAGCGGACTCAGCACTTATTTCAGAGTTAATTATCAAATTACAGACATACATTAGTATGGCATCTGCTTGCTCAGAACCTGGAGGATTTGGTACTTATATACTTTCACTGTATACTTACAGAATTAACTTGCATAATTATTATTATCATTTATTTACACAGCACACCAGGCCTAGTAAAATGATATACAATTACATGTAGCATGTTTTATTATTTAAGATTAATGACAGGGCAACATTTATGTTTCTGAAATACACGGTGCCAAGTAAGCCTACATTTCACATAAGCTATTTTAGAAAATCAACATAAAGTCTCTGGATTTTTATGCTAAACTATGCTAATTTGTATAAAGGTGATTAAAATGTTTTATTGCAGAATGATGCAATTAAGAGAAAATATGCTTTTCGGATAATTAAGTGAAAATAAAAATAGCAATAGGCTTTCCTTCTCTGCTATATGATGACTGTACATTGGGACAGAAAGTCAATGCCCTCTCACACAAAGGTGTTAAGACATTGCCTAAAAATCACATAATAATGCCAAGGGCTCCATCTTATGGACTCTTCTCACTAATACATAAATATGTCACAAAACTGTCCATATTATTACTGATAACGGTTTGAAACTTGTATGATATTATTTTTAGAAAATCATTTTTAAAAGGACAGTACACTCGCACAATGTCTAGCAAGCTTTTGTGTTTAAATATTATAAATGCTTTAATCATTAAAAAAGGTAATAACATTAAAGGGAGACTGAGGTTACAGAAGGCAGTGCTTGATTTTTCTCTGTCCTATTATATGACACAAAGTTAAAAGGATTCTTGGTAAATGAACAAAAAATTATTTTGTGGTGTTATCATTTGAATTTGAAAAAAAAAAAAATGCAATAAAAAAACAATATATTTATGATTCCCAAAGCCTCATTTGTAACATTTAAACATTTTCTTTTAAATATATGCCAAAATAAATGTGAGTTATGTGACTCTTCCACTAGACTAACAAAGGCGGTCCTATCCTGTTATGCTGGCGCAGCACAAGGCAGCAGCAGTGGCGGTGAGCATCCGCTAAATGGCGCTGTCGATATTCCGGTGCCATATCATAGAGTCATGGCTTAGGTAAACTATTAGGGTTAGGGTGAGGGTTAGGGTGAGGATTATGGTTAGTTCAAGGGTTAGGCTAACATTATAAGCTTAGAACTTCTCTCACATATCGGCAGCAATGCAAAATATTGGCAGTGCCATCTAGCGTTTGGAGGTCGCACTGCAGTGATTTACCTGTCCCGACAACATAACAGGATAGATCCACAAAAGCTACTCATGAAATTAATTAGGAACATGATAAAATATTGATTTAACAGCAGAAAACTACTAGAACATTAAAGAACCAGATTGTATATTCAAAACTCATCATGTTAAATAAATGGTCCACCTACATTATTTACCTTTTATTGCTATAAGAGATACATGAAGAATCATTGCTGCGCAAAGCATAGAAATATTTGGAATAGTTTTCCAATCAAAGTGAAGATGGTAATATGCGCACAAAAGATAATACCTTCAGATATAGCTTGTAGTGTAGGGATTACCATTTACTTTTTGTGATACCCTAAGCCACTAATTCAAACCAGTCCTCAGTGAACATATTCCAGGCCAGTATTTTCTGGTACCTCTATTTGAATAAACATCATTCATTGTTGCACCTCCTTTCAGTAGGTGATAGACATTCAACATGTTATACTACCTACAAAAATATTAGAGTATTGATTACAATGTTAAAATAAAGACCTTCTATTATCAAGGGTTTCAAAACTGTAAATAAATTAAGGTTACAGAAATTATCTAGATATTTTATTTTGCTTTAAATAGTTTTGATTATGTTCTTTAAAGTACTAGAGTAGCTCCCATACAGTAGGGTTTCATTTATTTAGTTAGTTACTGATAAGAAAGATTTTTTTTAAAGCATCCTTTAGATTTTACTTTTGAAATGTATTTTTTAGACTGCAAAAGATATGCTGCTCTTCCTGCTAAATAATGTGTCCAAGGAGAGAGGGGACCATGCTTAAAGTCTTTAGTCTGGGCACCTATTAGTGGACGGAGAGGCAGATTTGCTGGAAGCTAGACTGCTCATTTAAAATGTCAGTTTTACATGTTACATTGATTTTTATTGTTAATCTGTAACTAAATAAACACATTAAACCCTACTGCATGACCACTGTAACCTTTTTGTTTTAGTATTAATAGTATATATTTAAGTACGTGATTAAGCCAATAGACTGCTTGAGACACCACCTCTAATTTTCTTTACTTTCTTATGAGTGCTGCCAGCCTATCACATTTGTACTACCACACCACATTGCACTCCTCAAGGATCACAAAACTTTTCCTCAACTTACAAATCCTTGCACTCATCAGTTCAGCCTTACCCCACTGTAACAGAGAGTTGGACGATGAGACAAATGAATATATCCAAACACACAAGTGCAGAATCACTGTTGTGGTGAAATGTACACTATACCCAGTTATGAGGTCCCATCCAATTACTACTATTCTTTGTTAGACTATGGTCATTTAAGTGTTGCCATAACAGTTAAAGGCATATTCAAATGAGGTGGGTTATGAATGCTTTCTGTAGAGGAGCATTATAACCCACCTTGCAAAAATGTTTGCAGGAAAAAAAGCAAAAATGTTTGCAAAAAAAAAATACAAATTGTGCTGGGGGTGATGTAGACAACCTCAGAAACAGCTGCTGCGCTTTAGGGTACGGTTGTGTAAAACCGTACCCTCTCGTACTGCGCATGCACAAGCTGATTGGCTTTTCAGCCAATCAGCAAAGAGCGGTAACATCATCCGTGATGTCACCGCTGCTTCCGATTATCTCCGAGCACAGCTGTGTCTGAGAGTCTGTGTGAGTGAGTGTGTATGTCTGTGTGAGTGTGTCTGTGAGTGAGAGTGTGTCGTTGTGCGTGTCTGAGTGAGTGTGTATGTGTGAGTCTGTGAGTGAGTGTGTATGTGTGAATGAGAGTGAATCTGTGAGTGAGAGTGGGTCTGTGAGTGAGTCTGTGTGAGTGTGTGTGGGTGAGAGTCTGAGGGTGTGTGTCTGAGGGTGAGGCTGTCACGGGGCAATTCACTGGGGGTGGGGCTGAGGCAGGTGATGGGGGCAATTCACTGGGGCTGGGGGAGGTTACCGGGCAATTCATTAGGGCAATTCACAGGGGGTTGGGGGGGTTACGGCGGCAATTAACTGGGGCTGGGGGACTTCATAGGGCAAATCACTGGGGCTGGGGCAGTTGATGGGGCAATTCACTGGGGTTGGGGTAGGTGATGGGGCAATTCACTGTTGCTGGGGGAGGTCACAGGGCAATTCACTGGGGCTGGGGGTTAAAGGGGCAATTCACTGGGGCTGGCGGAGATCACAGGGGCAAATCACTGGGGCTGGGGGAAGTATCACCTGGGATGTAGATAAAACAATCAGTGAATGAAGGGACACAGACCTTGTTCTGGTTATTACAGAATCTAAAGGAAAGCTGCAGCTTAATTCACTGTCCAAAATTATACAATGTCTTATGTATGCTCATTTTCAGTTTGCAGATGCAAGAAATTCAGCAAACTTCAGGGTAACGGTTTAAATGTTTATTTTTTATGTTTTTTATGCAAACAATTTTTTTCATGCACTACTAATTCTCCTCTATCAGATGCATTAAAAACCCAGCTCACTTGCATATACCTTTAAATAGAAGTTGCATAGAAACAGCTTATAAAGGAAACAAAGTATGCAAGTTAACATCACCAAGCAAAAGGAGCATATTGTTCTGCAAATCACAATGCTAATACTTTCTCAGTGAGTCATGCCTATTAAAAAAGTTAATTTTCCATTTGTGGAACTTATTCTACATAATAAACTCTCGTTTGCTCCAAACATAGCTGTAGATCCCCTAAAATCTCCTTAAGATTAAAAATAAAATCTAAACAAAGCCACTTAGTAATGGGAAAATATGGGGATATTGGAGACAGGAGTAGGTGCTTTTTATGTCACCATATGTTTCTGCACCCATCAACTGGAACAATATAGTTAAACTATGAAAAGACAGTTGTTTTTCTACTTTTTAAAAAAAATATATCCTTGCAGGATACTATTCAGATGCTATAGTTGTGGTCTTCTAGTGTGTGAAGACAGGGCCAACGCCCTTTTTCCTGATATAATGACATACACAGCAAGGGAAATGCTTGATGTGGTTCAACATTTGCTCTTGTTACAGTCTGTTCTGTTTATAAACATTCCAGCTGTGTAAATAATGTAAAACTATGTAAAATCCACTTGGATTCCCAGTTCCCCTTCTGGTCTAGTTCTTTTTTTGAAACCTGTCAGTGATGCATCAATGTACCAAAAAATGTACTACTGTGTGGATCATATGACAGATGTTGGCAGATGACAAGAACATTTCGTTTAGCAACGACAAACACTTTTGTTCATTTCCTTAACTCAAAACAGCTTTGGATGAGGGATTTTAATTGTGTTTATCGTGCTTTCTATTACAGCTGGAAGGTGAAAGGAAGTGTATTTTAATTTGTGTGCTACTCATGTCGTCCATTTGCATGGCCAAGGACGGTTACTCCCAACGATAGTAATTCTCACTCATTGTTTGGAACAGCTTGGCTTCTGTGGCTGCCATTTTACTTAAAAACTTGCAATTGATTAAACACTTCCTTTTCGGTCGACCTTTGGGAATTACCTAAGGTATAATTAAAATCTGCTTCATGTAGTACAGAGATTTGAGTGGGATGACCACGGAGCACATACTGTACACTATAAAATGTAGTAAATTTCATTGTGCCATTTTTGAGGTGAGGTATTTATGTACAGGCCAACACAGGCCCAGCTGTTTCAACCTAAAAAAACAGTTGAGACCAAAGAAAGCAATGAAGAATAGTAGCTAGGAAAGGATTAAAAAACCAAAGGAAAGAAGGATTAACAGATAGAAGGAGGAGAAGAAACTCAAACTAGCTTGCTGGTGAGACATTTCCAAGTGTATCTAAAGTCCACGTGCCACCCCACACCACCTGCTTGCTGCCACAGGAATTCCTCTAGGTTGTGGATTTACGGTTAATCTCAGTGTCCAGCCTGCATAGTCAGCCCAAGAACAACCAGTCCTCAGGATACAGGAACAGGCAAAGGTCCCACAGAATAGGACCAGCAGGAACATCAGGATATAAGACAACTTAATAAAATAACAAAACATCTTTCTGTGTGGAGGCAAGAATGAAATACACACTGTGTTTATGTGTATACAAAACAGACTACAATCTTTATTGATGCTTAACACTTCTATTTACAACCCAGTCCTTTTCATGTGAGGAGGCCTGTCTGTCAATCATGTCGCTAGTGTGGAAAAAGTGCTATTACCTGCCTCCTGTGCTCTGGAGACTGTAAGTTTATGGGAGTATGATCATTTGCCATCTTCCTTCCTGCCTCTGTCCCCATAAGGGTGATTAGCACATTAGTATAATTTATTTGACTTTCCTTTGCCAGGAAAGCTGCACGGTATGGGTGCTAATGGAAATATCCCTTTTTGTAGACAAGGGGTCTCTCCTCAGGTTTTTCCCTTGTACTATGGGACATCTACAGACTCCTCATCTCTCTAATATTTAGGTCCTGTTGTCCCCCCTGTCAACTAAACATATGCCTAAGAGGGGGTCCAATTAGCAAGCCATTGTCAGTTAATTCTTAAGATACTGTTGAAATATGTTGCATTACTTATAAATGTGGTGGTCCTATGTGGTATAGCTCACAGCTTCATTGAGGTACACAAGCCCCTTCCATGACAATGTAGTGATGCAGAAGGGGACAACTTAGTACCCTCCCCTTTCTCAGTGTAATGCTGACAATCTCTTTTTCCATTCGCTCCGTCTGAACCCGTAACTACGGTCTACACTAATTGATCGTCCGCACAGCAGCAAATCCATCGTTCTACGAACAAGCTATGATTTTCGTCTCAAACCCGTAGCTTGCAGGCCCTTCAAATGTAATACGTGCTACATGTTGGACTTATGAGGCTGGAATTTAATATGGCCCTATATAATTTTAGTGAGAGAAAGGCCTGTACTTAAGGCCTGCAAGCAAAGCAGTTACTAATTGGCAAGGATAGCTTAAGGTAGATTCTGGTATCTGTAGTGAACAAGCAAAACACAGAGCAATTTGACTTATTTGTAGTACATATTTAGTGCTGTACTATAACGGTTGCCAATGTCAAATCCAACATATGTGCCTACATGGTAACTTAGTAGTAAAAGTTAAGAAAGACTTAAACGGACATTGAAATATATTTTCTTTGTTATATAAGAAAGAAGTATTGTTATAATGTGTCCCAGTGTGTTTTTCAATAAAGGTCTTGGAGCACAAAATCATATTTAGAAAAATAACTGCCCTTGGGGGCTTGTCCTCTGCTAGCCAATGGGATCAACTGGCTAAAGTATGTTCTTGGCATTTCCTGTTAGCTTCAATGAAGTTTAAACAGGTTTTACCCAATATTTTTTTTCATGCAAAAAACAAATTTTGTATTGTTTAAAACATTCTCTTTTAAATTTCTGAAAAAAAATTTGTTCCATGTCCATTGTCACAAAGTCAGGCTGACCCATGGATACATTATAGAAGGAAGATATGTCAGCACTAGGCTGATCAGGTCCATTAGCCCAGTGCTGACAGAATTAAAGCGCTTAGTTGCACCTGAAGTGTCAAGCACACTATTTGAATTCCCAGGAACTAACAGCCAGGAGATGGAGTCTGGGGGGAAGTAAGAGGACAGACACAGGAAGTGTGGGTGCTGGAATCAGAGAAAGCGACAAACCAAGGAAGTTGCTGTTGGAAACATGTCCAATCTGCTGAGGACCTGTGCTGCAGACTGAAGCCACCTGCAAGGCTGAATATAATACTGAAAGGTCAGAAACTCCTTTTGTTCTTTATTAACCCCTGGGAAGAGACTGTTCTGCTTCATGAGTCGTTATCTTCTAGAGTTTACTTGGTACTCATTACAAGGGTCCCTGGGAGTGGGTACTCTGAGAGAAGGGTGGGCCAGTACCCTGGCCACAAAGTGGCACTATACCACTTATAAGAGACTGTGTGTATCCTGGCCACAAGGTGGCACTATTCCACATATCAGAGACTGTTGTATCCGATCCACAAGAACCTCAGCTGGAAGTAGCACGACTGGATTCATTATTTTCTCTGAGAATCATATTTCTCCAGAGCAGAGAAGCTGGTCGAGTGTAGTCAGGGTGTTCCTGAATGTTTACGCAGATTTTTATTCATTTTTTTTCCCTCAAAGTTAATTACTACTTCTGGACCCTTGTTTATTAGTCCTAAAAATAAACAAGTCTCCAACATCATAAATCTATGTTGCGGAACCTTTTGTTACAAACATCCCTGTGGTAAACGGCCATCATTGTCACACCATATAGTCCTATGGTAAAAACCTTTTTATATCTCCTTACCCGTAGTTTTATGGGAACTGTGAATTGATTTTGATAAAGGTAAACAGAATCCTAACAGTCCAATCCCAACAGAACAGACAATGATTTTTTGGGGGTGGGGTATCATTGACTTTCAGACTTCAAAAACTGGCTGCCAAACTACTGTCGGTACATAAACCTGTATTATCTTTTTTAACAACTCCTATTAAAAAATGCTATCACAGCATACTTTGGGCATGGATTCCACATTCTTTCATTTAAGGTGAGATATAATTTCCATATATTTAAAGTACACCTTATATCGACCCTGTATATGTGTACATAAGGTAATCATCCCACTTTGCAGGACCAGTTTTTGTAGAGAGAATAATTTAAGAAGCCTTTCCTGATAGCTTAATCACTCCATACCCCTTTTTATAATTGTTGTCCTTATTTAACAAAGTGCTTTTTTAGAAGTGGTGCCTAAAAGTATACTCTATTATCTGACCTATCAGGACATTATTTACAATGCTGGTCTGTTTCTCACTAATCTCCGCCCAATTAATTTATTTTCTCTCCACTTTCTTACCTCCCTGCATATTTTTATCAGTATTGCTTCTGACTTGATAAAGAGAGGTTCATCTCTCGAAAGCTTGTTGCTATATTATGAATACATTTGTGCAATAAAAAATATATCACTATATACTGCAATACACTGTTTATGCATCTGTATTCTCTTAAGTACACTTTAGAGCTTTAGGACATACAGAGTGTGGGCACTAACACAAAGAGAGGGATATTTAAAACTGTTTTTGTGCTTATCTCTTGGGACCAGAACCTGCATCGCTCATATTCTGTAGAGTTCTGGTTTGGGCAAAAGTCACTGAACAAAGAGACTCAGGGATGGTAGATAAAGCCTACCTGAGAGTTTATAAATACAAAAATACTCATGGTTTTTAAAACAAGTCCTTAGGAAAACCTAGGACTGTGTGAAATTCCCTGAGAACTTTTTTGTGAACTTGTTTTTCTGCCAAGCTGTTGTTCCTTTGTGGAGAAATAATCTTACAATACTTAACCACATTTTCTTAAAAAAATAAAATAAAACAGTTTAGAGTACATTGATGAAACTACTATATATAAAGACACTCACACACATACTGTTACAATTTTGTCATCTGAAAATACAGAACGGGTTGTTCACATAAAAAGAAAACAACTGCTTAAAAGGACTTCTAGAAAAACGTTGGCTCACCAGAGCATCTTTTTAAGCAGTAGGCATACACAGTAGCACTCCCCTCTCACATTCATATGCAGGTCACAAGAGGACATACATGATGGGTCTAATCAGGACAGAAACTACACAAGTGTGTAATGCTAAGCTGTTTTACAAGCAATATGTTAACAAGAAACATAAACTGGCCAAATTGTCCTCAGATATTTCTGATCCTATTTTATTCTGTGTGAAAATATGTCTCATAATAGCTCTGTTTTGTGCATCTGGGAGAAGGTAAAATTACCAAAACAGATATAAAATAAAATTACAGAGAAATAAACCAACGTCCTTGTTTCTGGGATTTGTCCTATTCTTCATACTCAGCACATCACTTGTAATCTACCATTTTATCTACTGTGAAATAATCAATAAAAATATGTCAACAAAAATAAAAAAGCTTTTCAAATATTTTTTTCAAATTACTTAACTGCTAAAGTATTTTGTTGATTCAAAAATACATATACATCTTAACTAAGAAAAAAGAAACATAATAATGGGAAGTGTTTGGGTACAGGCTTGGGTATTCTTGGGGTAGAACAGATATACAGATGTAGACTAACAGCCTTATTAAATTGGAATTAGGTAAATTCTAAAGGGCTCTATATAAGCACATAGCATATTTTTTTTACAGAAGTTTTTAGTTCGTGAAGACTTTGCTTTTGGATAGAAGTTCACTGAATAAAAACTTCTGTAAAAAAATATGCTACGTGCTTATATAGAGCCCTTTAGAATTTACCGAATTGCAATTTAATAAGGCTGTAAGTCATTGTTGCCATTGTGTACCAAACTGCATATCAATTCCCACATATGATTGTGCCAGATCTCATAATAATACATCCCTAGCGTCACATTCTAAAACTGTAGGACTACAAAAAGAGTCGGAGCTAGTGAATGGAAGGCCTTCCAACAAAATAATTTGGGGCCCCTCCCTTTAGTGGGCCCGGTGCTTTGCACCAGCTGCACCAGCAGTAGTTTCAGCACTAACTACAAACAGGATCAAGTTAGACTACAAGCTATGATTTTGCATAAATTGAAGGGAGACTGATATGTCAAAATAACTCTTCTTCATTTTGAAGCTATCATTTCCTCACTATGAATTACCCTTGGTTTGGGCAGAAACTTGGTAAAATGTCACCATTATGCTTATTGTCTCTGAATATCTGCTGACTTTAGCATTGTGCTGTCTTCTCCAAATGGAGTACACATAGTGTGTCTGTTTGTGTCGTTCAGTCATGTCTGATTCTCAACTACATGGACCGTAATACACCATGCTGATCCACTTGGTATTCATGGCAGAGATACTGGATAGGGTTGCCAGTTCCTTCGCCAGAGTGCCACAGCATACACCTCTTGGTATTCCTAGGTGGTCTCCCATTCAAGTACTGACCAGGCCCAACCCAGCATGGCTTCAGGGTAGTGTGACCTCTTGGTTCCCTGATTGGAATCGAACCCAGGTCACAGTGGTGAAAGCACCAAATCCTAACCACTGGACCACCAGGGAACCCTGTAAATAATGAGCCAACCATCATTTCAGTAAAGCACTTTTTTTGTAAAGTACCACTGTTGTTTCAAGAAAGTAGACACTTGTTCGTCAAATATGTAGCAAACAAACAATATTAGCTGCTGTCGAAGCCATGGGCATAAAACTATTTTGGGAAAAATCTGCATTTTTTTTTCAGGAATCTGAGTATAGGAACCCTTAGTTTTTTTTTTCTTTGGCTGTCAATGAAGAGAAAGAAGCCTTTCTTAAGATAATTTGATAACACTGAAATAGATACAACGCCCATTCCTTCTCACTGGCCCAGATGCAGACCCCTTGCATCAAAGGATTGAACCCCAGCTCTCCAGAAATATAATACTTCCTCTCACACATAAAACTTCCACAAAGGTATCATGGGTCCCTCCAGGGTCCTACAGAGGGGTCAACATTTATTTTTTTCTAATTAAGATTAACTAGATGTATGACCTTTTCAAGCTTAATTAAGCACTTAAAGTTTTAATTTTTCTTTTCCGCGTGCAGTGGTCCTTTAGGTAAAAACATACTGTGCAAAAATGATTAAAAAAGTATATAAAGAAGATCAAAAAGTATTATTCTGAGCTGGCATTGTTGAGCACTGAAAAGGCTAACTGCTATATATTAGTAGGCATCAAAATATATTTTTCGTTTTGGTTTTACTTCTAGCCACGTTGTGTTAATTTCAAAGTCACACATACCTTCCAATATTGCATATTTACCAGCTCTTATCATTGAGTTTGAACTTCTCACCCCAATGTTAAATTGCCATTAATATTTGTAATAAATGTGAGGAAAGCTTGTCAGAACTACTTAGATATCTAACCGCATGAATCAAATTTAATGTCATAAATAATATGAATGCTCTGTGATAAACTTTAAAAAGTAAAAAGATCAATGCACCAATTACACGAGAAGTGCATTTATCACTGACCTCTACAGACCAGAAATTGGATTACATCAACACACCCTTCACTTTAAAGTGCTGTATGATGTGAGATGAAAAGGCCTTTCCCATGACAGCTGCTGTTCTATTGGCTTAGGTTTAAAGAAAGTATGCAACAGGTATTTGTGTCACGTTTTAATCTGCGCTACTGACATGGAAGTGAAAGGCTTTGAAAATTATCCTTTCATATGATGGTAAGAATCTAGAGAGCTCTGTGCAAATGGGTGTGAGAAATTTGTCAGAAAGCAAAGGGCAAAAAGATAAAGGCAAACGTGTACAATGTTCTTGAATGTTAATGTCATCAGCCATAACTCGCGTATCTAATGGTGCAGCTTAGTGTCAGATCAGCAGATAATTTTCAAAGAATACCTTTTCACATTCACAATTTAAAAATGTGGCTTTAGTCTCCACTTGCAAGATGTGACCTGTGATATTCGCCATGATGGATGCATAATAACATATCAAAAATTCAACAGGATCCAAAGTTACCTCTACGCCACATAGCCATGTACATGATATTAAGCATTTATATCCTTGTGCTGAGCTCCCTCATTATGGCATTTTGGACACCTTGTCCTTTCAGTTGCATTTAGCGATTTTGCTGCCAAAAGTCTTTATTGGTGTGTGTTCTCCAGTAATAACATATATGTGCTCACAGCCAGAACTTGGTAAAAGCAGATATACTTTGCCAGCATGGTCCCCTCTTTATTTTTCTGAGATGTGTACGGAAATCATCTTGGTGAACTGTGGGGTTTAGGTGTAATAAGAAGGTGAGAACAGGCATTAAGGAGGAGTTCCTTACTACATCTACCCTTCCCTCTTTACTGTAATCTACCAAAATTATACTTTATTGATAGAATTCAAAGGAAAAATATATGAAAACAGTTTTTTGACTTATTAGCTAAGATTGAGAAATACAGTCAATGGATATCCAAATACCAGCAAAAAACAAGAGCAACAATAAAATGGTTAAAGTTAATTTCAAAGATAACTAACCCAATGAAGGCACTCTGCCCCCATTGTATAAATTTTGAAGACCTCCTCCTCCTCCTCACATGTCTCACTCTCTCAATCCTTTCTGCTCTATCCCTCTCTCCATGTCTCTCTTTCATTCTTTCATACCATTTCACATTCTTCTTTCAGGAGCCCTTTCTTAATACCTAGCCAGGCCTCTCCTGCCCTGGGGTAAACATCTGAGAGTAATTCCTTACCTGCCCCTTAACCACCTGCCCTTATTTAATCTTTATTTATAGAGACATGGAAATCACTTGCACCTGACCAATCTGCTGCATATGCAATTATAATATGTCACCACCCATTCACAATAACCAACCCAATTACCTTGCACCACTGCATACTCTTTCACAGTTCTTACCTATTAAATTTCTACTCTCTCCTATTACATGAAAACATCTTCCCAGCTTTGCATATTTTCTACCCAGGTTACACCTTTCTTATAGCAAATGAAATGCCTTCTCTTCTCTCTTATCCTCTATCACTCAACTTTCAATCCCTTTCTGACCTATCCAAATACCTATCTGCTACTCTGGCCAAGGTTTGTGTCCCCTCATTCCATTTAGATTTCAAGTTTGTGAGTTTCCAATCTTGTAAAGTGCTTTTGTAAAAAGCCCTACGCACATAAGATTTTGAAAGGCATATTTAAGTGGGCTATATTATAAATGCATCTGATAGAGGCGAATTAGTAGTTTATGCAAAAAAAAAATGTGCATGAAAAAAATCCCAAAATAAACATGTAAACACTTACCTTGAAGTTTGCAAAATCTCTTGTAATTTCTGACAGTTGTAAATCAGGGTTAACACACTCCAAACCCAGGCTTAATTAGCATAACATGTAAAATAAAATAATTTGGTTAGCGGAAACTTTTGTATTTACTCTGGGTTTCTGTTTGTGCAGAAAAGCAGCCTGGACAATGTAGTGTGTCTGTGGTGAAAAGCATGAACAGAACAGACAGAGAGCAGACTGCAGCAGGAGTCAGTGACATCAGGGCTGACATCAGCGCTCTGCTATTGGCTGAGGAAGGCGCACAGGGTATGTTATTTAGAAACTGCTACCTAAGGATGCATGCTGATTGGGTGGGAATCAGGGGCTTGTGTAGCAACCCCTGAGGGTGTCAATATGATCATTAGAGGGATTTTTAGATATTAATAAAATGTTTTATGAAATATGTAGCAAACATAAATAATGCTTTTTGCAAAAAGAGTGCAAAAATGTAATAACCCAGCTCATTTAGATATGCCTTTAAACTCAAAATATGGCCTTCCATTTTTTTGCCAAGTGAATATTGTATTTTTCTTTCTACTTTACACTTGTATAGTGCTATGGAATATTTTTGATCATTGTTGTTGAGCAAAAAAAAGGATAATACTAATAATAATATACAGAAGTTTCTTTGCTAGAGTTGTATATTAGCTCCTCAAAGGTGCTTGTAAGAACTCCAGCCGCTACATATCAGCCTTGCAGGAGAACCTAACGCAGACATATATGCGTAAAATGACACTTTGCCATTATGCAATACGTCCCCCATTAAAAATCATTAAGAGATAGGTTTGCAGTAGATAGACTATCACATATCCAATTCATTACAACATGCAATACGCCCCTTAAATACAAATCCATTTGCTACTGATGAAATCACATTCACCACCTAATAAATTTGCTGAATCCAATGCTAAACTCTAGGGGCCTCATTCTATTATCGGCCGTAAGGCTGCGATTCCTTGCGGGGGTTCTGTTAACTCGCAATTCAATTATACGGCCCCGCAAGGATCTCCTTTTACGGCCGGCCGCATATCTTGGAACCGGCCGTAATCTGTGAAATATAAAAACTGAAAAATAAATTCAAGCCTGCACTGTACAGCTCTGTAAATGCTAGGGATCATATTGGGGTACATGAGGATTAAAAGTAACCCACTCTCAAGCTTGCACATCAGCCCAAACCCGAGTTTAAATTAACTGTTTATTTTCCGGCTGCGGCGTGGGTGTGTCTGAGGTGCTCCAAGCTCTATGGACTTTTTACATGTATATTTGACATATATTAAAAAAAAATATATTTTACAGATTTGAGTATAGGGGAATGTTGTGCTATTTTTTCTAACACCTAAAATCACTTTATAGTCTTCTCAAAGTGCAGGTCGGCTTTATTTGAGCTATTTTATGTGCTTAATTGGTGCTAGCGGGACCTCTTTCCTGCAAGTAAGCTGCGGCTCGCTTTTAGCCTTGCAGAGAGGGTTCCCGGAGCAATTGAATTGCAAATAGGATTTTCTTAGGGCCGATTTCCTTGCGGCCATTTTAGATCAAAGGATTTCCTCTGGCGCGAGCGGCCGCAAGAGATAGCAAGGGGCCAGCCGCAAGCCTGCTGGAATCCCCAGCCGGAGGGGAATAGAATAGCAGAATAGCTTGCGGCCGGTCCTTGCGGCCCCGCAACGGCTGCGTCCGCTAATAGAATGAGGACCTAGGGGTGTATTGAGGTGAACTGAGGTGAATCAATACACCAAAATGCATTTACCATGTAATAAATATGGGCCATAGTGTGCACATTGCAATACATTCTAAAAATACTGGTTGTGATCAAAGGATCTCTTTAAAATGTAAGGATCTGGCAATGGGACTCTGAAAGCATTTTTTCTATTTTGCACCTGAAAGGTGATTTTTTGATATTGTAGCACCTTGTGTTTTCTTCTTTCAAATGATGCCCTCAGAAAAGGGGGAAAAAAACATATTAAGTTGTTTTACTGATCTGATCTTGTCAGCCAGTGAGCAGTACGAGTCATACTTGTATCCCAATTGAATCTATGACATACTTATTTTTCTGTTAGTTTCATCGAGATTTAAACAGGTTTTACTGAATATCTTTTCATGCAAAACACAATTTTGAATTTTTTTAAAGCATGCTCTTTTAAATGCATGAAAAAAAATAATTGTGTTCCATGTCCCTTTAAAGTCACAGTTTCTAACAAATTTAAAATAGCATATATAAAATGTTAGATATGTTTTAATGCTTTAAAGAACTACTGTAGCTTAGGAAAAAATCATATTTAATAATAAACATGATTTTTTCCTGTGTCAACTCATGTTGAAGTGTCTGAAGCCATCACTGAAAATTTTGAGTTCAATGACAATTTTTTTGTTAAATCAATTATACTGGTTCATATAATGGTTTAAAGGGTGGTCTTAGTGCTGGAAAAATGAAATTGCCTAACAAAACTAAAATGTATAGTGTCTAGTGTGAAGTTGAGTCTCACTAAATGTATTAATTTCATATGAGTATGTCTGTCAGTAGCACCCTCTAAGCAGATGCTGCATTAGTTCTTTAATTGGACCAATGTGAACCTAATACACAATATCTAATGATAGTTTTTTGCTGGTGAGAGTTCCAATGGTATTAAAGTGATTGTAGATGTAATAGTACCTGATAATTGAATTGTTTCAAATAAGGTCATAATTATCACAGATCATTGAATATAAAACTGTAAGACAGTATATTAATTTGACATTGAAAATGTGAACATTTTGATAAATAAAAAAATAATCAATATTGTGGGATGCCCATGGGGGCGACTGAAAAAATGAGTACATTTTCTTTTCATCTAGAAAAAGGAAACAGAATAACCTGATAACACGCAAGCTACAGACATTAGTGTTTCAGCATAAGGAAATAGTAGCTAATCAACAGCCCTATTAAATTGGTGCTACGTGTTAAAACGTAGCCCGTAACTCTGATATTACATGTTACAGGTATTAAATTAGCCCTGTAACGTTGCTCGCAGCGGGCTTTGCGTGTTAACACGCAGGATGGCAGAGAATAGGCTATGTGCTGAGCAACATTGAACTTCGTGCATGGAAATCCTTTGATCCGACAGGCCCGTAACCGCTACTTGTTCAATTCAGCGATTAAATTGCAATGTGGTCACTCGCGAGCAAGCACGTGAGACGCAAATGGACCCCAGAGGCCAAGGTGTGTTCTAGAGCATGCACAAGGGGGGGGGGGGTATCGTCCAATACGTATCACTTTTAATGCAAATAACACTCTACTGTACATTTATTAAAAGGGAAAGTGAGAATTAATAGCACAACATTCCCAAGCCCGCAAATTGGCCCTGAAAAATACTTTATTTCATGTTTAATTTTGTATTATATCGATCCCAGCAATCAATGTGTTATGACATATACTGTAACTTGCATGTAATAGAATATCATATTTACTGCTTTATTAATATTGCATTATATCTGGCCTGTGGGTCCGATCGCAAACTGTAATTTAAGCACGTAGGACTTCAAAATCTACTCTCCCCTTTTCAGTGACGTAACGCTAACAATCTCTTTTTCCATTGGCTCCATCTGAACTTGTAACTACGTGGTTGGTAATTGTTTGCGTTCGAGCACCCAACCCCGACGGCCGAGAACTGGTTTACGAAATAGCGTCTCTCGCTCGTAGCTCGCAGCCCTTTCTAATTTGATAGCAACATAAGTAGGACAAATTTTGGAGCAAGCAGCCCTTACATGCTACATGTTGGACTTACGAGGCTGGGATTTAATATTGCCCCAAATGTCTAAAGGACCACTGTCATATTTACTCCACTAATAATATATTTCAAGGGCAATTATAGTAAAATGTTGTCTTTTAAAGGCATATTTAAATTTCCTGGATTATGAATGCATCTGATATAGGAGAATCGGTCGTTTATGCAAACATTTTCTGCATAAATCTTTTGAGTTAGTAAGCAGTAGCCTGAAAATCCCTGCTAAAATTAATATAGAACTAATAATTCGTTTTGGCCAATCACGGGCAGCTATACATTTTAGCACATTGTAACAATCAGTGATGGCAGTTTGTGCAGGAAGTTATCATGAGATGTGTAATCCCCTAGAAGGAAGCAAGAGGGCCAGACACTGATCTGTAGATCTCTGAATTGAGCTGCTGATGGCTTGAATGTAAAGGGTTAAAATCCATACTTGAATGCAGTGTTTCTATTGGTTGGTACACTGTGCCTATGTAAGCAGCTCTCGGTTTATAAAACAAGTTTTATTATTAAATAAAATAAATCTGTATAAAAACGGTATAAATGTGTATAAAATGACTCAATGTAATGTGTGTTTCTGATATAAGCAGCATGTGTTAGATTAGAAAAAGGTAAAAACAGGGAAACTTAGATATGTCTTAAATAACTAAACTTGATAATGGGCAAAATGTTTGAAGAATGAAAAACATAAAGCAAAATATTTTCATTTTTATCTTTTATATCTAATAGACATTATGCAACCTATTACTAAAGTAAAAAATAATATTTAATTAGAAACAAACAAGGGAGTCTTTTGTATTAGTGAGCAGACATACTTCATTATAATAATTTCATAATTTATTTATTGCTGATTATAAATCCCTGAAGGGCACAGTAAAAAGCGTTACTGTTACAATTTAATTACGGATATGCTATACCTATCTATACACAACAATTTTAAAAAAAAAGTATTCACAGGTGATCTAAAGGCTGAAAAAGCAAAAGACTTAGCACTGTCTGGTAAAATATTTTTTTATTATATATATTTTAAAGACCTATTTCTACTCTTAAACTCTTAATTGGCACTTCCCATTGACGGAAATAAAATCCACCATTTCTAGACACAAACAGAGGAATAATCTACATCTAAAGATAGATATTGCCGGTCCATTTAAGAGCTACATTGGGCAAAGGTGCACTGTAGAATATTTTGTGTTTTTAAGCATATGTAGAAGTAATACTTTATTTTCATCCATTTATATAGACTCAAACTTTCGAGTAGTGAGACATCCCCAAAAAGGATTGATGATTACTTTTCAATAAAAAAAGTACCAAAATCTAACTGGACCATTTATTTCTTAAAAAGTTTATTTTTCTGCATGTACATGTTATACAATTTTAAAGTGCATTGTTTGAAATTCCTTTATTCTGTCATGGATCTTATCCAGTTACAGGTTTCTTAAATGATATGTTGATTGATTAGGGTTAAATGTTTCCATCTTCCTTTCAGAGCCTATATACTTGGTAATGCAATATCTGTATGTTACTTGCACAAGCAAGTTCTGTGAAAACAATCCCTCAAACACGTAACTATTTGCTCCTTAGAAATATCTTGTTTGGCACAGCATCATAATCTGGACTTGCAGAATAACTTTCAGCTTCCCAAACAATTGTGTCAACTCTACTTTATAAACTTTTATAGCCATAGGTAGAGGTTTACGTGAATCAGCTCTGTATCAGGTGCCATAAACGTTGGTATAGATGTGTCTACTAGAATAGATGTCAACATCTGGAAGTGTCATGCACTAGGTGTAGTGTGGTAGATGACCCAGCACAGGACTACCTATGTACAGTTGAACATATTGCATGGGTCTACAATGGCCAATGAAACTGGTGGTTGTGGTGTGAACAACTGCTAGATATATAATATAGATAGTATCCTGCATTATACGTCTGTACTACAGATATTACTATAAAAGGTGTTGGTTATGATGAGTAGGTCTGTCCATTTACAACACAGATGCCACTACAATTTGTAGTCTGGCTCTGTCGATATATAACAGGTATCATTACAATTGGTATTGGTAATGGCGAGTATAGAAATTATTGGTCCCTTTTACTTTTCAATTTAGCATTTTTTATGCAATCTGTATGTCATGATTTAATTGTTTAAGGACTCATATTGTCAGTGGTTTGTGAGTATGTCCAAGGGAGCATGACATTGTTGCATTGGGATTATGTGTTATTGTGCGGTTATATGTTGCCTGTACATGGTTATTATGTATCCTAGGTATAATATATTATGAGGGAAAATGTTATATAGAACATATGTGGAATTGGTAGAAATGCTCTGGATAGAAGTTAGCTGCAGATCATTGCACACTCAAACATGCAGACCTTGGGTCAAGACAGATGCATGTGCTTCAAGTGGTCCTGGGCAAACACTTGAGTTTAACATAAAGGTTATCTAATGAATGTGATCTCAAGAGCTTTGATAGCCCAAGGTTGCAAGCCAGATGGTCTGACATCACACATACACAAATGTACACAAGGGTGTGGTATTGGAGAGTATAAATATGTTGTTTTGTTCATTCAATAAAGGTTGCAATATAGTTTTCACATAAACAAGGTGTGAGACTATTTCTGTGTGTTGTATCCTGACTTGGGGAGTGGTCTTGCTATGGGCCACTAACTAACCTGGATCCAGTATTCTCTGTCTGTAGCTGTTGGGCCTTGCCCTCTTCAGAGGCCATCTTTTGTGCCACAGAGATCAGGAAGTACATGATTCTGCTGGGGTAGGTTTGAACTAGGTTCATATCAAGCCCCCTAGAAGAAGCAGATCGTGACATTTGGTGGCAGTGGTGGGATCTCTGTAAAAAACACAGAAGGATGGCAGCTTATGAAGAGATGTCTGCAGCAGAGGAGGAGGAAGTGTCCAGACGGTACCAAAGATGGATGGAGGTAATGCCTGCAGGTTTAACCAAGGATCAGCAGAGGGAACTCCGGATACAGATCACACAGGAGGTACAGGGGAACAGGAGAAGGGTAAGCAATGGCCCTGTCTCAGCTCCTGTGGAGGGGAAATGCTTATCCCCAGTAGAGACAGAGAATGTTCTGGTGACTGGAAAGGACTGTAGAGGAATGGGCCTTCTAAATAAATGGATGGCATTCCTGGGACTATGGCCAGGTCACAGGCTAATGGAATGGCTGGAAGAATTGGTATTTGAGGAGGTCGCCCTGGAAGATCAATATGCTTATTGGGTAGGACCTGTTGGGATACATCATCATTTTTCATTGGGGCTGGAAAAGGCAATTTGGGACATAGTGCATGGGGATCCGGACCGTGGCCTGGGGACAGAGAAAAGAAAGCTGTGTCTTTTTGCCAAGCGCTGTCACATGCTGGGACTGGAGACAGGCTCTCATACAGCTAACTTACTTTGGCCTTTGATCCAGCAGGAGCTACAGCTGGAGGTGGATTATATAGACTTACTGGATGAAGCATCCCTGGATGGTTGTTGGCCAGCCAGCTGGGAGGGCTCATGCCAGTCAGGCATGGAACAGAACCACCTAACAGGTACTACAGAGACCCAGCTAAATATTGCTGAGGCGGGGTCAGAAAATAAATGTATGGACTGTGGGGAGAATTTTGATATCCATGATTCTCAAAATAACAAGGATGCCGGCATCCATGGGGGGGACTGGGAAGAGGAAGAACTGGTCCCTATCTTTAGGGGGCTAAGTCTCACCCAGTTAGAGGAAGGGGGACAGGGCCAAACCACAGCAGTGCCAGGCCCAGGGGAAGAACTGGGGAAAAGCTACTCTGCTCCTAGTGTAAGAGAAGAGCCTAATGAGCACTGGGCCCTACCATTTGACTGTGGAAATTGTAGAGAGGTTCCTTGGTTGACCATTGTCCAGGAGCCAGCCACAGACCCTGGAGCAGAAACAGAAAGTAGCCCTGTTCTTCAGCCTGAACAAGAGGCAGTAGCTGCTGCTTCTCAAGGGCTGCCTGTAACTACACACCAGGCAGTCTCAGATGGAGAGAGTCAGGAGGTTCCACCTGAGGATCCAGAGACCAAAGAGCCAGAGGGTACCCCAGATTGTGATTTGTCTCCTGGTATCCCTACAATGACTCCCCTGCAGCTGCCCAAAGACACTGGCTGTGTACCTGTAACCCTGGAAAGAAGGGGCCATTGGCCAGGCTTGGTGGGAGAAAGGTTGGCTACTGAGCCACAACAGCTTGTATCAGAACTGCCCATTAATCCAGCATGGATGCCACCAGTGAATGTCACTAGCCCATGTTGCAACTCCCGTATCCCAGTTTATTCAGGAGAAAGCTCAGGCCTGACAAAGGGAACCTTGTACTCTTCAATTTTACCCATGGGACGGAGTGCTGATCCAGAATCGGCAGGACAGGAGGTCTCCCTAGCCTGGAAGGAAAGGGCTTTGCTGGGTAAGGATCCTCCCAAATTTATGCTGGACTTACTAGCTGGGATGTACTGTTTCCCCTGGACTACCTTGAAGGGTCCTCCATGGCAGTTGTCTTATAAGTCTCCCCAGGGGCTTGGGAAAGTCACAAGGCCACTGGGAAGGAGCGAGTATTCGCCCTGAACAGGGGGAGGCAGGGTACCCAGAGAGCCACTGAGGCTATCACATGGATGGACTTTCCAGACAGGAGGACAAGTAAAAGCAGTATAGCTAGAGCATTATCCGTTAGGATGATCCTCTATGCTATACTAGAAAGGAAGGGGGAGAAGTTGTCATGATTTAATTGTTTAAGGACTCATATTGTCAGTGGTTTGTGAGTATGTCCAAGGGAGCATGACATTGTTGCATTGGGATTATGTGTTATTGTGCGGTTATATGTTGCCTGTACATGGTTATTATGTATCCTAGGTATAATATATTATGAGGGAAAATGTTATATAGAACATATGTGGAATTGGTAGAAATGCTCTGGATAGAAGTTAGCTGCAGATCATTGCACACTCAAACATGCAGACCTTGGGTCAAGACAGATGCATGTGCTTCAAGTGGTCCTGGGCAAACACTTGAGTTTAACATAAAGGTTATCTAATGAATGTGATCTCAAGAGCTTTGATAGCCCAAGGTTGCAAGCCAAATGGTCTGACATCACACATACACAAATGTACACAAGGGTGTGGTATTGGAGAGTATAAATATGTTGTTTTGTTCATTCAATAAAGGTTGCAATATAGTTTTCACATAAACAAGGTGTGAGACTATTTCTGTGTGTTGTATCCTGACTTGGGGAGTGGTCTTGCTATGGGCCACTAAGTAACCTGGATCCAGTATTCTCTGTCTGTAGCTGTTGGGCCTTGCCCTCTTCAGAGGCCATCTTTTGTGCCACAGAGATCAGGAAGTATATGATTCTGCTGGGGTAGGTTTGAACTAGGTTCATGTCAAGCCCCCTAGAAGAAGCAGATCGTGACACTGTATATCTTACATTTCCTTGTGGTGGCATTAGTTTATTTTTGTGCTTAGGATCAATTTAGTTCCAATTGATTATTTTTGATATCATAAATTGAATATTTTGATCTCACTTTTTCCAAGATAAACCCCCCCCCCAACAGAAACAAGTAACATCTTGCATAAATTAGATTTCTCTTGTATTGTCATAAAATATTTCCTGCATCGGTACGCTTCTTCCACAGTGATTCTTATTAATGAGAACCTTGCAATTAACTATGCCCCAAATAATTTGTTCTCGAAACTCTAACTAGTTATGATAATATTTTCCATAAAGGGCAACTGTAATGATGTAACATTTATAACTTTTAATCAGAAAAGATCTGTATAAACACATGTTTTTATTTATTGTGATTTAATAAATATGACATTTTGAAAGAAAACTGTAAGGTCTGGTTTTTCCACCACCTTTAAGCTTGAGACCCACCCACCTTTTCCATATTTTTGCATAGTGTAGATTACAATACATTCAGCTTGCCGCACAGCTCTTCGGGCAATGTGTAGTTAAATAAGTTAAACACTATATCATAATTAGAAAAAAAGAGAGGTGCACTTTCCATATTAAACTTGTTTTTTTAGTTCACCATTAATTAACATTAAAAAAATATATGTGCAAAGAGCAGGAAAGCTAATCTTTAGCCAGAAAATATAATTTACAAACTGAGACAACATTGATTAGGATGTCTTGATAAGGCTTGAATAATGTCTCAGGTAAATATTTAACTTACTTTCAGTATTGCTCAGGACAATGAGAGAGCTTGGAAGTTGTATCGCAACAGTCATTAATAAAGTAAACTGTGTATTTATATTATATTTTCTGGCTAATGTTTTGATTTCCTGCTGTTTGCACAAGTATTTTGTATGCTAATTAATGGTGAACTGAAAAATAGGTTTAACATGAAGAAATCTTACACTGGCCCCTTAACTGCTTACTACTTCTAACTTTGTGTCTCTACAAAAGTTGTGACTTTTTCTGCTCACACATTTAGATTTATTTCAATAAAGATACTATCTAATTGTCTTTATGCCTTTATTTTTGGTCTCCTCTCCAGCACAAGTCCCCAGCTTTAAGTTTTATGGTCCAATTAGTTTCTACCTTTCTTTTTTTACACCTTATTACTTCTTATCCTATACTATCATAGCTCGATATCACACATCCTCTGTGCTCCCCAACATCTTTCCAAAAATGATTAAGTTTTCTTCTATCAAAGGAAAATAAATCTGATATATCCCATAAAGAAATACAATACATATTAAAAGAGAACTATAATAATTATATTTAACGCCTTTGGAACATCTTATTAAGTCTCAAGACAGTTCTCATTTGTTAGTTAAATGTCATGATATTTTAAGGAAACTCTTAGAACATAATAAAACATCAGGTATGGAACTGCGGGAAAAGGATCTCCATGTCTCTATCAGTACAGAGACTTGGGAATCCTCGTTACTAACAACAAATAGTTTTGTTAAGTATCCACTGTATAGGGAGCTTCATATCAAGATAGTAAACATGTGGTACATGGTGCCTTCAAAAAAGGAGTTGTTGGAGACATTGTGGAATGTTTGGTGATTTTCTTCACATATTATGGGACTGTCCATTAATTAATTGCTTTAAGTATATTGGGCGTATATTAAAGGTTAATTTTTCTTTTCTACCTCAGTGCAGTTTGCCCCACATTTTTCCAGACAATCTTACTATGGAGAAAAAAGCTTTTATCATCCAAATTTTCATGACCGTAAAAAGGTTGATTATTTCCCATTGGAAACCTCAAACTGGAATGAAATGTTAGCAATGATTCATCAAGCGAGGGAATTAGAGAAAAACTTTGAGTCTTATAATTTATCTCGCAACAATGTCCTGAAATGGAAAATATGGAATTCTATTTAAGGTTATTGTCTTTTTCTTTTGCCTGACTAAGGTGTTTAATATATTTCAACTTTTCTGTTTGATATATATTAATCAAAGGGGCACAACAGAATGATTGCAGAAGCAATTGTTATGTATGCAATGTTGATTGTTGGGTTTTCTCTTTCTCTTTCTTTTGTTACTCTGTAATTGTGAACAATGTTGTTATATGATATTATATTTTGTAATTATGTAATGTTTTTTTTCTTCTTTTTTTAAAACAAAATAAAAATATAAAATAAAAAAATATTTTTTTAGGTTTGTATGAGACTGTGCATAATATTAGAGGTGTACATAATAATGATTCAACTGTAGTATAAAATACATATTGTATGTAAAGATATATGTGAAATGACTTAAAGGTATATTAAAGTTTCCCTCTTTTTAAGTTATTCTAAAATAGCACATAATGCTTATATCAGAAACACACACTACATTGATTCATTCTAAAAATATACAGTTTTATTCTGTTTAAAAATATTGGTTTCCACACCCTACATTGGCACCTAATACCTACCAATAGAAAGAATGCATTCAAGTATGTGTTTAACCCTATACTAACCTTCAAATCCACAGCAGAATGTGTAACGCGGATGTTACTACTTTGATGGCTGAAAGTGAAGATGAACAAAAGGACCTATTGATGAGGGAGAAAGAAGAGAGTGCAAAAGCTGGCCTGCTGCTTTATGTAAAAAATTAAAGATCATGGCAAGCAGCAATCTCAGTTCCTGGCAAATAGATGAGGAAAAAGTGGAGACAATTATTTTATTTTCTTGCGATCCAAGGTCTCTAAAGATTGTGACTGCAGCAATGAAATGAAAAGACTTTGCTTCTTGGGGGAAAGGTATAACAAGTGTGGATATGCTATTAAACAACAACGATATATCACTATCAACAAAGGTGTACATAGTTAAAACTATGGTATTCCCAGTAGTAACATAAGGATGAGAGAGCTGTACCATGAAGAAAACTTAGTGCCGTAGAAGTGACACATCTGAATTGTGGTATTGTAGAAAACTGCTTAGAGTTCTTTGGTCTGCAAGAAGATCCAATCCATACTACAGGAAATCATGACAAACTGTTCACTGGAAGGTATGATGATGATCTATAGAGTAATGGAGAGTCAGACACAAACAGGATCGCAAAATCAGGGAGCATACGTAAGCAAGGGAACAGGATCAGAGCTTCTGTAGGTAATAAGATAACTACCATAGAGGGGTCATAAAGAACACTGGGCATCGGGATTTCAAAGTAAGTAAGGGAGCAGAATCTGAACATAAAGAAAGCATCAGAATGTAAATATCACAGAGTGCAGGGTGTCAAAGTAATGAATGCAGCAGGGTATCAACTTCAATGATGGAGCTGCATCTCAACCTAAGTGATGTTGCAGTCTCAACATAGCAGAGGAAGCAAATTGCAACATAAAGAATGCAGCAGCAACATCCTAGACAGAGAACGATGTCAACAAATTAGAGAAAGCAGCAATATAAAAGAGTGGTTGAAAATACAACAACATGGAGGTAGCAGGATCACATCATGTAGGGAGTGGAGTCTCAAATTATGGGAGGGAGACCATTATGGGAGACCAAGATCACAACATCATGGAGGGCACAGGAGCCTTAGAGTAAGGGTCTGAGTAGGATCTTAACTTAAATGATGGAGTAGAATATCAACATAAGTGATGGATCACGGTCTCAACATAGGAGAGGAAGAAAATCTGTAAAGTAAGGATCACAGCAACAACATCACAGACTGCGCCAAGGTGTCAACATATTATATAATGCAGCTTCTCAACCTAAAGCAGTGGATAAGATTATGGCTGTGTGTGTGTGTGTGTGGGATGATCTAAACACAAGAAATTTAACAGGATCACAACCTGATGATGTGAGCAGTATCATCATATTATTCTCACTGAGAAAAGCTGTCTCTACATCATTCAAATACCATAAACTCTTAGTAACAGAAATATTGACTAATAAAACAATACCTCATACACTGTAAAACATTTTGTTTTATAGATTATAATCAAATTATTAAAGAATAATATCCTCACTTTGCAGCTGTTCACTCCACTCAGTTAATTACTTTTCCATTTGAATGCCTGAGTGCTCTTGATTGTAGGGATCTATGCTGTTATGTGCACGCATGGCACAGGAAGCCTCCTGGTGCCGGGCACGCTCGTGTCCTGATGTACTTCCTAAGCCCCTAACCCCCTATACCCCTTGCCAGTCCTAACCCTAACCACCTACATCCGTTACCAGCCCTAACCCCCTACACCCCTTGCCGGCCCTAACTCCCTACACCACTTACCGGCCCTAAACCTAACCCCCTAACTCTAAGCCCCAAACCCCCTACACCCCTTGCCGGCCCCAACCCTAACCCTAACCACCTAAAAGTAACTTCTTAACCCTAACCCCAAGCCACTAACCCTAACCCCCTACACCACTTACCGGCCCTAACCCTAACCAAAAAAACCCTAACCACTTACCGGCCACTTAGAGACAGCTACATTGGGATGTTATTAGCGAGATTCACGTGCGTGCACATAACAGGATAGGTCCGATTGTGGGTCTTGTTATAGTTAATATTCATTATATATTATTATTATTTTATTTGTAAACTCTCTTCCCTATTGTACTGCTCTATGGATTTTGCATGCAGTTTATACAAATATTAATAAAAAATATAAAGAATGATGAACAGATTCTCTAAATACCTAAATTTCACAGGGTGATTGGTACCAAGAGATAGAGTGAGAAATTCAATCTCCTGCCATGACTAATTTTAAGAATGTCATATTATTTTTTTCAAAGTGCATAGTACATATTTTACAGTTAAGTTACTTTAGGTTTCAAAGAACATTAAAAATAAATTATAGTTCTTATTTTTCCAGAGAAAATGATTGGTTATAAATTACATGGGATTTTGGGCTTTGACTCTCTCATTTTTAATATGAACGTTGCTATTTTTAAATGTATCTGATATATTTAAATTGTTCCTGTTAAATCAGTTACATGCATACTTTTACTTTATCAGCCAATCTTCTCAGCAGTGCTTTTATATAGCTTGGGTACTAAAAATGAGATTACCTACGCTGAACAGATCTGCAGCTGGAGTTGTCTTTATTTAATTCATCTGAACTTTGCTCTGCAACTTAACAAAAAAGACTCCCATGGGACAAGAGCTAAGGAAAAGCTGATGTTGTACACAATAGCTGAGCAATATAAGGAGCAGGAACCATTGACAAAACAGATATATGATGATCTAAGGCAGGAGCAGGTACGAATCTACAGTAACAATACATTAAATAAGATATACATTTAACCCTTGGTATTCAGTACAATACACATACAACACTATTCTTGCTTGATATAGAGGAAAAGATTTTACACACCTAATCTATCGATATTTCATCATGACTCTTACAACACAAAATGTTTTTTTTTTCCTTTATAGTGATGGTAAAACAAACAAGAACAAAGTAGTCAGAAGGACATTTTTGAAAGGAGTGTTTGCGTCCATCAGTTGTGTCTGACTCTCTGGGACATAATGGACCGCTACACACCATGTTGATCCACTTGGTTTTCATGGTAGAGATACTGGAGTGGGTTGCCAGTTCCTTCTCCAGTGGGCCATAGCATACAGCTCCTGGTATTTCTAGGCGGTCTCCCATCCTAGTACTAACCAGGCCTAACCTTGCTTGGCTTCAGGATGGTGTGACCGCCTGGTTATCTGACTGGAATGGAAAACAGGTCACAGCGATGAAAGCACCGAATCCTAACCACCGGACCACCAGGTAGTGGGTTTCAAAAAGGAAAATCAAAAGATTCCAGCTATAAAATGATGTCACTAGAACATATTTTATAAATATAGAAGCAAATGTTATATACTCATAGTTGTCAGACAGAATTGATTATTCAGAAGGGAGGTGATTAGATAGATAGATGGATAGATAGATAGATATTTTCCCTATCCCACTGAGATGAAAGTAAAAATAACTGTTTCCAAAGCTAGGACACTGTAAAATGGCTTTCCTAAACACTTACATTTCACCTTACACCAACAGATTCCAATATCAACTGTGCATTTCTAGTTAAAAGTAGAGTCCTCAACATCATTATTCAAGTCTGTCAATTGTCTTGCACATATAGGTAAAATCTAAACTACAGCAAAACATTTAGATCCAAACAACCTGCTACATATTAACACATTGACAAAAATAGAATATTAGGTGAGCTAAGGAACCACCCAGTAGATGGTGGTGGAAATGGAGCTACAGTGAAGGGGGAATGTATTTGATCCTCTGGTGATTTTGAAAATGTGTCCATTGACAAATAAATGACCAGTCTATAATTTTAATGGTAGATGTATTTTAACAGTGAGAGACAGAATAACAAAAAAACAAACAAACAAGAAAAATGCATGTAAAAAAAATATATAAATTGATTTGCAGGTCAATGAGGGATTCCCTATCAATCAGCAAGATTTCTGGCTCCCAGGTGTCTTTTATACGGGTAAAGAGCTGAGATTAGGAGCACTCTCTTAAAGGGAGTGCTCCTAATCTCACTTTGTAACCTGTACAAAAGACACCTGTCCACAAAAGCAGTCAATCAATCAGATTCCAAACATCTCCACCATGGCCAAGACCAAAGAGCTGGCCAAGACCAAAGAGCTGTCCAAGGATGTCAGGGACAAGATTGTAGACGTACACAAGGCTGGAATGGACTACAAGACCATCGCCAATCAGCTTGGTGAGAAGGTGACAACAGTTGGTGTGATTATTCGCAAATGGAAGAAACACAAAAAAAACTGTCAGTCTCCCTCGGTCTCATGCTCCATGCAAGATTTCACCTACTGGAGTTACAATGATCCTGAGAACAGTGAGGATTCAGCCCAGAACTACACAGGAGGATCTTGTTAATGATCTCCAGACAGCTGGGACCATAGTCACCAAGAAAACAATTGGTAACACACTACGCCGTGAAGGACTGACATTCTGCAGTGCCTGCAAGTCCCCCCCCTGCTCAAGAAAGCACATGTACATGCCCATCTGAAGTTTGCCAATGAACATCTGAATGATTCAGAGGAGAACTGGGTGAAAGTAGTAATGTGGTCAGATGAGACCAAAATCGATCTCTTTGGCATTAACTTAACTCACAGTGTTTGGAGGAGGAGGAGGAGGAATGCTGTCTATGACTCCAAAAACACCATCCCCACCATCAAACATGGAGGTGGAAACATTATGCTTTGGGTGTTTTTCTGCTAAGGGGACAGGACAACTGCACCGCATGAAAGGGACGATGGACTGGGGCCATGTACCATCAAATCTTGGGTGAGAACCTCCTTCCCTCAGCCAGGGCATTGAAAATTGATCATGGATGGGTATTCCAGCATGACAATGACCCAAAACACACAGCCAAGACAACAAAGGAGTGGCTCAAGAAGAAGCGCATTAAGGTCCTGGAGTGGCCAAGCCAGTCTCAAGACCTTAATCCCAGGGCAAATCTGTGGAGGGAGCTGGAGGTTCGAGTTGCCAAACATCAGCCTCGAAACCTTAATGACTTGGAGAGGATCTACAAATAGGAGTGGGACAAAATCCCTCCTGAGATGTGTGCAAACTTGGTGGCCAACTACAAGAAATGTTTGGCCTCTGTGATTGCCAACAAGGGTTTTGCAACCAAGTGCTAAGTCGAAGAGGTCAAATACTTATTTCCCTCATTGATTTATTTGACATGCATTTCTCTTGTTACCATTAAAATTATAGACTGATCATTTCTTTGTCAGTGGACAAACGTTAAAAATCAGCAGGGGTTCAAATACTTTTCCCCCCCCACTGTAGCTTACAATATATTTCTCATTATTTTATGATGCAATATTGGTGTTATGATATTGTATTTAATGCATGCAACATATTAATTGGTACCAATATCAAAGCATAGATTTATGTGTCAAGTGATTTGAGATTCTGCTGTTATAATAAACTAGCTATCTGCCTGTCAAAAATGACGGGAATAACATTTTAAGGCTGGGAAACCTTTGGTGCTCATTGCGAGCCCCGGGCTGAGCACCCTTGGCGCACATCGCATGGCTAGCAGTGAGCGCCTTTGGAGCTAATTGCGAGCCTCTCCCTCCGTCTACTGTACGGTCCTCGCGATGAGCGACGCTCATTGCAGGCCTTGGCAAACCACAACTCCTCGCGTAGGTCCGTAGTTCGCCCGTTAAATTTGTAATTTATTGCAGCCCTGCAACTGCGTGCCTTGGTTTGCAGGGCTTGCGATTGCAGCCTAAGTCCCACGGGCCTCACGATGAGCGCCGAGCACTGCAATGAGAGCACTCAGTGACTTTCGAGCTCATTGCAGTCTAAGTCCCATGGACCTCATGATGAGCACACTTTTGTTCACAATTGGACATCTAAATAGGTTAAAAACATATTTCCTGTTCAGAATTCCAAGAAATACAGTTTTTGCGCTGCACTCTGGGTAACTGGGCAGGGGGCATGTCAATGAGTACACAATGCATTTTCACCCTTTAATCCAATGCCACTTTATACACAGCTTTCATGTATAGCAATTTCAATTTATTTCCTCCAACTCCCTCCTTGACACCTTCCAATCTGGCTTCCGGACCCAAAACTCCACAGAGACAGCTCCCATTAAAGTGACTAATGACCTGCTCACTGCCAAGTCAAAGGGCCACTTCTCTATTTTAATTCTTCTGGATCTCTCTCTCTCTTGGTTCACAGCTTACCTTTTAGTGTCTCCTTCTCTGACATCTCTTCTCCTCCACCTCTGTCTACTATCATACCCAAGTCTCAGTCCTAGGACCCCATCTCTACTCTATCTATACATCTTCACTTGGCGCCCTAATAAAATAATTTGTGTTTAAGTATCATCTCTATGCAGATGACACTCAAATCTACCTCTCAGCATCAGATCTATCCCCTTCTCTTCTAGCACAAGTTTCCAATTGCCTCTTAAGCATATGGTTCTTCAGCAAAAGCTCCATGCGCACTAGATTCTTAACTCAAAGAAAGGGCTCTCCATTCTTTGCTATGTGTCGATTTTGGTTTTACCTCATACTTAACCCTTGTTCAGCGCTACGGAATATGTCGGTGCGTTACAAATAAAGATAATAATAATAGTAACATAGCCTAGGATAGACTTGCATGAGTTATATCATTGGATGAAACTCATATGCTATCTATTCTAAAGTCATTTGTGCAGCAGACAAGTTAGAGTAATCTTCTTGTTCCACCTATTGTATTGTATAGCATTTTGTGGCGGTCAATGCTCAGATTAGTACTCCCCTTTACATGGTAGTGCTCTTTCAAAGGGAGTCTCCTGTTCCTGTATGTGTATTTTTGTAAGTTGATTGTTTACATAAGCTTTCTGACTCATTCCGAAAGGGAGTATGTAGAGAACTAATGATTAATTACGTCAGCAGTTGTGAATCATGGAAACTTTTCAGATGATGGATATGGACATGCTGCTGTATCTACTTCTTCCTGATCTGCTGCTACACATTTTAAAAGTTAGCTTTTAATATACACCTGTAAAAAACATTTATTAAATGTAATTGATGCCTATGATAATAAGGGATGGAGGGTGGAAAAGCATGTTTTTTTTTTCTCCAGTTGATCAAGAATAGGCAAACTTATTGTTTTTTGCTTGTATAGTTCCTGAAACCCTTCTTCAAAAAACAAAATATTTACTAAGCTTTATTTATAAAGCCCTAACATTTTCTGCAGCTCTATATACAATCAGAAAATACATTAAATACAGACAGGGCATAACACATAGCAATACAACAACAAATATAATGTCCAAAGAAGGAAGAGGTCTCTAGTTTTAAAACATTCTAAAGCAAAGAAGTTGGGGGAGTAGGTGTCATAGTGAAGATAAAAACAGGTTGTTTTTTTAAAGACCTCTTAAAACTCTGAATGTTAGGGTACAGTCTGACAGAGCAAGGTCGGGGGTTCCAAAAGGTATGAGCAGTATGGAAGAAACCTTGAAGGTGAGAGTGGGAGGAGGTATTTAGAGAGAAGGCTAGGAGCAGATAGTTCACAGAATGAAGAAAGTTTTTGATATACATGGATATCAAAGCAGCGATGTAGGAGGATATCACAGGTATTGTACATGAGAGTCAAGATTTTGAATTGTATTCTGTAGGGTATCGGGAGCCAATGGAGAGACTGAAAGAGAGGTGCAGTGGAATAGGCGTGGTGAGTAAGGTGGGTGATTCTTGAGAAGGCATTTATGTTTGACTGAATTGGGGATAGATGGTTCATGGGAAGGTCAATAAGAACTGAGTTATAGTAGTCAAGGCAAGACAAGATGAGAGAGTGTATTAGAAATTCTGTGGTGTCTTGTGTAAGAAAAGAGTCTAGTATAACTCTTAACAGTAAGGGGAGCATTGGGTGTGATATTGTGGCAGAGTGAGGGAACTGTAGGAGCACTGTTTTTGAGATACTGAGCGTTAACATGAGAACATCAATGAAACGATTTTGTGTAGGCAAGTTGTGATTTGGGCTAGTAGTTATAATGATTTTGGGGTGAGAGGCCTACCCTTAAAGGAAGTTTCCCGCTCCTTAAGATGTGAAAAAATGTACAACCACAATTTATTTACTCTGATCTGCAACTACATGGCTGAACAGAGTATTATTTGTGAATCCCGAAATTTCTTTCTATGGGAATCTAAAATCAGTATTGCCTTGGACTTGACAAATAGATGTCGCTCTATACTCTACCATATACAGTATTCAGTATTTGGAAAACATTATAACTCCTTAGGCTGGTTATTATTATTAACGTCAAGAGAAAGTTAAGGTAACATCAAACATAAGGTAACAAGTAAGATAAGGTAACAAGGAAATGTTTTACTTAGGTCAGGTAACACATTTTAGTGAAATTGGCCTATTCACAGTCATCACAGGTGTCACTACTGACTTCGTCACCAGTATTTACTTCATCACTGTCACCGTTTTCATCATTTTCCTCCCATAGCAAGTTGTCCTTGCATTTGACACATTTTTGAACCCCCTGATGACGGACTTTGATGATATACTTGACCATGAAGTGAGAATCCATTGGTACAGAAGTGAAACTGACGGCTTCTTAATCTTACCAGACGGTGTGAGAGCATGATCCCCTTCCCGAAGCCAATCTGAATACTGCTTGCGAAGGTTGTCTTTGAACGGCTTGTTCACAATGACATCAGTAGTTTTGAAGTCATGCCATCGGGTATAATGACGCGGTCTGTCTTCTGTGCAGCAACTTTATTCTTCACTTCAGGAATGAGATGATCCTTAAAAGCATCTAAGACTAGCATGGCTCTCTTAGTGAGCAGTGCTCCAGGTCTGCAATTCCAAACTACAGACAGCCAATCAACCACAAGTTCCGTCGTCATCCAGCCTTTTTCCTGGCAACGAATCACTAACCCCTCAGGAATGTTTTCTTTGGGCAAAGTTTTTCGCTTCAGAATAATATAGAGGGGTAACTTTCCTCCGTCAGTAAACATCACCGCTACTCTGAGTTTTTCATTGCCAGTTTGTTCTTGAGGTGACACTTTTTGCTCCTTTCTGGTCTACTGTCGTAATGCTTGGCATGTCAAAAAATACGAGCGTCTAGTGAGCATTACCCATCTGGATTTTAGAAATTTCCAAGGCCTGCAGCTGGATTACTTCTCATGAAATAGGCATCCCTTTTCTCTCATATCTTGAAGGTAGGAATAAACCCAAGCTTCAAGTTCTGGCTATTTGCCATGTTTTGGTCCCCTGAAAGATTTTTTGGTGGACACTGAATTTTTCAATTTCTGCTCTGAGGCAACCCAACGTTGCACATTAGATTCATCCAATCCATATTTTTTCTCAAGCCTCTCTGTTGCTTCCTGTTTTTGCATAATTAACAACTGCAAGTTTGAAACTTGCATCATAACTACGCCTCATTCCTAGGCTTGATGATGCTTTTCTCTCCAAGTGATCAACCATTGCAAGAAACAGGCTTTTTGATCGTACTGCAACTTCTTTTGCAGGTTACAGGCCTTACAGGAAAAAAAACGGAAATCGCTATTCAATGGCTACAATGCAGTCTCAAGCCCGCAAATCAGCATTCCCAAATATAAACTGCACCCTTAACTCACAAGCCCGCAAATCGGCAGTCATTTTACATTCGCAAATATAAGCTGCACCCGTAACTCGAGAAGCCCGTAAATCGGCAGCCATTTTTTTACGGTCGCGAACATAAGTCGCACTGTAACTCGCAAGCTCGTAAATCGGAAAAAATGTGTGGCTTATATTTGGACCAATACGGTAATCAAATGTGCTATATACATATGTATAATGATATATACAATAACTAATCTATGTAGATAAATGCCATATAATAATGTTCAATGTAAAGTCAAATGCTCTATAAGTATAATAGTGTAATCATAACGCAATACGTACATATATAAAAGTCTGTAAAGCAGATAGGTGTAGGGAATATTGCAATTGTCTGCTACAAGCTGTAAGAGACCAACAGATGGATACATGCCCTCCAGGCCCAAAGCCCAAATGGCCTCAATGAGGGCTTCTCATTTTCGTCCTTCATCTAATCATTCTATATTACTCCTCCTCCGTATAATTGTACTATTAAAGAAATATGGTACAATTAAAATCAACATCAGAATCTGTTCCATAATAGCTCAATGCTGTTTTGAATAATACATTCTCTTGAATAAATTGCTTTAAAAGTCAGTGTGTCACTTTAGTTTGGTTGACTGTATATTGACCAATTAATATGGATCAAGATAGATCTATACTACTATATTTCGTAGACTTTCTCATAACTTAAGCATAAATACAACCAAATGATGCTATACTTATATTAGTACTTTAAATTTAAAATGGGTAATGTACAATGTGTCAATTTAAAGCAGTACTTTAAAAAAATTGGCATCCTGGCATTGACATTGGGATTCATCACTATATAGTGGTTTACTTTTTGCCTCATCACACTTATTCAAAAGACCAGGAAGCATTTTGTCACTGATATGATTTAATAGGACTATGACTAAAATGCCTTTATGTGCTTATTATCACGCTTTTATTTATAATGCATGAATTTCTAACATACATTTTTCTATGCCCTTGTTTTATCTTATTTTACTTCTATTCAATGATGTGTGCAACGATTTCCTCCCGCCTACTGTTCGGTCCGCTCATTGCAGGTTTCATTAACCTGTCAGTTTTGTGCTTGGGAATGGCATGTGTCTCTTTCCACCATCTCCCCTCTGTCCCTTGTCTGTGTCTTTCTCCTCTGTGTGTCTCCTGAATGTTTGCTTGTTACACGCTGACTGCCATTGGTTTTAAGTCCCGCGTGCCTGGTGTAGTTGGTGTGAGTGTTACTGTCTTTGCCGTCGTGTATTTTCTAAGTTCTGCATGCCTGGCTTTACTCAGCCTCGTTTACATCCAGTTTCAGAATTTTTACGTTTTTCGTTTGCCATTTTTTTCCCTCGCTTAGCGATTTTTGTATTGCCGAAAACCCCCCAAATATGACTCAAATTTGTTTGCAACCTCACTCCCTGGCTCCGCCCCCTGAGCTGTGTGTGAGTGTGTTATTATTTTTGTTTCATTATTTTGTTTGTTTTTCGTGTTTTCAGAGTTAAGCGCTTGGCTCGCAGTTGCGACCCTCACAGCCGCGCGCCTTAACTGCTCACCGCCTAAATCCTGCGAGGTGGGGGGTATTTATATGACCATGCACATATTATGTATGTACCAATTCTTGTATTGTTAGCCTATTTAGGTTTGTCTGGTTTACACAGATTCTTGGAACATTAGATATCAGCACCTTACTCTCTTGTCCTGTTGACATTGACTATTGGAAAATTATATATCATCACCTAACTATATTGCATTATTTGCACTTAGTTTTCACTAACACTTTATTCATTGTATTTTTTAACACAATTTTTTGCACTTTGTTTATTGAAACTAGCATTTGGTATGGCTTGTATTTACAGTGGATATAAAAAGTCTACAAACCCCTGATAAAATGTCAGGTTTCTGTGCTGTAAAAAAATAAGACAATGATAAATCATTTCAGAACTTTTTCCACCTTTTAATGTGACCTATAAACTGTACAACTCAATTGAAAAAACAAACTGAAATATTTTAGGTGGAGCGAAGAAAAAAGAAAAATAATGTGTTTGCATAAGTCTGCACACCCTCTTATAACTGGGGATGTAGCTGTGTTCAGAATTAAGCAATCACATTCCAAATTGTGTTAAATAGGAGTCAGCATAAACCTGCCATCATTTAAAGTGCCTCTGATTAACCCCAAATAAAGTTCAGCTGCTCTAGTTGGTCTTTCCTGAAATTTTGTAAGTCGCATCCCACAGCAAAAGCCATGGACCACAGAGAGCTTCCAAAGCATCAGAGGGATCTCATTGTTAAAAGGTATCAGTCAGGAGAAGGGTACAAAAGAATTTCAAAGGCATTAGATATACCATGGAACACAGTGAAGACAGTCATCATCAAGTGAAGAAAATATGGCACAACAGTGACATTACCAACAACTGGTGCTCCCTCCAAAATTGATGAAAAGACGAGAAGAAAACTGGTCTGGGAGGCTACCAAGAGGCCTACAGCAACATTAAAGGAGCTCAAGGAATATCTGGCAAGTACTGGCTGTGTGGTACATGTGAAAACAATCTCCCGTATTCTTCATATGTCTGGGCTATGGGGTAGAGTGGGAAGATGAAAGCCTTTTCTTAAAAAGAAAAACATCCAAGCCAGGCTACATTTTGCAAAAACACATCTGAAGTCTCCCAAAAGCATGTGGGAAAAGGTGTTATGGTCTGATGAAACCAAGGTTGAACTTTTTGGCCATAATTCCAAAAGATATGTTTGGCGCAAAAACAACACTGCACATCTCCAAAAGAACACCATACCCACAGTGAAGCATGGTGGTGGCAGCATCATGCTTTGGGGCTGTTTTTCTTCAGCTGTAACTGGGGGCTTAGTTAAGATAGAGGGAATTATGAACAGTTCCAAATACCAGTCAATATTGGCACACAAGCTTCAGGCTTCTGCTAGAAAGCTGAGCATGAAGAGGAACTTCATCTTTCAGCATGACATCGACCCAAACCATACATCCAAATCAACAAAGGAATGGCTTCACCAGAAGAAGATTAAAGTTTTGGAATGGCCCAGCCAGAGTCCAGACCTGAATCCGATTGAAAATCTGTGGGGTGATCTGAAGAGGGCTGTGCACAGGAGATGCCCTCACAATCTGACAGATTTGGAGTGTTTTTGCAAAGAAGAGTGGGCAAATCTTGCCAAGTCAAAATGTGCAATGCTGATAGACTGAGTGCTGTAATAAAATCAAAAGGTGCTTCAACAAAGTATTAGTTTAAGGGTGTGCATACTTATGCAACCATATTATTTTATTTTTATATTTTTTCTTCCCTCTACCTAAAAGATTTCAGTTTGTTTTTCAATTGAGTTGTACAGTTTATAGGTCAGATTAAAGGTGGAAAAATTCTGAAATGATTTATCTTTGTCTCATTTTTTTACAGCACAGAAACCTGACATTTCAACAAGGGTGTGTAGACTTTTTATATCCACTATATATTCTCTGCATTGAGAATATCAAAGCCTGGGAATTTATATATTTATTCACTAATTTGTGTACTACATCTATATTTCTTAATTACACTGAATTACCTATTTGGTACCTATTTTCATGTAGATTTATCTTTGTACAACCTCTTGGGGTAGGATATTTCCCAAAGAGTGGGTAGCTTTTTAATCAACTTGGTTTATTATATTTTATTATATCTTTTGTTTTATTTTTATATTTTTCAGCTGTCATGTTTACTATGTAATTACCTTACCAGTGTTCATTCACCAGGGGATTTTGTGTTCTGGGTCCCCAACCTTTGTTCATATCATATATATATATATATATATATATATATATATATATAAAATCCTTAAGATTGTAAGTTTGCGAGTTCACAGTCTTGTACGGTGCTTTGGGAACAAACACTATGGTCCACATTTCAATATTTTACGCATACTGTATAGTTACGGTGCAAGTTCCTAAGTAACTTATGAACCTGTGTATTCCAATCAATCAAACTTTCAACGCTGCATTCACGCTAAAATTCAAGGCTAAAATGAGCTACGTTATCAAGTTACTGTTAGCAGTTTTTTCACTCAAAGCCTATTCCAATCACAGATAACCGTCTTCACGTAAGTTACTGATTATATGTAGAAAACAACAAAGTCAGAGGTGCTCATCAGAGAACGAACCAACCTTAATAGGTTAGTTCTATAGCCATGATAAGCTACTCTGAGAGCAACCTCTTTTAGCTCACTTGTGCCCTTCACAGGGAGAAATATCCTGTAGTATATCAGTCTGGTCCAACTCAAAAGAGTGACCCAGCCCCGAAATACCAGGCAATTCTACCCTGAACAGGAGAAACAGCAAACTACAGACGCGTTTCGGGCCTTTATGGGCCTCGTCAGTGAGGTGCAGCTGAACTCTCTAAGGCACAGTGAGCAAGGGGTCCACGTCTGGAGTCCCCTATTACCCTTAGGGAGACTAAACCCTAAAGGTAATTTGCATATAGAAAACAACAAAGTCAGAGGTGCTCATCAGAGAACGAACCAACCTTAATAGGTTAGTTCTATAGCCATGATAAGCTACTCTGAGAGCAACCTCTTTTAACTCACTTGTGCCCTTCACAAGGAGAAATATCCTGTAGTATATCAGTCTGGTCCCACTCAAAAGAGTGACCCAGCCCCGAAATACCAAGCAATTCTACCCTGAACAGGAGAAACAGCAAACCACAGACGCGTTTCAGCCTTTATGGGACTCGTCAGTGAGGTGCAGCTGAACTCCCTAAGGCACAGTGAGCAAGGGGTCCACGTCTGGAGTCCCCTATTACCCTTAGGGAGACTAAACCCTAAAGGTAATTTGCATATAGAAAACAACAAAGTCAGAGGTGCTCATCAGAGACCCCTTGCTCACTGTGCCTTAGGGAGTTCAGCTGCACCTCACTGACGAGGCCCATAAAGGCCCGAAACGCGTCTGTAGTTTGCTGTTTCTCCTGTTCAGGATAGAATTGCCTGGTATTTCGGGGCTGGGTCACTCTTTTGAGTTGGACCAGACTGATATACTACAGGATATTTCTCCCTGTGAAGGGCACAAGTGAGCTAAAAGAGGTTGCTCTCAGAGTAGCTTATCATGGCTATAGAACTAACCTATTAAGGTTGGTTCGTTCTCTGATGAGCACCTCTGACTTTCTTGTCTTGATTATATGTAAGCTAATTTTTCTCTCAAAACTGAATACCACCCACAAGGGTTCAAAAATGCATTGCTGAAAGCTTTCAAATGCAGTGAAAGAGACAATACTTTAACACAAATCAAGAAGAAATATTTAAAGGTGAAAAAAAAATATTATATTAAAAATCCTCACAGGTACATATGTTGCATTTGAAACAATTATTGGAAAGTATGATGTCTGAGTCCTCATACATTTGTGAACATCAATGATTGTCAATAATACATGTCAACATAAAATATATCAACTGAAATGGTAACACAGATCCCAGTACACAAGAGGTCAATACAAATCAGGAAACACACATTGTGTGGTAATGTATTGGCTATTAAAGAGATATCCACACTCTAAACAATAGTCAAAAGCATGGATCCAGAGCATATTAGAGTACTGACAGCGATCATGTATGTCACATCCATGGGATCAAATTACAGGTGATTAAAGTAATCAAATGCATGAAGACATGAAGTATTATCTTCCCAAATAAGTATTACTATTGTTCATGCATAATGAAGAAATATGAGTCAGCCACGTATAAAATACTGCATGTAAACACTTTGGTCACATTAATTCAGACAACATGTTAACAGCTACACCTGCTTTATTGTTATGGCCTGTACTATTAACGTGAACATGTTTTCGATTATTTGAATATATCTCACTCAATGCATATTTCAGGTGTTGTTTGCACCAATATCTAATCTGATGTTAAATGATGTTGTTGTTAGCATCATATTTAACATGGATAGTGAAATTCATTGGCCATAACAACATTAATTACAAATTAACAGAACATTATTGACATGGAAACATACAATGATCATACAGTAATCAAATTACAGTTGATTACAGTAATCAAATGCATGAAGACATATAGGTGTCCTGACATATTTTATTATCATCCATATTTGATACATCCATATGATGATATTGTTAGACAAATTTTATTATTCTCTTCATGCAAACAAGTTTTTTTAATATATGATGTATACACATCCACTATACCTTAACACAGGATGTGTATACTGAAATATGATCTGGATCTACATATCAGATCATTAACTACATTTAATGTATGATAAGGTCACTAATCAGAAACCATTATAAAGACTCGGACACATGGATTTTAAGTCTATTATATCCACATAGGCCCCTTCTCATTTCAGCTCCACTGCTGCCACTCTTCCTAATCTCCCCTCTACCCGAGCTCTCTCAGCTCTACAACTTCTCTCCTCCTTTCTCTTTCTCTACCTTCTTTGCCCCCCCCATTCCCTCTCCCCTCCTCTCACTCTTTCCAAACTCCTTCCTCTTTCCACTCGTTTCTCAGCTCCTCTCTGTTATACTTTTATCAAATTAGTGTAATTATCATAATATTTATTTGCATTAATATTTTATTAATATTATTGTTATTACTACTAACACTCTTTGACTATTCAATTACTATACATTTATATTTATATATAAAATGTCATACACTTATACATATATGTGTACAATGGTACTTTTCTATTACATTATATGCCTCCAAATTACTAGATATGATATTTTTTTGCAAATCTATAAAATATGACGTCCTTTACAATAGGCAATATGTAACGTAAATATGAATATATTCGCCAATGATGAATTCACAAACAAAATTTGATACATTGCAATTGTGAAAGCTTGTCATTGAGGTGAATCAATACATCAAAGTGCCTTTTGATAAATCTGGGCATGAGGACTTCAGTGCCCCTTTTAAGTTATAAAAACAAATTCATACTTTCAGTGACCACCATAGATAGTTAATATTGTGTCTTCCATGGATATCCAGTCTCTTAATGACAATTACAATTAATTACATATACATTTTCTTTACATATACAGCAATGATTGAAGGTAAAAGTGTGTATAAAGTCAAATCTCCATATCAAGTTATGACTAATCTAAACTAGATGCTCAGTATACTATAAAGGATGTAAGGTGACTAATGAAAAAACATTGTTTATAAGGCAAAGACTCAGTGGGATATAGAAACAAAGATGTATAATTTATGAGCAAATTAAAGTCCCTTTGTAAATATTAATAAAGATTGTACTAGTATTAATGAACTGTAGTACTACTTGTAATATTGTAAAAATGGAATAGTACTATTGTACAGTTATCTATATTCAGTGGAACACACACAGACCCAGATGCACCATGAACTATCAAAGGATTTCTCTTCCAAGACTTTTGGAATTATGCTGTCAAAAGGAGATTGCAGAACATCTAAATTATTATTTTTATTTCAAGTTTAATGTTTATATGAAACATATTTGAGGTTTATGACATGATACAATCAGGGGTGTAGGAACCAGAATAATTCCAGGGGTATACAGCTCTTTGTATATGCAGCCCCCCCCCCCTTCCCCAGTTCCTACACCCATGGATACAATAATATAACAGATGTGTAATGCATATGGGATTTTGAAGCATTACATTCATGGTGACCAACATAACCCACCTTTATTGACCTCACAATCAAACCATCTGTCTTCACTCCAATGCATTGTGAAAGCCTCCACTAAACTCATATACCTCGCATGCTACACATATTTGGCAGTCCCTTCACTGGTTCCTCATATCCTTATTTTGTTCTCGTAACAAAATCCATGATATACCTTTGTATTGCTTTTGTCGATTTTCCTTTCTGTTCTCTTACGATACTTGCCTTACCTACTGAAATGTGAACAGACCCATAATGGTTCTACATAAAGGTAAATACAGAGTATTTAATAGGTAATTTCTTGAAAAGTGACACACATGGCTGTAAATACTAAATTCAGAGGTGCTGTAGAACAATTACAAGATCTGTTATCATTGCAACTATATCCCATAGAATAACACTAATGGTAAGGTCTACCAACTGATCTTGATAATAGTGTTTTAAAAACTCTGTTTTTATGAAAAAAATAGGGTTGTGGTCGATTAAAGAAATTAAAACATGAAAATGCTATTGTTTTTCCTTAAATAAACAGATTTTGAATGCAGACTTTACAGTTTATATCTTAATTTAAGGAATTAAATACAAGTATTTTGTTAGTATAGCTGTTACAGAATGAAGTCTAAACTTAAATTGTTAGTTAGATTCTAGATAATAAGTATGAGACATGCTATACAAAAACGCACAATGTCTAAAATAATAAGCTATATTTAACATTTAAATTATAAGTCTCTGACATGTTAAAAATAACATTAATACAATTTGTATTTAATTTTTATTAAGCTTATATACGTTGGTTATATACTTTTGTTGGTTATAAGCTTATATACTTTCTAGATTTCATACTAAAATTCACTATAAGCTATGTTATTAATATTTTACTAAGTGTATTCTAAACACTAGATATGCTTAAGAAAAGACATGAAGTTACTCTTTTTACACAATGTCCAATTCTTTGCATTAATAGGCTCATAGTTTTGGAATTCAAAAATAACCAATCCAGATATCTTGCTTTACATCATGTTATAAACTAATCAAACCATAAACTGGTTACAACACATAGAAACAAAAAATGTAAATACTGTTTGATGGGAGCAAAACCATTTCCTCAACATTCCAGTAATGTAAAACCACTGTTTAAGGTAGAAAATCATTTTTCAATCTCAGGAAACAGACCTAGTAGCTGCCAAAAGCCCATACACATAATAGCAACTATTTGCTAACGTTGAACACCTGCAGTTTTATAGGGGGTCTCTCAGGACAGCTGAAACTAAGTATATTCCAGTCTACTGATACAGCAGCCAATCAAAACGAAAAAAAAAAAAAAGGTTTGTCTAAAAAAACAATCAATATTGTAAGCATTTTTTTTATGCAGCAAAAATAGCGAAATAAATTACCTCCCTTGTGTAGTGGCAGGCGCAACATAGTGACTGTTTTTTATATACTGATTTTTTATTAATGGATCCATGATATTTTTGTTGGAAACTAAAAAATGGCCTCAACTCCATACTTTGCTCTTTGACCTTTAAAAATCAATCCAAGAAGCCTGTTTATTTCCTGTGCAAATATAAGTGATGTTATCATGAGCTACGGGAAGTAAGATCTGCAAGACAGGTATGACAGGAAATATATAAGTAATAAAAACAAGAGTGTGTGCTTTATAGGAATGAGATGTAATTTGAATATAAAACACCTGATGTTATCCATGGAAATTGAATTTACTGCAGAGATGAGTGGGAAATAGTCTATTTTATTATTCAAACAATAATAGTAAACAACAGTAAAGTGCTTGACATTTGACCTGATTGTATAGGTAAACTTGGTGGTCACCTTGGACATCTCAGACATAATTGAGATTAAACATGATTATTTTTTTTTTAGATTATGTTTTTTAATGTTGCACTTACAAAAGATTTGATCATGCCCATGCAAAAATGATTTATTTGACTTGACTAAATCCTACTTTAGCTCTTCATAACATTGCTGAAGCAAATGCAAAAAATAACAAATACATGACTTTCTAGAGCTAAATGTATAATAATAATTTATATTTGTATTAATTTTCATTAATTTAAAATCATTCAAATAAACAAATACATTAAAATAACTAGACTTCAAATTTGTCAAGTATGCAAACAATTAATAACATCAGCACCCCTTTTTTTTGTTGCTTAAATAATAACATTAGCAAATTAGATAAGGTATATGGATATTTTCTGTGAAAATGTTCATTTTAACAGACTATGCTGGTGCACAAAATCTACATGAAAAAGGGTTTTATACCGATGGCTTATATTTTTGGAAATGTTAAACTGTTACAACATCATTAACATTAACATATGAAGTTTTACCCAATCTACAGTGATATTTTAATGTGAGCAAATACCGTATTTATCGGCATATAACACGCACTTTTTCTCCCTGAAAATAGGGGGCAAATGATATTATTGTGTTATTCCCTCCCCCCTCCTCATCCTCAACCTCCCTCCTCACTCTAAACCCCATTCCTCCTTAACCTAAACCCCCCTAAATAACTCCCCCTCACTTACCTGCTTCAGCTCCGGCCTCCGCTCCGCTCCTTGACCCGGTGACGTCACATGTGCGCCAGCACGCCACGTCATTAGCATATACCGGGTGGCACCCGGTATATGCTAATGATGTGGCGCGCTGGCGCACATGTGACATCACCGGGTCAAGGAGCGGAGCGGAGGCCGAATCAGAAGCAGGTAAGTAAGGGGGGTTTAGGTTGAGGGGGTGGTTTAGGTTGAGGAGGGTGGGTTTAGGTTAAGGAGGGGGGTTTAGGTTGAGGAGGGGGGGTTTAGAATGAGGAAGGGGGGTTTAGAATGAGGAGGGGGGGGTTAGAATGCGGAGGGGGGGTTAGAATGCGGAGGGGGGGTTAGAATGCGGAGGGAGGTTGAGGATAGGGGGGTTGAGGATAGGGGGGTTGAGGTTGAGGAGGGGGTTGAGGATTGGGGGTTGAGGAGGGAGGATGAGGATAGGGGGGTTGAGGAGGGGGTTTGAGGATAGGGGGGTTGAGGAGGGAGGTTGAGGATGGGGGTGTAGAGGAGGGAAGATGAGGAGGGGGTTGAGGATGAGGAGGGAGGTTGAGGATGAGGAGGGAGGTTGAGGATGAGGTGGGGGTTTAGGTTGAGTAGGGGGGTTGAGGTTGAGGAGGGGGGTTGAGGGGATTTGAGGATGGGGGGGTTGAGGGGATTTGAGGATGGGGGGGTTGAGGAGGGGGTTGAGGATGGGGGGGTTGAGGAGGGGGTTGAGGTTGAGGAGGGGGGTTGAGGATGAGGAGGGGGGTTGAGGATGAGGAGGGGGGTTGAGGATGAGGAGGGAGGTTGAGGAGGGGGGTTGAGGATGAGGAGGGAGGTTGAGGATGGGGGATGAGTTTGAAGAGGGGGTTTGAGGAAGGAGGATGAGGATGGGGGGGTGGAGGAGGGGGTTTGAGGAGGAGGTTGAGGAGGGAGGATGAGGAGGGAGGTTGAGGAGGGGGTTGAGGATGAGGAGGGAGGTTGAGGTTGAGGATTTTGCTTCAAAGTTCATTATTTGAATTTTATTTTTTTCCCCTGAAATTCCCTTCTTAAAATGAGGTGCGTGTTATACGCCGGTGCGTGTTATATGCTGATAAATACGGTAACTCACAATATCCGCCATGCTGAAAAATGGTAAATCACAGCATATATTCTAGAAAACAAGTTCAGTTTACATATGATCAAAATCTTAAGTCTGAACATGCCACATTTGTTGCTTAATGACTCTGATACTGATTACACAACTCATCTTGCATCTAATTTATTAAGCAGCAATTGTTATACCTGCAACCTGGAGGAATAAGATTTTTTCTGATTAAATTAATTTTCAGGATTTTTGCCATTAATTATACTTTGTGAATGAATTGCAAACTTGATAATTTGGGGGTCAATGACATAGTTCCTGTAAAAATACCCGAACGGTTGTTTGGGTCCTGTGAGCGTTTTTATAAGGAATTTTGTGGAGCTGTTATATTGCTAATATATAATAACATAAGAATTATAATAAAAAATTATAAAATAAATGATTATTATTATTATTATTATTATTATTATTAAAATAAAAAAGAACTACAGAGAATAATAAATAATTAAGCCTGTTAGGAAAATAAGGACTAATAATATTTGTACCCTCCTTGGCTGACCCACCAATGATATCCAGTAATGATACACCCGCGACAATCAATCTTCAGCCCTAGATAAGTGGGCACATCCGGAAATAAAACCTTGTTGTTTGAAGCCAAGACATCCTCATCTTCTGCCCTGGCAGTGGCTAGTAGATGGGGGTACGGTGGCTAGCCAAGACTTTGTTCAATTTCTTAGTGTTAGGGTTAGATTTATGGTCTAGGGTTATTCACTCTACGAATAAATTGAACAAAGTCTCAGCGAGCAACCATTGTGCCACCTACTGGCTGCTGCACACCACTGCTGGCGGGGGTAAAACACAAAAGATCCAAATGGGCTGCTTATAAAAGATAGACTGAACTAAACAAGCTATTCCTTGGCCCTGGGATTTTCTAGACTTTTTTTTTAAATATGCTAAAACTCTGCTTTTGTGGGCGTTTAAGACACATGCAGGAGTGCAACCACAGGCAATTTCCTTGCAAGCACTCGCAAAGGAATATATACTTGTAAGATTTCCTATTGAAGTCCTTAAACTTTACAATATTCCAACAATAGGATTATTTTCTGTGTTCATTTAAAAGGTATTACCTACTTCACCTAACTAGCAAATGGTTCAATTATTTTATATTTGTGTAGTGTCCACCACCAATAAGTCTGTGAAATGTATTTTTATCAGCCAAATACACCTGAATCATTTAGCGAAGAGGTAAGAATTTAGATGCACCGTGTAGTTAAGGAGTTACATAATCCATCTACTTTCATTTCTTTCTGAATGAGTGCTATGTGGTATCTGTGAGCTCCTGCTACACTGAGATATTAAGACTCTCTCTTATTGTATAATGTATGGCTATCCAACATCTCTAGTATGTAAAAAAATGGGAGATATAAGACTACCAGCCCTATTAAATTCCCTCAGCGTGTAAAAATGTAGCCCGTAAGACTTACAAATCGTCAATATAAAATACTTTTTTTTAATGTTTATTTTCCATGTTATATCGATCCTGGCAATCAATGTGTTGATACATACAGAATAATGACACTAGCATGGACTAAAATATCATATTTATTGATTTATTCATATTGCATTATTTCTGGTATGCAGGTGAGATCAAAACTTGTAATTGAAACCCGTAAGACTTTGAAATCCAACCTCCATTTTTCTGTGATATCATGATGACAATCTTTTTTGCAATTGACTCCCTATAAACCCGTAACTACGGGTTTGACTAATTGATCATGTTCACGCCGCACATTCAAAGTGCGCAAGAATGGTTTATGGATTTGCGTCTCGTGCCCTGTTCTAATTTAATAGCTCTGTAACTAAGCCAAATTTCAAGCCTGCAGCCGTTGTGGGTCTCAAGTTGCCCTTTCAGGCTTCAAATTTACTGGGGCTGCACATCTGTAAACTTCTTAAAATCTTACATAAAATGAGCTGGTTTTGACTTGCTTGGGGAATGGGTAAAAGATACAAGTGGGATGTTGAAGCATGACCAGGCCATCTGAATTTCTCTTTGGTAACTATAACTCAAGTAAAGGATTTTCTATGTAGTTATTTCTGTTTTATTATATTATCATGTACCAAACATCACTGTATATCCATGTATAATTATTTTGATCATATACACTGTACATTAATTTATTAATTTCTGTCTTTGTTCTTTTAAGAACATCATATTACCATAGATATGTTTTATGATATAATATGGGTTGTCTTCCCTTGTGGCCAAGTTAGGGTTTTCTATAAACGTTACAGGTCTAGGTAACCAAAGGTTCCTATAAATGGTTACACCTATATTGCCTTGTTAGTGGCAGCATTATATTATTGATTTTAGGGTGTGTGTGTGACTGCTTTTTTATTGCCACTGCAGGTGACTGATAGCCTGGAGAAGTTGCTTTGTGGTTTACTCTTTCACCCACACAGCCATGTTAGACAGACACCTGTAGGGTTACCCTAATATCTTTTGAAGCAATATTCTTGTATTATCAAAAGCATCAACTCACTACTCCAAATAAACTCTAGTATAGGCAGAACCAATGCAAACATTTACTTTGACTTGAAACTTGCTGGTACAGTCATATAATCATCTATTAGTTCTCTATAAAGAGGAATCAGTGAAGGTGAATTTTGCCCAAATTAAGTGGCAATGTCAACTGAAGTTTAAAGACCCTGTTTTCTAATCAATGTCTCAATAAAATGTCTGAGTCTACACATTGTGTAATGTTCCTGTAAGGGGAGATGGAATGTGTCAATAATTTGTTTATTGTCCAGAAGTTTACTATCTTTTATCCAATGTAATGATCATTTGGAGATGAAGCATAACCATAATGTGTTTATGGTAACCAATAGTTACTGTAGGATAGATACAAATAAAACTGACATTCTGTTTTTGAATATCTAATCAACATATGTATTATATAAATATACAAACAAGCACAACTGAAAATCAAATTCATTAACATAAATGTTTTTAGTGTGTATAAATGCCAGATTTTAGTAACACCAATGACCTTGGGCCTCATATTATCCACCTGAGCAAAAGCACTGACCACATTTTTTCCAGTTCCATTCACCTTGGCTTCTTTTGCCTCTAGTCCTAGAGCCTCATATACCACCACTCATTTGCCTCTAACATCATATAACATGCCCTCCTACCTATGATTTATGTTAAGTTATAGTTCAGATTTAGTACTATCATATATATTTTTATTTTCTAGTCAGATATCAAACCTTTTCAAAACTTGAAAAATAATGTCCTATGAACACACTCAAATACTTTTCTCTACACATCTTAATAAAGGCATCCCTATCTTATTATACATTTAAATACCCCTGTATAGCAGTACGGAATATGTTGGCGCGTTATAAATAAAGAATAATAATAATAATAATAACACAATGCTTCCCATATCTAAGATGCCAGCAGCACCCACAGTGGTTGTTTCTTATGCAGAAAATAATGCTGAGAACCTACTTTGGCATAGGAAAAAGAGAATCCAGGCTCTTTGTCACCTCGCTTACGCCTGCTGCTCACATCACCATATAAGCATGTGATATATGGTTATATTCATTAAAATGAGAAGCCTCTCAGTCAAGCGAGTTTTCCTCACATCCTACACTAATTATTCTGACGAGATCTCTCCAAAAGAGGCTCCAAAGAATAGCATATGAAGCAGTTGTTTCACCTCAGTAATGATAATGATAAAGCTCTTTATCCCTAGGCTTGTAATAATCATATAAGTATAATGATAAATTCATGTGATCCTTCATGCATGCACTATTAAGCAGCTTTTCATGTGTTTTTACAAAAGATTGAGGATTTTTGGATCAAAACCATACATCGACATCGCTTGATAAATAATGCACTATTAAGTATTGTTATGACCATTCTGTATGATGTGTAGAATACATTTTAGGAGATAGTGACACTTAATGTACACATTGACCTTATGGACCCACATTGGCGTTATGCATGCCCATAGCGTTCTATCACTTACCCTTATGGATCCCATGGTATTCTAAACCTTTACCATAGGGGTCCTTATAGACCTCATGACATTCTAACTCCAACTATACCTACCCGTTTAGGGGTCCATAAGGACCCCCATAGTCCCTAACACTAATCACCCAAAACTACTAAATACAGACAATAAAGCTATAAATACAAGAAAACAAATAAAATGACCTCAATAAAAGCTTAACATCCACTTCTCTTATTGGCTATTTCAAAAGCCATTCAAAGGCTATTCACATTAGTTGATATATTTACCAAGCAAAATAGGGGAAATAGAGCTCTCTGAATGCACATATTTTAATATCTGCATTTGGATTGGTTGAAATCTTAACCAATCAGAAAAAGGGTGGTAGCTTTTACTGAGTAACCAGAGTCCTTAATATTCAAATACTGATCTCTGGATAATTGTCATATGACTGACAAAAAAAGTAGCCAATGAAAAGCCTAGAGAAACAATAACTATGGTTAGGGAGCATTCTAAAGATCATTATTTGGTGGCCTAGTTCCTTTAGACTGAGACTTTTTTTTTTTTTTTTTAGAGAGCATCACATTTTTCTGTGGGATCGTCCTTTTCACAGGCTGGAGAAATGATCGGAGGGGCGTCAATCATTATTAATTATTAATAAACGCTTTATCTCCAACAGACTTATTTTTTTTACTGTAGTTTACTGTTATTTTGTTTGTTCATGGAGTAGGTTATGTAGCCAATGGGGTTACAGTGACCCCCATAGGAGACAGTGATAAGGCCTTTAGAGTTTCTAGGGGATAGGGGATAGGGGCTATGGGGGACCACTGGGACCCTCAAGGGTTACTTAATAATAATTTTGTATGGGCAGGTGTAGGTAATCAGTTAATAGGCCCCACACCAAAGCATAAGGGAGTGGGGGGAAAGCAGGCCTAATGTATCCAGGGGATACATGCGGTCATAGGAATATGGGCTGCAAGTGTTGCATTTTTATTTATTATTAACCACTTCCCTGGTATGGCATTTTTTTTTTTTAGATAGATAGATAGATAGATACATTGATAAATTGGTGGAAGAAATGTTATGGCTAGTGTAGGGTTCTGCAGGGTTGCTGTGGAAACAACTGAGTTTCAGACTTATGGCTATAAATAAGGCAGGTTACGAGCACACATGGGCTAGAGAGCTATGTGCAATATCACCTGTGTATCATACTTGCGGGAGTTCCTAAGGAAGCTAAGTAATCCTGCCTATTAGGATTGGTACATGCTTGATAAACACATGTCTTTTCTCTTGAACTGCAGTGGGCCTTTATTGACATAAAAGCTATATATATATATATATATATATATATATATATATATATATATATATATATATATATCTTACACACTAACTATTACTTTAAGGATCTACGTTTACTCATGTAGCCTGTCATCAGTTATCTGAGAATACATATTATATAAATCATTCAGATCACTGATCCACACAACAAAAGACTGTACAGTTTCTGAAGTATTGTCCTTTAAGTGAGAAAAAACCTAATCATCTCCAGGTTTGCAAGTGAAAAACTATACCAGCTTTAAAAGATTATTCCAGAGATCAAAGCGTTTGTTTAAACTGCAGCAAGGACAGTTGGTGTTTATCATGAATTTCAATGAAACTGGAATCCAACCTATAATAACCTAGGTAGAATTCCTATGCAGAGTGTACTAAAAACATCTGCCAGAAAAACAGACATTAGAACAGATTTAAGCAATAAAGGGGCATTAATGAGTTATAGACACTCAGTGGATGAGAGCAGTGTTTACACAATGAAGAATTGCATTCATTCCTTGCTTAAAAATAGAAATTCTATGAAAGAAAAGCGTTCTTGCTCTTATTGGTTAAGTTACTTAAAGGAACAAGGAAATCTAAACATTTTTTTTATTATGCACTGAAATGTGTATTTCATAATTTACTTGACACAAGGGATTCTCCACCATTCCCTTTTAGTAATGCAATCTACATCATTGTACCGAGAAAAATAAGTCTTACATCAACAATTTTGGAAATTGTAAGAGAGGATCTATTAATTGTCTGTGATACTAGAGAACTAACATTTATAAACTAAAAATTATGTATTAAATGTAAAATAAATAACATGTCACTGTTTAGAGATTTTGGGTCACTGCTGACCCTTTAATTGGTTTGTTGGATACAATATGTTTCATTGTTCTTAAAAATGTACATAACTTGTTTTTTAATTTTACTTCACCAACTTCCTCACTGCAGAGGTAAGTGGAATGAAGATTCCTTAAAAGCAGCTTTGTGCATGAAGAATGGATTCGATGGGTCCTACCATTGTTCCAATTATGTCTTCTCATACACACATCTGAATACCAGCTAGTGCTTTTAAATCTTGCCCACAGCAATTAGTGTTAGAAAAAGCAGTGGCCAGGTCATTGCTACCAGTACCAATATGATATACAATATGATCTAGGCCAGCGACTGTTAAGAGCTATTGATAAAATGCTTAAATAAATACAAAACAGTCTAATAGTAATGTATATGAAGAGGTGGATCAGGTGTGAGCAAGGTGAAGTTGAGGGTCTAACAACCACATCATTATTAAAATAATAAACAAGGCTTGTGAATAAAGAGATACACTGTGAGACTTCGCAGCATCTCAAATCTTAGTGTGTCTAGAAAGGTAATATCTTTGGGTCTTTTAAAAATGCAAATATCTGTCATCAAAACAAAGCAAGAGTAAATTGCCCAATTAATTGCAAAGGATTGTGAGTCTGCCATATATTATTTGTTACTTGGTGCTATTGTCTTCGATATTCTTACTTTACTTCCCAATTTGGGTTGTTAGATCTGTGCCTAAGCTTGTGGTGTAGTGTAAATACCATAACATATACTGTACATGACCTATACAGAATTAGATCAACATAGATTCCTTTGTTTAAAAAGTGGAAACCTCACATTTGCACTCTATACTACAATTCCAGAAACATTACTCAACACTAAATTGACTTTTATGCTTACAAAACAAATTTAACAATTATTTAAAAATCCTTATATATGTCAGACTTCACTAAAACAAAAGTACAAGCATTTCCCAGATGTAAGCACTTCACAATGTTAGTTCTTCCAGTACTTTGACCTGAAATGGAACATTTTCACATATGTTAAATGTAAACAGTTTACATATTTACATATTTTAAATGAGCTTTTCACTGCCAGATGTAGACTTCAATGGTTGTGAAGTAGTTAATGTGTGACTTGGAAAAGCTATATGCTTCAAAAGAGTTGAATTAAAATGAAAATATCAAAATACTTCCTTGTGTGGCAAAGGGAATAGCAGACCTTTGCAGATGAGTCTAGTAGTGGTAAGGGTGGAGATAGGCCCCTGCTAGAAATATATATATATATATATATATATATATATATATATATATATATATATATATATATATATATATATATATATCATTAGAAGTCCATTCGGTTTTGGTTAGTTCTGGCTCTCTTATGTCATCAGAGGGTTTGGCCCTAGCTTTGAAACAAGACGGATAGAGTATGTTCTTGAGTTGGAACCTGGTTACAATTGCTAAGGAGTTGATATAATATGTACATAATACTGCCTCACAGGAATTATATTTTAGCAGATAAATAGCACAGATATGGACAGTCCTCAACCACTAAAGGTTTCTGTGTGTTTACACCATCACAACCAACCATCACTCTTTCTCTCAGTCCTTTACTACATTACTACATTTATTATTTACAATCTGAAGTTATAGATCCCTTAAATAAGCTTCTAGTTAAATAGTGGTATTTTCAAAAGTCTCATTTACTACGAGAATGTTGTTGTTGTTGTGCCCTTCTGCAAGCCATTATATTTAAATATTTGTGTGTTCCTATAAAAATATAGATTCTGGACATCATTTCCACAAATACATTTTTACTTTTATACATTTATAAAAACAACTGTCTACTCCTGCTTTAAAGCAATACTTCAGTAAATTACTTCTGAATCTTTAAGCCATTTCCTCCTAACAATAGCAATTTGTTACAGTATTCATTCCGGACCACTGTTACAATCAAATTAATTAGCCCCGTAAAATGTTTGTTTATATTCAAACAAAATGGGTGGATGTAATCAAAGGTCTACTGTAATCTTCCAACTTTTGTCATTTGTAAGTAGCAAAGACCAATATTATCAATACAATACAGATGTATTATGATTACATAAGTAATCTTTAGTGAGAAAGTTACACTAAAATGTAATGTTTTCCCACCATTTTTAGGCCAGACCTCCTCTCATCCCTTTGAAAAAGTCTGAAAAATATGATGCTAAAACAAAAAGAAATGTTGGGAAATTAATAATTTCCAACATACGTTTTTTACAAAAGTAAGAGGTTGCAGACTAAAAACCTTTTTCTTTTCAACAGTTAGTTGTTTGCTGATCACAGTGTGGTTATGAAATAAACGTTTACATCTGTCTACTCCTTTAAGATCACAAGTTAATGTTGTCCTCAATTAGCTTATTAGGACTACATTTGTAAAAGCAAAGTCTGAGCAATGGAAGGATTTGGTTTTAATCAATTTACTAATTGTATAAATTACAACAGACTAAAAGTCAATGGTCACTAAACTCTTTTATTTTATTAGGTGAGTTCTTATTTCTTCAAATCTGTACTGACCACAAATAATAAAAAATAGTAAAAAAAATATTTAAAGTTAAGCAATTTGATTGAACTCCTGTTGACATTTTTATTTTTTTACAATTTGGCTCATTTATTTTAATCCTCAGTTTGTTTACTTTAAAGTAAGTTATAGATTATACATATCTTTGTAATCAATCTTATTTATATTACATCTTCCAGCAACTTCTAAGTTATCATTGTTATCTTATATAAGCTACCCGGTACAGAAATGCACATGGATGTATCAAAATGATTTCAAAATTACAGTGAAAGCAAAAGACACATATAACTGGTCACACCTAGTGAACTAAACTAAAATAAAGATATAAAGAATGAATCAATATGCTTTGCAGTATAGGCCATAAGCAGAGATGACAACTCTGGCATTTTGTAATATAAATATTTATGCTACATTATGGATACTCCGCCTGTCTCTATATTTCTCAAATATTTCATTCAACCGCACTATGTATGACTCACATTGCAAAAAAAGTGCCTATCAGCACTATTTTATTAATCCAGTGTGTCAGTTAAGCACATTTTAAAGTTTATATTTCTCAAATATTTTATTACGAGCTACTTGCCCGTCAAAAATGACAGCATAATATTTGCAAGCCTCGCAATGCTGTTGTTTGCCACACAATGCCAGGCTCACAAAGCACGGCATAGATTCTCTCTAACCTTCCCTCCTTCTGTGTGCTCTCCTTCTCTCTCCTCTCCGAACCTCGCAGTGAGTGTCTTCGGCAACCATTGCAGGTCTTGCAATGAGCGCCCTTGGCGCCCAGTGCGGGCCTCCTGTCACAAATGACAGGATAATATTTGACTCCCCCCCCCCCCTCCCCTGTGTCTCTTTCCCCCCCTCTTTCACCCCTAGGTCTCTTTCGCCCCTCTCCCTCCCCTGTGTTTCTTTGCCCCCCACTTCCTTCTGTGTCCATTGCAGGCCTTGCCTTTGCCGCTCATTGCGGGCATCGGCATGCATTTTTGCGGGACTCTACCTCCTCTATCCCCTTCTCCCTTCTGCGGCCACTCCTTCTCACTCTCCCTATCCTTCTCACTCACTCTCCCTATCCTTCTCACTCTCTCTTCCTATCCTTCTCACTCTCTCTTTCCCTCTCCTTCTCCCTCTCTCTCTCCCTTTCACTCTCTCCCCCCTCCTTCTCACTCTCTCTCCCCCCTCCTGCCCACTCTCTCTCTCCCCTCCTTCCTTCTCACTCTCTCTCCCCAGTCCTTCTCACACTCTCTCCCCCTCCTGCCCACTCTCTCTCCCCTCCTTCCTTCCCACTCTCTCCGTCCTTCTCCTTCTCACTCTCTCTTTCCCCCTCCTTCCTTCTCTCTCCTTCCCTCCTGTTTCTCTCTCTCTTCCTATCCTTCTCACTCTCACTCTCTCCCTCCGTCTCCTCACATTTCTGGTTTGGCTCAGTCTAAGCAGCAAGTTAAGGGTGTTGCTTACTTGATCATAATCAGGCCCTGAAATGCTACATATAGAAACATGATTTACTATTTCTGCCATGTAGTCACTCTGCAACTGTTGCGATTTTCAAGGCTGTAATTTTGCTAGCGTTACACACAAACTTGCAATGACCACAAGTATATGTGATATTTCCCTGATATAAATAACTATTATTTAACAGGACTAATTAAAGGCTAAATCTTATAGGTAGGTGTTTATACAATTATCAGGAGTTTTACCTAAATAATGTCACATGAAATCTATTGAGATTCCATATTGGTATAACTTTTGGTAATAAAGTTCAGTTCAGTTTGTAATGTTTAAAGAAGTCGATTGACCACGGGGACGGACCGGAAATGGTAGCCTAGCCGCGTAGTGCGGCACGAAGCGGAAGGAGACAGCGTTTCGCGCCATGAGGATCGAGCAGTAGCTGGTGGTAGCGGGCTAGCCCAGGAGTAGCGCGGGGACATGTAAAATAACCCACAAGAGCAGAAGCAAAAGCACAAGAGCTGTGCTGCCGACGGAGGGGATAGAAAGACAACCCTGTCAACCTAGACCAAAGGGGCAGTTATAAGCCCTAAATGACGGAGAGTACAGAACTAACCAGAGCATAACCCTCCTAGAAGAAGCAGCCTAAGCACAACAACGCTGGAGCTGGACACCACAAGCTTATGCAGTGCAGCTGGATAAGAAGGTAAGGAATTAGGGAAGAAATTCTCTTACCTTATCTCATCACCTACCTTACATTCAGTCACAAAAGTTATAAAGAATGAAAGAGGGCTATAAATGTTTTTTTTATCAGCACTGACTGGTCAGTGAACTTTGGACTCACTGTATGCACTTGTCACCGGTAAGGCAAAACCACTCAAAGCGCACACCCTGAGGCTAACAAACCCCTACCTATGAGATCACATCACACATGGCAAATAACAAGACCCTAAAAAGGTTCCAGTAATAAAAGGAACTTATTACAAATCTATGACCTAAACTAGGTACTGGAGTTGTACATCTACCGTACAAAACCGACCTACAGACAATTACCTTGAAAATAGCAAATGGACGTATAATCATTAAGTATAAAGGCAAGACCACTAAATAGGTTGATCTTAAGGATCTAGGTATCCAACAAATTGTTCCGGAGGCCGTTTGATGCCACTACAACATAGGAAACGGCAGTATTCAATTTCTGTTGATATAGCACTAGTGGACAAACCTTTTTAACTTTGTGGGTTGGAATCCCTGGGTGACTCAGAGAGGTGTGGTTGCATCAGTTTCTCTGCATTACCAAATAATTGACAACATAAACCAGGGAGGAAGCTGCCAGGTTCGGGTGGATGTCTAGATAAGGGAAGAAGATCGCGAACAAGAAAGGGCAAAGAGAGACAAAACCTGGAATACAAAACCACATAGGGGGAGAACAACCCACGATAAAACAAAATGGCGTCTAAGAACAAATCAAAAGTACGGAAAAGTCCGCCCCTAGAACCATCTCCCTTTTTTACGCCCAAAAACTCTACAACTGTCCCCCCAAAACACACCCCAAAAGAAGCGCCGGAACAAAAAACTCCTCACCCTCCTACAATGGCCCCGAGCAGAGAACTGGAAAACCAAGAGGATAATTTCCTCACCACAGACAAAATGGAAGAGATTTTGAAGAACTTCCAAGCTGAATTTTTGGCCGACATCAAAAATCAAATATTGGAAAACGCCAAAGCAATAAATGAGGTGAATAAAAGATCTGCTGACTTGGAGGATAAATTTGATAAACTGATCATTGATCATAACATGTTACTAGAACAATCATCCAAAATGGCGTCTCAAATCAATATACTAAATGAGCAGATGAATATGATGGAAGATAAAGCTCGGAAAAATAATCTCCGGATAAGAGGAATCCCGGAAGCAATTAAAAAAGAAGATCTTCCAACATACATTGTGGATTTGTTCTCTAAAATTACTCCAAATTTCTCACACCTGGACCAAAGATTGGACATGGTTAATCGGATCCCCCTTCCAAGCCATCTACAGAACAAAAGCTCCAGAGACGTAATAGTGAGAATTCATCATTTACCCACTAAAGAAGCAATAACCAAAGCAAGTTACCTAAAAAAGTCGTTTGAACCTCCACACGACAAAATTCAAATTTTTGCAGACCTGTCAAAAGGTACAATTACCAAAAGAAAGGAGTTCTCCTCTATTACACAATCCTTAAGGGAAAACAATATGGTATACAAATGGACCTTTCCAGTAGGCTTACTGGTACTAAATGGATCATCTTGGCACAGGATTAAAACTCTTACAGAAGGGGAAGAATTCTTGAGCACTGTAACAGGCAAAGTCCTGGTCGCTAAAGAACGTACGATAGACCTACAAATCTCTAGACCAGATTGGCAGAGGAAAAAATGACTTTGATGAGCCAAATAGCTTTACAGATAAGACACCGACCAATCTCTGCCCCGTCTCTCTTCTCGCTCCTTGTTTTTGCTCTCTATCCTCTCTTTGTTTATGCCCCCCACTCCAAAGGGAGGAGGAGGTGAAGGTTGAACAATTGACATCAAAACTCACAGTAGCTGGAGATAAAGGAGCTAACTGAAATAGAATTAGAGCTTGGAAAAGAGGGACGTAGATGTTAATTAACATTAAGAAGAGCATGTAGGGGGGGAGGGGGAAGAGTGAGGGATAGGCAGAGGGGCAAGTTATACTGGGAGCTAAAAATATTTAAGGTGTTTAAAGGAACTTGGAAAACATAAATGGGCACTTTAGAAAAGGTTCAGGTGAAGGGGGAAGTACAGATAAGGTAATGCCAATAAGCAAGGTTTCTAGAAAATAGAGATTGAAAAAAGTATGTATAACTTAACGGAACCTTAACTATTTTTTCGCTGTCCCCGATTTGATCCGCTCACCATTTCTGTACAATGGCTGAATCCCTGCGGAACAGAAGGCGGGAAGAGCTGAAGTTCAGCCTCAACTGTTCTAACTGTATGTCTGCTTGTATGAATGGTAATAAGGAAGATTTTGTATTATTTCCCAAGAAACTTATTATAAGTATAGTTAACCCAGTTAAAGGGGTAAATGAGCCGCCACTACAATCTCAATGTCATTAAAAATTCTTAGTTGGAATGTAAATGGTTTAAACTCTCCTAGTAAAAGGAAAACGGTCCTTAGATACTGTAGGGAAGAGAAAGCAGACTTGTTATTTTTTCAAGAGACTCACTGGGGGAAAACCAAAATTCCAAGTTTTGCGAGTGGCAACTTTGAGGTTAGCCTCCATGCAACAGGTGAAAAGAAAAAGAGAGGAGTCTCAATTTTTTTTTCTAATAACCTAGAAACAGAAGAAACAATTTCAATAATAGACCCTGAGGGACGATATATTTTATGGAATGGACAGATTAACAAACAAAAAATCACATTAATTAACATCTATGCCCCGAATGAAAATCAAGGAAAATTCCTAAAAAGAATAGGTAATTTAATCAGGAAGTTTGCTCAAGGGCCGCTTGTGTTGGCAGGTGATTTTAATTTAGTCTCAAATATAAATTTAGACAGGTCAAAAAAAAAAACGGCACTTAAAAATTCAGCTAAAGTTAGCAAAGAAGCGCAGATATTTACGGACTGGATCAGTAAAAATAATCTGTTTGATGCTTGGCGAGTCCAGCACCCAAATCAAAAGGAGTTCTCCTTCTATTCACATCCACACGATTTATATTCACGAATAGATTTAATATTAGTTAACCTTCAAATTATGAATAAGGTTCTATTCACGGAAATAAGCAATATTATCACTTCGGATCACGCGTACACCACCTTAGTAGTAGGGATTAACAACCTAAAACTAGATAAACCACAATGGAAACTAGACGACACTATATTAAAAATGGAAAAAAACAAAGAATATTGAATTAAACAAATAGATGAATTTTTAGACACTAACATAAACACTGTTTTGTCTCACTGCACGATTTGGAATACGCAAAAAGCGTTCACAAGAGGGCTGATGATTAAACTCAAAGCCCAAATGATTAGAGAGAGAGGAACTCCCCTAAAAGCACTATACATAGAATTAAACAAACTGGAATCCAAATATATTGTAGACCCCCAACCCCAAACAAGGGCAGAGATCAAAACAATCCGGAACAGCATAAATAAGATCAACCAGTTAAGATCAGAAAGAGAAATATGGCGCTACCAACAGACATACCATCACCAAAATAATAAAAACAGTAAATTACTAGCCTCACAAGCAAAAAAGAAAAAAGAAAAAAAGAGAATTCCTGTTATTATAGAGGAAGGAAGACATATGTCGTCCCCACAAGAAATAGGTCAAGCTTTTACAAGATATTACCAGAAATTATACAATTTGGAAACAGGTTCCTTCAGTAAACCTAGGCTAGAAGAGATTCAAAGCTTTTTGGATGGGATACAACTTCCTGAATTAACATCAGCTGACCAGGTGGAATTAAATAAACCAATTACACAACAGGAGGTCCTTCAAGCGATTAAACATTTTAAACCCTATACCACCCCAGGGCCAGACGGATATACTAATCTGTTTTATAAAACATTTTCACAAATTCTGACTCCCTTACTCACAGAAACGTTTAATGAAATTAAAACGTCTGGAAGTATGCCATCAGAGATGACAAGGGTAGTACTGATTATGATCCCTAAGTCCAAGTTGAATACACAACTCTGTGCTAATTACAGACCCATTTCATTGCTAAACGCAGATATAAAATTATATGCGAAAATTCTTAGCCTTAGAATACAAAGTTATATAGGGAAATTAATTTCAATAGATCAAATGGGATTTGTAACTGGTAGACAGGGCACAGAAAATATTAGGAAACTTATGAATTTGAGTGAAATTGCAAGACTTAAAAGTACTCCCACCCTATTCTTGTCTTTAGACGCAGAGAAAGCATTCGACAGAGTAGGGTGGGATTACATGAGAATGGTGTTGCTCCAGTTTGGCTTTGGGGAATTCGGGACCAAAGCAATAGGAGCCTTGTATAGATCTCCCACTGCAGAAGTAAGTGGTATCGGCTTTAGAGCAAACCCTTTCAAAATCACCAACGGCACTAGACAGGGTTGCCCCCTCTCCCCTACACTGTTTGCATTAATGATTGAACCATTGGCAGAAGCTATTAGGTCATCTCCATTGATTCAGGGCATTCGAGTGGGAGAGAAGGAATATAAAATCAGTTTATACGCAGACGATGTGATCTTGTCACTTACTACTCCGGAAGACTCCCATAGTCATTTAACAAGGCTAATAGACAAATTTAGTAAAGTGTCTTATTACAAATTAAATTATAAGAAATCAGAAACACTCTGTTTTAATGTCTCTACCAATCTGTTCTCTAAATTAAAGGCTAATTACCCGTTTGATTGGAATTCAAACTCAATTAAGCACCTAGGTATTGTTATTCTGGGAAATATACAGAAAACAGTAGATAGGAACTACAAAGATCTTTTTTATAAATTTCGAGACATTATAGACAACTGGCGGAAGGACAGATTTTCCTTTTCTGGGAAAATAGCGGTAGTTAAAATGATGCTACTCCCCGGATTAAATTATATACTTATGTGTATTCCTTTTAAGATCCCTAGAGGCTGGCTGAAGAAACTACAACGGACAATCGATGTATTCATCCACCAATCCAGATACATAAGACTGAAAAAAGCGACTATGGGTAGAAACTTCTTAAAAGGAGGAATTTCCTATCCTTTATTACAACCATACCAGGAAGCTAATTGCGTAGTTCACGCATTAAAATGGTTAGAAACATCACATAAATTTCCCTGGATAGAAATAGAAAAAGCTTTTAATCCTAATTATTGCTTATCAGCCTTGTTTTTCGGGGAAAAGCTATCCAATAAACATCTAGTCTTAGGATCTTTTGTCATGAAAGAAATACTAAAAAACTGGAGACAAATTAACAGGAAACATAAATTAATCCCCAAGGGTACCCTCATTACCCCGCTGAACTCATTAATACATTTAAATATGTCAAGTATCACTAAAGACTGGAAGAGTAAAGGATTACAATCTGTAGGTGACACCGTTATTAATGGTAAAATTGCCTCGTTTGAGCAAATCCAGAAACAGTTTAAAATCTCAGGAGAAGGATGGTTAGCATACGAAGCTTACAGAGCTTCTTGGGGGATAACTAATGTAGATTTACAAAATAAGAAAGAGTTAAATCCCATGGAAAAAATTCTCCATAAATCAGAGAAAAAACACTTAATATCTAAATGTTTTAACATTATAAGATCAGCTGGAGGACATTCCAAAACTCAAGGCATGAAACAATGGGAATTGATGTTAAACCTAGAAATAACCGAAACAGACTGGGACACATCGTTAAAAGTGACTAATAGGTTTATTAAACAAACAACATACAGAGAAACCTTTTTTAAAATAATAAATAATTGGTATTTCACACCGATAAAGGTAGCACAAATTTCCCACTCTCCAGCTGACAGATTGTGCTGGAGAGAATGTGGTAGTCCTGCCAATTTGCTGCACCTTTTATGGGACTGTCCTAAAATTAAATCCTTTTGGGAAGGATGCTACGAACTTTTGAATAAGATGGCTGGGAAACTCCTCCCTTTTAAGGGAGAATGCAGTATTTTACATATTTTTCCAGATGATGTACCCATTGAGAGGAAAGCAATGGCGGTTACCATTTTATCAGTTGCAAAGAATATACTAATCCAAAATTGGAAGGAGAAAACCCCTCCCCTCGGTGCTGACATCATCTGGAGAATAAAATATATCCGAGAATTAGAAGCAAACTACGTACTCAAAGAGTATACTAGGATAGACCCAGTAAAATGGAAATTATGGGATAAGATACAAGGAACTTCAATTTAAATTTAACTCAATCTTCTAGATGTGAATGGAAGGTGGAAGTGGATGAATGATTATGTTGTTTTAAAAGAGCACTGTATAACCGATGAAACAGATTTGTTAAGATTGCACATTTGTCTTTATGTATTTGTTTATTGGAAAACGAATAAATATTAAAAAAAATAAAATAAATAAATAAATTCAGTTCAGTGTGATCAGTTTCATAGAACAATAAAAGTTTTAGATGTTTTACAGTTATCATGTTCTGGTGAATCTAACAGTACATCACAGTCTATAGAAGGGCAATTCAGAACATGATGAGGGTCATGATGGACCACCTACACATAGCTGAGGTGCTTTGGTAACAAGAAAATTATTTTTGAAATAATTAAACTGATGTAGGCTATGTTGGAGTGCAATACACAATTCTAAACAAATGTAAAGAAGTATCACATAAAATGATTTGTTTGTATATTTTTCCCAGCCTTTCCAATTTATGTTTTTTTAACTGGATCTATTGAAGGCCAATCTTTTTCTAGGTCCCTATTTCTTGAAACCATTTGGACTACTTCCTCCCATCTAGGAGTTTGAACATTTTTCCAATATTTGAAAATAATCCTTTTAACTACCAACAAAACATGGGAGATCAGATATTTAAAAACTGGGGCAAATAGATCTACTTCTAAGTGTATTAGCATATGTTCTAATTTAAGCAGAATTTCTAGTCCCGTTATTTCAAATATTTGTTCATTACAATGGACGCAAAAAGGTTGCATTTTTACCCAATCTCACCACCTATGTTGGAGAGATCCTTGATCTCCACATTCTCTCCAACATGTGGGTTGTGGTGAACTATCAAATCTATTAAGATCTAATGGTGTTAAGTGCCATCTGTGAATCGTCTTAAAGAGTATCGACATAAAGATGATTTTTTTTTTACTTATCTAAAAGCTTTATCCCAAGTTTCTATGGCCCATTCTTTATTCAACTCTCTCTCTCAAATTATAATTCTAGTAGTTTTTTTCCAGGTCTTTCAAAAGGCTAATTATTTTCTGGCATCTGGATATTAAACTATTTTTATTTTCCCAAAAAAGAAATATCTCAAAAGAAGTTTGCTCAATCATTTTAATTTAATTTATATCTGCATTACAGTAAGATTTTTTAATTGAATAATGAAATGCAACTAAGTCCCTTTATATCAAAAATCCATTTGTGTACTACTTGTTTATGCAGTTTTATTAATGATGTTTAATATTTTTTTTGCCTTTATCAAAGGATTCCTCTGCGGGGAGAGGGGGGCATTTTACCCATTTCAATGCTGCAGGGGTCCCAATGGGGTCCCACACAGTAAGGGGTTAATGTAGTAACCTTATGGGGTCCCCCACGCCATGTGGCTTTAGATTGGGAGCAAGGGAGAAGTTTGGCGGCCGGACGGAAGGTCTCTTTTGCTGCTGTGGCAGCATACATAAGGGCTTTTAAAGCCCCTGCGAGTCCTATTTTGAACCCACAATATTTTGGACAACATTTGCGGGTTTGAATGCAAGTAAATCTTGGGGGAATTGGAGCAATTTAATAGCGATTTGCGATTTTAACATTTACAGGCTGTAAAGAGATTTTTCCACCTTTAACCCGCAGATTGTTTGCGGGTAGCTCAAAAGGGCTAATTTAATTGCAGTATTATTTGCGGGCTACTTTACAAGCTATGATTTCTAAAATAGTAGCAATTTAATAGGGGCCCTGGTCTGTATGCAGCTCTCCAGGATGGACCTTGGCTACTCTGCCTTAGTTTAAAAGATATACAAGTCTACCAACTAATAACTTAGTGTTACAAGTCATTTCTGATGCTAGAATCCTTTAAAACTTGATATATGGTTGTCTAGGGCCCCATTGGACAAAATTCCGCTACACACAGTTTTAAAGCTAAGGAACACACATTCATATTATATTGAATAGATAAAAAATAAATATCACTAAAAGTCATAATATAAATATTTTTTTTTGTTTGGGAAAGATTCCTTGGAGCGGACAATATGAGTCATAAAACAAAACAGCTGCAGTAAACAAAAGAGCCAATGTTTTGATATTATTTTTATTATTGTTGTTGTTGTTGTTGATATTTTACATAATGGTAATTATGGGGACAATGTGTAGCTGCAGAATAATTCCACCATACCTAGAGGGATATAACATTTAGAAGGACTATGCATTTTGGAGCTTGGATATAGTATTAAAAACTTTATAAGAGGCCGTTTAAACACACACTTCTTTCAAATAAACTCTTCTGATCTTTTCTGTAATAGTGAAGTTCAATATTTGTTACTCCAACTTTTAATGATGATTGATGTAATATCTTTTTGGAAAGAAAATAAAATTAAAACTTTATTTATTAACTAATATGTGCAATATTGGTTAACTTTATTCCTTTAAGACTTACACCTGCAAGCAAGGGTGAATTTAGGTGTTATGCGGCAATACATCCATTAAAGGCAGAATGCATCTGATATAGGAGAATCAGTAGTATATATATCAGTATTACAGAGATCTGATTATTAACTATTTGATGCTAATTTGATGCTCTCTATCTAAATACTACCCATTTCAACCTGCCGCCTCCAATTAGAATATTAACATGTACTGGGTGCGCGTAGATCCTCTTCAGCTATGTATCTATGGATCATTACCAAGTCACCTACATACAGTATTATACACCATGACATGTATGTATCTATATACACCTGCAGAGTGTTATATACATTCAACATACAAACAGTATTTTCAATTAGCATTGTTTTCAATTAGTATTGTATAATCAGTCAATTATGTATCAGCGTACAACCCCTCGAGCACATACATGCTAACCCATTACACACAGATCACCATCCAGTAAAATACTTATATGAATTAGGTCCTCACTACTAAGGGGATTTACACTACCGTGAGGAAACATACAATATAGAATGTGGATTATATCAGATTCCTATATATACATTATATGAGCTCAAACCCTTCAGTATAATACAGTATAATAGACCTCTTGTTTCTATACTACATGTGTTTTTTATATAGACAAATACATAGATACATATTGGTCTGTATATACATGTTTTTAAAAAAAATATGTACGTTGGTTTCGTAAATACACAAGTTTTTTTATAAAATTCGTCCCAAGATTGGTCTGTATTTGAATATACTGTATTCATATACTTCATTTTTTTTATTGATTTATTTCACTATATATAGATCTTGGGAAAAATTCTTTCAAGTGTATACTTTACCAAATATTTCTCATTTTACATTGATTTTTGCTTACTAATTATATGTGTTATAATAAGAATGTTTTTTTGTATATGTCATTGTATAGGTAATTTCATTATTGAAAAAGCCACATTTTACAATGGCAAAATGAATCTGTTCACCCCTTTTACTCATTTATATTTCATTATATTTTATTATTGAATATCAATAAATTTACATCCATTTGTACACTGTAGGTGTGGTTGTATCCTTTACTGAACAATGTTTTAACTTAGATTCACCGACACAGAAACAATACCATAATTTCTATATATAGAGACTTAATCACGATTCACATCAGTGGCACATATGTATATCTATATATACCCATATATACATCCACTCCACGTTGCAGATTCTTGGAGCACTGAACAAGACGACAGTAGCATCAGGAGTACCAATTGTACACTGGTTACAGTGTGAAAGTGGTGAAAATACCTCACAATTTGAGGTTGAACAATGTGAGGGTTACACCTCTATCTATCACGTATATAGTTGTGAGCAGTGCGGGTTTGCCAAAAGTTGTTGGTAACGTCATGGTAAAATTGTGGCCTTGCACAGCCCAAGCGCGGGCCTCTTGAAGCAAGGGCCACAGTTGCGGCCAGGCAATGAGCGCCGAACCGCACAACATAGGCAGTGAGCGCCGAAGGCGCTCATTGCGCTTGTGGAGATGATAGTCGCAGGCAGTGAGCGCAAAGGCTGGTGGTGATGATCGCCGTAGGCGCTCATCCCTATGACCCGTCTGACTTAGGCATTGCGCTGGTGGAGATGAGCACCGTGGGCGCTCATCCCTACGACCAGAGCAACTTACCCAGTGATTCCCGAGACACTCATCCCAATGGTGTAGATGAGCGCTGCAGGCACTCATCCCTGCGACCTGCAACGAAAGCAGAAGGCGCTTATTGCGCTGGTGGAGATGCGCGCCACAACCGCTCATCCCCCTAGACACACTGCCAACCCGTACAACTTAGTACCCGAAACACGCAAAAATACGGATTTAACGACCCAACCGCCCACACACAGCACAGGGAGAGAGCCAGGTTGCGTTTTTGAGCGACGAAAAAAAACGAAAACAAGGCCGAAGCACCTAAAATCCACCACCGAACTCGGAACAATTAATTTAAGCCAGTAACACATCCTGCGGCACGTAACACATAGAAAATCAACGCCATTTTCTTTGGAGTAAGCAACTGTTGGGTAAGCAACAAAATGTCGGGTACAACACAAATCACGCATGCGCACTACGTTTTAACGGTTTCTACTGGATTTCATTTAAAAAATAAAGAAAGGATCAAAAGTACTAATTTACTACTTATATTTACAGATTACTATGGCGGATACTAAAAACAAAGATGAAAAGAAAAGACGTCAAACATGTCACTGTGTACAAAGATGGTGAGATCGACAGACACCCGAGGAACAGATAATTCAACGAGAAAAAGAACGCGAAAGAATCGCAAGCAAAAGACAAGCGGTTGAGAAAGTAATATCCAAGCCCAAGAGAGCCCAAGAAAGCAACCAAAAAACAAAAACATGTAGAAAATGTATCTGAACAATCTGGTAACAATAGCAATGTTGATTTACAGTGTCAGATTGATATATATTCTCAGAATTGTCCTTTAGTTAAATCCTTAACAGTAGAGGTTCATCATTGTGGTATGAAGAATATTGTCTGTCAGTTTTGTGGGGCTTATCATTTCCAACAGGAAAGACCCAGAGATGGCCAGTTCGTTAATTGCTGTCAAAAAGGCAAGGTAAGACTTCCACAAAGTCAACAATTCCCAACATATTTAAAAAGCATTATGACTAAGCCGACTTTCCCTAATTACCAAAATTTCAAAAAAACATAAGATCTTATAATAGTGCTATATCTTTTGCATCTATGGGTACAACATTAGCTGGTAATGTGCCTGGACATGGCCCTTACTGCTTCAAAGAACAAGGACACATTTACCATCATACTTCTCATTTACATCCAGAAGAAGGGGAGCAAAGAAAATTTGCTCAGCTATACAGTATGTCCTAGATACAATGGAAGCTATTGAACAACATATGCAGCTTCCAGAAAAAAAAAATGCTTAGCCATTGTTTTTATAGAGCTTGATAAAATTATGGCCAATAACCCCTACACTCAAGCTTATAAACAATTGTCGGAAGTAGAACAAGAACAACAAATTCATGCAGAAATACATCAATTACCAATCCCAAAAGTCAATAGTTCGTAAAAGAGATTGCCATACTGATAAACGTTGTTATAACATGCCAATATCAAATGAGGTTGCAATGGCCTTTTAAAATGGTGAGGGAGAACCACCATTTTCAAGCGATATTAGAATATATCACAGAAATCAGGAGCAACCTTTCATTAACATTAGTATCTTAAGTACTAATTTGGATCCAATTGCATATCCCTTTATTTTGCCCAATAGGGAAGACGGATGGCAACCCAAATTAACACTTGACAGTTATCCAAATACTAAATTACGTGTCAAATAATATTTCCATGCTTGAATTTAAAGTGGCTCAAACTGCAATTTGAGATGGATTCAATCCCATTTGATGTGGTGGAAAACTGACACAACAATGGATCATTGATTCATATTTTAAGTTGAGGCAAATCATTTAAATTTCATAAAAGATCAACAAGATAAACTATGTGTAGAACAGTATTGTGGACTGATGGATTATGTCCCCGAGGTAGCTACAAAGAGCTTGCAGCTGGCAAAGCCATTATTTTACCTTCTTCTTTCCAAGGATCTCCTCGCAATATGCGAGAAAGATACAATGATGCTTTGGCTATTGTAACTAAATTTGGAAAACTAGATTTTTTTATTACATTTACATGTAATCCACAATGGCCAGAGATTGTACAGAATGTGCTAATTGGACAAACTGCCTCCGATAAACCTGATTTAGTGTCAAGAATCTTCAAAATCAAATTAACTGAATTCATACATGACATAACCATAACTCAGTTATTTGGCAAATGTCTGGCATATGTTTATACCAAAGAATTAAAAAAAAGAGGCCTTCCACATGAACATATGCTTATAACCCTTTAAGAGAAAAATATTGGATACTGGTGATAATGTCGATTCAGTAATAATTCCTTGTTACGACCGCCAGATTTTGGGGACTACGCTCACCCCAAATCTCTCTCTCTCTCTCTCTCTACAGGTCGTAACTTTTTGTTCAGATCTCAACACCGGCAGACACTTCAGTTGACAGCATCATTACTACAGAGACATGCACCTCAGACCCCTTTTCTTAGGATCTAAGAATCACACACCATGTACCTTTGATTAGTACAAGCAGATTCTGACACTACCTTTTCTTTAGTGTGTCCAAAATCAGACTGGCCACTTCTTTATTGTTACAGAGATATCTGAAAACACAGAAAAATGACACAAAACACCAAAGACCTTCCCCCAGTTCTAGCCCACCCTCCTAGGCAAATAGCTTGCTACCCCCTCACCACATGGCTTTCTTCTCATTACACATTTTATCTCCTCTTACAGAGCCATGCAACTAGCTTCCCCCTTCATGAATAAAGCCAGAGCCTTCACACGTGGCTGATTGCAGGGCAATACAAACTCTTTCAAATTATTTAACCATTTGTCTACCCCAGATATGACTGTTAAGCAAGTTGTTAGTACTTTCTAACCACACATAGAATAAGTGATGAACCCCAAACAGTTCGGTGGGCCCCTCTGTTCATGACATTGCTGAACTACCAGATCCAGAAATACCCCTGGTAGACTATATGAGATTGTAACTCATCGCATGATTCATGGACCATGTGGAGATATTAATCCACAATCACCATGTATGAAAAATAATAAATGCACTTAAGAATTTCCAAAAGATTGTAGAGACAAAAGTATGTTAATTGTGATTGCTATCCATTATATAGAAGAAGAGAAGGGCACAATGCCATTATTTGTGAAAAAAAGGTTGAGAACAGATATGTGGTGCCATACAACCCACATTTGCTCATGAAGTATAATGCACACATTAATGTGGAAGCTTGCACTTCTATAAATTCCATTATTTATGTCTACAAATATATTTACAAAGGCTGTGACGCAGCTACTGTAGTGGTCAAAAGTGGCGAAAATCCAGAACAAACTGAGTTATTACATGATGAACTTGCATCTCCATGTAGATGCTCGATAAGTAAGTGCGCCATAAGCAATGTGGCGTCTTCTCAAATTTGAAATGCATGATAGATCACATGCAGTATATCGATTAGCTGTTCATTTGCTCCAAAGACACTTAGTTTACTTTTATGTTGGAAATGAAAGAAATGCTTTGGCACAAAGTAAGCATCGACAAACTACACTAAATGCGTGGTTTCAATTATATTGTATTGACTTGGAGGCAAGGGAATTATTATACATTGACATTACCTATCATTATGTTTTCGTTAATAGATTATGGTGAAAACAAAAAACCTGTGGAAATAAAATAATCCCAAATTACACTGTAAGTCCAAGAGACTTTGAACATTTCTGTTTATGTTTACTCCTTTTAAATATTCCTGGTGCACAAAGTTTTGAACACTTGAGAACTGTTAATGACACAGTTTATGACACATTTAATTTAGCTGTGCGACACAGAAACTTCCTGGCTGATGATACAGAATGGGAAAGATGTCTAGAAGAAGCAGCACTATGTCAAATGCCACGGCAGATGAGGGAACAATTGGCATTCATTTGCATCTTCTCAAATGCTCCAAATGCATTAGCTTTGTGGCACACATTTAAAACAAATATGTCTGAAGACTTTTTGCAACATTATTAAAAGCATTAATTGAATTAAAAGCTTTAATTGAAATTCAAGAGGTTTTTCTTTCTCATGGATTACATTATGCAAGTTTTAATCTGCCAGATCCAGGACTCATGGAGGAAATACATTTTGAAGACTCTGACACTGAGCTTCAAAAAACAACACAAGAAAAAATTGCAACGTTAAATACATTACAATTGTAAGCATTTAAGGTCATAAAAAATGTACTAGATGATGGCAAGCTCAAAGAGCGTTTTTTCTATCTAGATGGACTCAGTGGATCAGGAAAAACTTACCTATATAATTTACTGATGAGTTTCATTCGATCACAAGGTCAAATAGCACTGCCATTTGCAACAACTGGAATAGCCACATTTTTGTTAGAAGGTGGAATAACTGTGCGTATTGGATTTAAACTGCCAGTTCCCATTCTGGAAACATCAGTGTCGGATATTCGAATGACATCATTACAAGCAAAAATAAATAAATAAAAAGATGAGGCTACAATGATGTCATGCCATGCTCTACAATGTTTTGAGTGTTTGTTGCGTGAAGTCATGGATAAGGAATTGCCATTTGATGGAAAGGTCATGTTGTTAGGTGGAGATTTTAGGCAAACATTATCTGTCCAAAAATCTATTCAATTGACCTTTTTATGTGTATCCTTGGGTGCTCAACACCCCTTTAATTCTATGTAGTATCCTAATAAAGTCATTTTCTATATAAACATTACCTGTCGTTGTACAAGGAAATCGAACAGACATTGTTGAAATATATATAAAGTAAAGTCCACTATGGAAAATATTTATCCATCTTCAATTACAACAAAATATGAGATCAGAAGGACAAAATGAATTCAATGATTGGCTCATTAAAATTCGGGAAGGAAAAACAGAGCAAATTAATAATTTACCCGATGATACAGTGGAAATTCCATTGCAAATGATTTGCAAACAGGACATCATTTCGGCTATATTCAAAAATACAATAACTAATGAGGATTACGCAGAGCTTACAAACAAAGTAATATTCACATCAACAAATAAAGATGAAGAAAGACAAACTTTTCAACTGCATTTATTAATTCATTAACTTCATCTAAATGGCTAAAAACATAGAGAACAGTGGTTTATACTCTGTGGTCTGGCGAACCCTTTTTAGAGGACCACTATTTCACATAGGAAACTCTATGTGCCATTTTCAATAACTATAAGAATACAAAAAAACAAGTGGGAAAAAAAACCTAAAAAAAAAAACCCAAAGTAACATATTGGAATGTCTTCGAAGTGGCCTTTTAGCATGATTGGCTACATAAAACAGTTAGGTTGCATTTTCTTACAATTCCAGTTTAAATGTTAGTACATTAAGTTACTATTTGTAATGTTAAATTGTATATTACAAGGTGTGGAAAGTCATTCCATTGTATGTAATTAAGTGTTAGTAGGAGAATGATCATTTATTTGACAATTGAAATGTATAATTAAAGTATTGATCTATGGGGTCAGGAAGGAATTCATTTTCCCCCCTTTGACAAAATTGGCTAAGTTTCAATGGGGGGGGGGGGTTCTCTTTGCCTTTTTCTGGATTCAATATTCAAGATCACTGCATTTTTCATAAAATTCAAGTCTAAATGTTATTACATTACGCTAATGTTTGCATTCTTAACATTTTACAAGGTTTGGAAAGTTGTTTTATTGTATGTTATTAAGGATTCATGTCAGTAATAGGATGATCATTTGTTGGAAAATTGAAATGTATAATAAAATAGAGAGTAATGATCCAGTAATGATCGGGTCACAAAGGAATTCATTTTTTTCCCTCTTTGACACAATTGAATACGTTTCACTGGGGGGGGGCTGTTTGCCTTCCTATGTGGTTTAACAATATTTGAAATACAAGTTGCATTTTACAAAGCATTCTGTAATGGTTTATAATACTCATTCATACAAAGTTGACCCATTGTTATATTAGTCCTGCAAAGTGGACAATTAAAAATGTCAATATTGTTAAAAAGGGATGGTTTGCCAGTTCTTGAACTACAAGTTGCATGTTAAAAAGCATTATGTCATGGTTTACAATACAGATTCATATAAAGTTGAGAGATTGTTATAATACTCCTGCATAGCTGACAATTAAAATGTCAATATTGTTAAAAAAGGATGCTTTGCCAGTTCTTGAACTACAAGTTGCATGTTGTAAACCATGACGTAATGCTTTTTAATACAGATTCTTATAAAGTTGAGAGATTGTTATATTACTCCTGCATAGCTGACAATTAAAAAATGTTAATATTGTTAAAAAGGATGGTTTACCAGTTCTTGAACTACAAGTTGCATGTTAAAAAAAATAAACACATTTACTATAATTGTACTTATACGTACATAACAAATTAGACATGCAAAAATAACCACATAAGGTGGCAAACAGCATTCACAGAGTACACATTTTATTGCCGTAATTTTTGATGGTCAAGTCTCTAGTTACTTGGGATCCAGGTTTGGTGTGCTATCCCTCTCTCGCCCTTCTTGTCTTTTATCCAGCTTTATACACGCATAGGTGAACTGTGTTGTCTATGAGAGAAGCTGTACACCAGACAGAGACCTGGACATCCCTAGATTTAGAACCTGGAATTCTTTCTTATACATATCTTCAATTATACAGCAACTGACCCTGCATTATACAAAGACACCAAAATACACTGGTGAAGCGCCACAGAACTCAAGGCAAGGATAATATTTTCCCTGCAATAGTAATATTTATGAATGCATCTCATATAGGAGAACACCTCGGACTTAAATTATCATAAAATTCATAATTCATTTTGGCCAATCACAGGCAGCTAATACATTGTTTCAAACTGTGAAGCAGTTTGTGTAGCAAAGAATGGAATGTGTAGTCCCCTGCACAAGAAAGCAAAAATAAGTCTAAACATTGCTCTGTGGATCTCTGCATTGTGTTGTTGTTTGCTTGAAGTTAGTATGAGATTACAAAACAGTACCCAAATGCAGTGTTTGTATTGGTAGGTTTACTGGGCCTATGTAAACAGCTCTGGGGGTTGTGGAAAACATTTTTTATTTTTAAATAAAATATATCTGTATGTGTATAGAATGTCTAAATGTAATGTGGGTTTCTGGTATAAGCAGCATGTGTTAGATTAGAAAAGGGTAAGAATAGGAAAACTTAGATCTGCCTTTAAATCTTTATTGTTTTGTTTATATGTTATGAAAAGGGTTGATGTCTCAGTCCTTTTAGTTATGGTGGTAGTCTTTTCATCTGATTAAATTCACACTGGGAAAAAAACTAAGTTTAACGTTTTTATAAAAAAAATTATGTGATTGCATTCATTTCTCATACGTCACTGATGCGATATAGTCTCCTCTCTTAATTGCCCTTGGTAATTTAATCCAAGATTGCTGCCAATGATAAACTATTTTGCTAAGATTGATTATTTATTGAGAATGGATTTGATTAAGCTGTGATAAATCTGTGATTTGGTATCTTGGTTTGTCAACCTTTGAAACTAACCATAAAATATTCTAACTCGTGTGTACTAGCCTGAAATGTCCTATAAACAACAGGGCTAATCTAAGAAAAGACAGTTTAGATGGTTTGGCAGATTGGAAGGAAAATATAAAATTTGCACATTTGGATTATAAAAAATGCATTTTGTGGTTTGTTTGGTTGTGTTAAACATTCTCATTCAATAAAATCACAGGCTCCTATTCTTTAACAGGATTTTATAGTACACATTGTTATTTGTCCATGTTACTAAACTACACTGTACTACATATTTTACATTAGGGAAGTGGTGTTGGGGCAATTACCTATGTCTTTATCTTTAAAACAAGTAATTTATTCAGTCATGTCCGACTCTCAGTGACCTCATGGACCATATCAAAACAGGCACATCTTTATGTCCATGTTCATGCTGATCCACTTTTTTTCATGGTAGAGATACTGGAGTGGGTTGCCAGTTCCTTCTCCAGTGGGCCACAGCATACAGCTCCTGGTATTCCTAGGTGGCCTCCCATACAAGTACTTACCTGGGCCATCCCTGCTTAGGCTTCAGGGTGGTGTGACCTCTTGGCTCCCTGACTGCAATGAAACCCAGTTTGTAGCAGTCGTAGCAGTGAAAGTACCGAATCCTAACCTCTGGATCACCAGGAAATATATATATATATATATATATATATATATATATATATTTGTGGTCGTGTCCCTCTCTCGCCCCTCCCCTTCATACGCGGGGCTCTGCAGCTCACCCCATCTCTTCCTGAGGCGGGCTCTGCAGCCGTATAAGCACTTCCAGTTGGGACCTCACAGTCAGTCCATTTCTGGGTTCATGCATGCAGGATGCTTTTCATCTCTCTCACTGTTACAGATTCTGATTTACTGCATATCTGCAAGCCTGTTACATGCCTTTTTAAGCCCTTTTCCTATCTACAAGGGTGTTATTATAACTGGCTTTCTCCTTACATTACTATGTTACAAGGTAAGCTTTCTGCTCATTGCGGCTTTCTGGACCCTTTTTCTGTCAACAAGGGCATTACTACCACTGACTCCTTATCATGTCACCATTTTCACCAGACTTCATGCCGCACACGGTGGCCTCACTTTATGTTACTGCTGCAAATGGCAGCTTCTCCCCTTACTTTCACGCTGCTTACGGCGTCCTCACTCTCCATGCCACACACGGTGGTCTCATTTTAGGTTACTGCTATAAACAGCAGCTTCTCTCATTACATTCACGCTGCTCACAAAAGCCTCACTTACTGGCATCTCATCACATCACCATTTTTCCAGGTTAAGTCTTCTGCTTTTGCTTCCTTTTGCCCTTTGCTGTCTGCAAGGGCATTGTTGTTAAACGTCTCTGCTATCCTTAACATCACATCGTTAATCTGTCAGATTTCCTGCTATGCTGTTTCTATCTCATTTTCCTTGTTCGTAAGGACATCCCCATTGCTGTAGAGCTATGGTTCCTCATGGTAAGCATTCATGCTCTACATTACGCTTTCTTATCATATACGGACCCCAAATCCATCAAATTCGTAATTTTTTCAAAGTCGCAATCAGCGCCAAAATGCTACGTCCTTCTGGGCCGACTGCGATCACTGCCATGAGCGTCTTAAATCTGTTTCCATCTTCCAACGGTGAAGCAAACTCGGGCAAATAACAACTATGACAGGACAGATGACCCTTAGAAGGGACCCTAAAAGGCCACAATTGCGAGGACTGCAATGCGAATGTGAAAGCCTACAATATTTAACATTGCGTGACCAACATTCATAACTTACCACAACTGTTATATGTGATATATATATATATATATATATATATATACATACAACAAACTATCTTTAAGCACAGTTATTTAATTAGCACATCATTTAAAACAAACAGAGCATATGATGAACTCTGGCTTAGCACCAAAAGAAAATCATAATACAATGTGCTATACAGCAGCTCCACTATATATAAAAAAACAACTATGTTTTTTTCAGTTTTACTGTGGCGTGGCATAAAGTCTCCTGACATGGCAAAGTGGCTACGCTGCATCATTGCATTTTAAGAGCAGACCATTGAGATGGCTGTATTAGCAAAGGTCTTACATGCATTCTTTATTTGTATGCCATTTCAGGAGAACAATATGAGCATCCAAATAGATATAATTTGTAAAAGAAAATCTAATCATGTACAGATGGATGTATTATTAGTGTGGGATATTGTTATATGCACAAGTTAAATCGCTGGCTTAAATATACATATATAAATAAAGTAGCCATTTGAAGCATGCTTTCATCTTTTTTCTCTCTTCCAACCAAATATACTCAAATCTTAATAATATGGTAAATTTAATTAAATTAATTCAATATGATTGTAATTTTTTTTCTAAATGTTTGAGCACAGGTAAATTAATCATCCTACTGTATTAGGACTGTAAATGCTTGTAAAATTAACTATTTTCTTAGCTCATAAATAGAGCCTATTGGGTTGTAGTATCCGCTATACACATATTGGTATGGGTTCTATACCCACCAAAATCTTTTTGCCTCAATCACTCATTAAAGTTTACATCTGGTACAGACAGAATTTATTGAACATACTAAACTACTGTATAATATACATTTCTGACCAACTCTCAAAATGAAGAGTTGTAACTGTATTCAGCAATCTTAAAACACAGTTTTACAGTTATATATTCTAGAATCAGAGTCTAATATAGCCCTTTCTAATATAACATAGCCCTTTTAGATTTATCCCAACTGCTTATGTTAGCACTTGTAATGTAGCCTTCTGTGAGCACAGGGTACCAAAAGTCTGGCCAATAGAAAGGATGCGCAGGGGGTGAACTTACATTTTTTATCCCACTGGGCTAGCATGAGCTAGAGGTGGTGGTAGATAAAACAGTGCAAGTTAGGTAGTGTAAATATCTTAATGGGTGTGGGGACCACCATTGTTTTTTATTATTACCCCTCCACACCACTTTATTGAGTAGTAAGTATATCGAAGGTACACTATGGCTCCTCTCTTTTGAAAGGAGGCTCTGAGGACCCCACTTTTATTTTTTTATTTGCCTAAACCCCTCTGCGTTTTTAAAAAAAAAATTTAACCACTTTGCTCATTTTCAAATATGGCAGATGGTCTCCTAAGATGGATGAAATGATCCTTCCAATGGTTACTAAAGCACTTGCATGCCAGCATTTTTTTTTATATTGGTGTAAGGGTTTACAGCAATTACAGTTTAATTTAACACATGGTAAGATTTGGTAAAGTCTGAATCTTATGTGTTCTAAGTGGCCTAATGTGATCAAGGTCTGAGTTTGGGGTGTACCAAAAGAAAATGTAGAATCAGGCCCCCAAATAGAGAGTCTGATCAATTCCAAGGGTTAACATTTCTCCACTGCCAAGATGCCCTGGTAAATGAGTAAAATAAACCTTATTGGTAAGATACAGTGTGAAGAGAATAAAATGACAATATGTACAATTTAAAGTGGTACAGATCAAAGTGCTACAAAGCAACTTGATATGGAGATAAAAAATAATATGCTGAATATAATTCCTTCAAAGCATACAGGTCAGGAGTGGATACCTATAAGTCCAGTATATAAGTTATGCTAGTAAGGTATAAATCTTAATAATCAAATACCTCAGTAGAGATGACTTGCCTACTATAGGCCTCTGAAATAGTGTCTTGCATAAAACGTCTACGAATCAGTAAACTGTATTGTATGGGAACAACTGATTGGTTGGACAATATATCCATCAACATGCTTGAACACATAAAGTTCTTCCAATCACGTTTCTGGGTATACTCTGTCCTGGATGGGTCTGCTGCTTCTTCAAGAGGTGCTGATCACTACAGTACTCATATGTAAAACCCAAAAAGGGGAAAATGGGGAAAGAGAAGGGCAGAAACCACTTCCTAGTGCAGTTAATCCCAATTTACTTAAAACAAAAAATGTAAAATATATACAGCTCACTCACATTTCACAACCTCATTTCAGAGGTATATATGTTTCACATCAATGTATCCGTGTGTATATCACTTTGTAGATCCACACATATACATACAAATATTGTCAAACACGTTTTGTCTACAGTCTTTTGCAATGACATCAATAATGTATAGGCAAAGCAATATGCATAAATATGACCAAATGTAAACAACAGTACCTCTCTTCCCTTCATACATCTTCTTATACTTTTTTTTGGTGCCAAACAACGCAAGCCCAGGAGTATGCGTGCATGCACTCAGAGCAGTCCACATCTCTGTCAAGTGATGCATGCTCTGACTCCCATTTGCGCGCACTCCCGCTCATGTCATTGTATTTCTGTCTGCCTAGCACATATCTGTATATGTGGGTATTCCTCCTAAGCACCATATCAATGTATAATTAACCAAAACACAGGGTATATAAGGACACAAGTTGTAGTATAATAGAGTCCTACAATTTTAGTCTCATATGCACACCACTAGAACGACTACACTAGCTCTGTTGATAGGTTCCCATGTATAAACACTAAGGGCATCATTCAATTGTGATTTGGCCAATTGAATAGGGCTCTATATAAGCACAGAGCATATTTTTTTAAAGAAGTTTTTAGTTACTGAAAACCTTGCTTTTGGATAGATGTTTACTAACTAAAAACGTATTTAAAAAAAAATATGTTATGTGCTTATTTAGACCCCTATTCAATTGGCCAAACTGCAATTGAATGAGGGCCTAAAGATATAATTATATTGTTATTATTATTAGTTATTTAACCTAGAACTTATTCAGAAAATCTATAATCTGAACATCTCACATATTGTATTATGGGATGTCTAACTCGAATATCTACAGTGACATATCAAACTCCTCCAAATACAATGTAAAATATGTACATAGACCAGACATCAATATCATTCTCAGATTAGGAAAAATATATATCTAATACTTATAGTTAGTTAACCTCTTGTAAGTAGTTTAACTAATTAGATAAGGTATGCTGCAAGATCTACATCCCTATTTAAGCCATCTGGCTCCAAGGTTCCCAGTTGGTATATCCATTTAATTTCGCTTTATCTCAACTCTAGGATCCAATTTCCTCTTTGCTTGTTCTTTTTAACTTGGTCCACATCCTGTATAGTAGTTCCGGAAATGTATTTTCTTATGTTCCAAAGAAACATGTGCCGAAAAAGATTGGTAAGGGTTCCTTTTTTTTACATGGTATAAATGCTCATTGAATCTTGTCTTAAACATTCTTTTGGTGCGTCCATTATATTGTTTTCCGCACCCAAATGTAGTTCAGGGTGGAACAACCATCAATTCACCGGGGCCCTTCTTCTAGGATGTCTTATTATATAGATTACGGTACTTACTTAGTACATTAGTCTCTTTTCAATTGGCATTACACTTCTACTTTACACTAAGATAGTGTAATTTCTATGGGAAGGATGGATTAGTTCAGAGAGAAATTTGGACAAGACATGGGGAGGGGACCCAGATTTAGGTTCAAGTTCAACTCAACTTCGAGTCAAGCACTTTTGAGGTGTCTACCTTCTAAGTGTAGATGTTGCTCTAAAATATTCATAGGGTTAAAGCTTTCTAGAGTCGCAGTGGCTGTTTGAGAGGCATTATATTTCTTTCTATTTTTTAGGTGACAGTATTTACACACTTTACAAATTTCATATATTATTTATTTAGAACATTTTTGCATTTTTGGTCATTTTTGAAGATGTGCAATGGAGCTTGTATTGGTTTGTTTATTTGTTGTTTTATACATAACCTGCTCGTATGGTCTATAATTATGCTCAGTAAAAAAAACATGGGAAAATTAAGAACAGAAAGATATACTATAACAACCCCAAGCATAACACATGCACCACTTATACATTTTCATATGAGATTGTGTATAAATATGATAAAGTAAGAAACATAAAACAGGCAACAGCTCTTCTATTCTCTGTATACATATTATATAAACAGTGCAGAGATTCCAGACACCTTGATCTAATCAAATGACTCCAAGTGTGAGGTCAGTGGGACAGAATACAATGAATCGCTATGAGGTACAGAGACAACAATGTATATCACTCACAACTATGTTGTCTGAATTTTAGTATCAGCAGTCAAAAAATGATTCAGATTTATGGGCCTTATCCATAATTTGATAAGAATGGGTCCTTTGCTAATCGGGCGGTGTAAACTGCAATATAGAAATAACGTGGCTGCAGGAGCTTTTTTTCTCTACGTTACATTTCAAAGTTAATGCCAGCAAATTTCGTCCCAGCTCACATCAGAAAAGACACAATCAAAGTAAATGATGTAAATCTGGTCTCAATGCTTATCCCATCCTTCAATGCTATGGAGAATAAAACGATGAACAAGGGGACATATCTGTAGTGATCAAATCAAAGGACCCCCGACTCAACAGAAAGCTTAATGTCACAGAATTAGTTCTCGCTTTTAGCATCTACTGGGACAAAATCTGCTCCACCTTTCCGCAACATCATCAAGAGCTAGGCAATTATTTATATCTTGTGGTTGACCTTTCACACAAATACGGAGGGTACAACTAATATGATTACCATATCTTCTTTACAACATAACCAGGAGTTATTTTGCCATCACTTTGCTGGGATTAAAGCCATGGTTTGCCAGCACTGTCTCTCTCTTCTTCCATAGGCTTCTGTCCCTCTTCCTCCATGTCACAACCTAGGCCCCCTTGTACTCCACCTGTACTCAGAATAAATCCTTCTCTTCCAGCACATCCACAAAAGGATTGCCTAGGTCATAAGGTGCATTACAAGGGGGTGACCCCCTTTAGCTCATGTAGACTCCTCCATATTTGTTCCATGTGCTGTAAAGACCATGCAAAATTGGTTTGCCCTCAGCTGATGCTTTTTCAATGACCAGGATCCATCAACGTGGCACATTGTCTCACTACCCAGTTCATCAACCTTCCCTCATTGATTTTCTCTTATCTAGATTCACCGAAGGATTTCACACAGGGGTCACTACATTGCTTCAGGTTTTGCTGCAAATAAACCTTAGGTTGTGAAAACACTTCTAGCTTCAGAAAATAACCACTTCCCTCTGGACCACTTCAAGACATCTCCTTTCCCTATCTAGTAAATACATCCTATAGACATGGTAACCTGACAATCTTCCCTCAAAAAGAGATTGGTTATCAACTTGTCGTCCCCCATACTATAGTGGCACACCTAGAATCAACTCGAATGAGTACTCATTACAGTATGCTAGGGTAGACAATGCCATCTATCACTTTTTACAGTTAGGCCCTCGTTTGTGGCTGTGTAAGACAGACATCAAAGATGCATCTATGGTATAACCGATATCCCCTGTGTTGTGGCCCTTGCACAGAATTTCTTGGAAGGACAAATGCTATTTCGCACATAAGCTCACATTTGGATCCAAAAGTAGTCTGCAACTGTTAAATATCTTTGCAGAGGCAATGTGGTTGGATCCATTTGAATGTGATGCAATGTCCACTTGTTATCCATTACCTCGATGATTTCTTGTAAATCCCCAGGAAAATCCAAGCAGCTTATGGAAATCGCTAACAGTTTTTTTTCTGACTTAGATATTCCTTTTGCTGTTGACAAAACTGAAGGACTGGCAAAAAGAGTTTCTTGGGATTATTCTTAATTCCATATCTATGGAAGCCATTTTACCGATTAATAAACTTGAAAGGCTAAAAGAGACAGTAATAGCCTGCCAGTAAACTACTATCTGCTTAGTCAAGTAGCTTCCATTCCTGCTAGACCATATCAACTTTGCCTCTATAGCCTCAAAAACTTCAACCCATTTGTCATAGCAAAGAAGCCATTGCTGACCTCCAGTTATGGTCTACATTTATGTTTAGATGGTCAGTCCAAACGCATAAGCAGTGAGAACCATAATACCAACTCTTATGGCTACTCCCACATGGTTAAAAGACTGGCAAGGCCACTCTGTACAATTGATTTTTTCAGACCTGTCCACTTGCGAAACTCTGAACAGACAACCATCTCCCAATCAATATACTATGTTCATTCTGAGGGTTCTTACTCTTCTATCACTAACTTACCGATATCTATTATTTTCAGGATCTGTCATCTCTTTGTTCTATTAACAGGGCCATTTGTCTGCCCCTCCAGGGTACATTATCCGACCACCACCAGCCATCCCAAACACCCTGGCATAGACCACCTATGATCTTGACCCAAGATTCTTTGGTTCAATCTACTATGGTGTCAGGCATTTCAGAATCCAGGAAAAAGTTCTATAACTGAGCATGGCTTCTTTTCCAGATTTTCACAGCAAACTTCAAAATCCAGCCACCGTACAATCTCCATACCACTCTCACATTTGCAGTCCATTGCGACACCAACCTTGAATTTAACTACTGCACCACCAAGACCTATCTCTCCAGTGTTCAGTTTTTCTTAACTCTGAAGTTTACCATTTTCCAACTTCAAAGTAATTACATCATGAGACAAAATCTACCCTTCAAGAGCGACCATTTCATTTTCAAACCTACTCACCCACCCACTCCTAGCCATTTTTAGTCAACCTACCACTATCTTCATCCACTATATACTTAATCAGGCTTGGACTCAACCCATACTCCTATTCTGCCCACTTATTCAGGATCGGAGCTGCCATTTCCACCTCCAAAAATCAAACACCAGTCCACATTATCAAAGACTTAGGAAGGTGCAAAGCCTCATGCTTTAGCCAATAAATTCACAGCTCCACTCTCAAATTACACAAAGCCTACAAAAAAAATCACCAAATAAACAAATGTTTTCATTATTATCATTATCATTTATTTGTAATGCAACAACATGTTCTTTGGCTATTCTTCATACATACCGCCCATTTTCTTTTTGGCCTCAAAAAAGGATAGAAAGATGTAGCTAAATTATGCCACAACCAAAAATAGTTGATTAACCTGGAGTTGTAAGAGGGGCTGTATCTCCTTAAACACCATAAATACCTGCCAAACACTTACCTCCATGCATCTCATTCTCCCCACCCCCTCTCCTTTCCCTCAAACCTTTTTCACTTTTCCTGGCCGTCTAATCAGTTTAGGATGATGTAGCTAAAATATGCCACAACAAAAGCTACCATCATCAAAGAGAAGGCCCAGACCACAAATGGGTACTTATTTATAATGCTTATAATTTCACTATATTTCATATATATATATATATATATATATATATAAATAAATATATTACCATTTTTCAGAATGTACCGTATATACTCGACTATAAGCCGACCCGAGTATAAGCCGAGGCACCTATTTTACCACAAAATACTGTGTGTGCATGGGGTTTGAACATACAGGAAGTATCTACAGGAATACACAATTTAGCACTGTATATGCGTTCCTGCATGCAGGAGCGTTATACAAAAACCACGATAAACGAGGCATTTTACCGTCATAGAAATGAACCGTGCTATAGCGGAAAAAAAGAGCACTAAGCGGGGATTTAAATGCCCGCAACGCAATTAAAAGAGCTATTGCTCGGCCGGAGGGGAATAGAATAGCAGAATAGCTTGCGGCCCCGCATCTCCTACGGCCGATAATAGAATGAGGCCCAGTAAGTTTAAATATGTAAGAGCTTCTGTATTGTCAAGAACCTCCACTGCAGAATCATCCTCATCCAGACAAGGTGTTATGATACTATTGTGGTATAGAGTCCCATTACCAGATTCTTTCTACGAGTGGATTCATTTCTTGGTGTTTTTAAAAAACCTAAAGTGTTTTATAATTTATTCTAATATATACAGTTTGATGTCTTAGAATGGGAAATATGACTTAGAATGGGAAACACTCAAAGCCAAGATTTTTGGCAGTGCCATTAGATTTGAAAACCTCTCTCTATGCCATATCTTGCGGGCAGGTCAGTCTAAAGCATGCATTTCATAACATAATACATGCTGTATTCTTTGCCTTAGTTTTAGACTCTAAATGTTTATTGCTACTTTACATTAAAGATACAGGCACAATATATATATATATATATATATATATATATATATATATATATATATATATATATATATATATATATATATATATATATATATATAATTAGTCACTTGCCCGTCTAAAAATGATGGTCAATAAAATTTGAAGCCATGGCACTGCTGTTTGGCACACAATGCTAAGCTTTTTATACTCTAAGGAACTTCGGCACTCATTGCGAGCCTCGCGCTGACTGCCTTTGCCGCTCATCGTGTGGCTCGCAATGAGCGCCTTTGTAGCCTCGTTTTCATTTTTTGTTTTCTAAGTCCCGCATTCGTTAAGTGCTTGCAGCCTAAGGCGATCTCGGGTTTCCTAAGTGTTTGGAGGCTAAGTCCCAGCGTGTTTCATTGTCTCCACTGCTTGCCTCGCTTTGCGAGGCTCGCAGGCGATGAGCACTTTTGCCGCTCATTGCCCAAGTGCCGCAAGTTTTAGTGCATTAACGGCTCGCCTCGCTACGCTCATCCCTACGACCCACGTGACTACAGTTCAACATAAATCTATGAGACGCGGGTCTACAGTTCAACAGAAACCTTCATTATCCAATTCACACTGCGAGACCCATAGCAGTTAAAAAAAAAAAAAAAGACTTTAAAAATTACGACCCGTAACACTTTATAAAGGAAAGCGACAGGAAAGCAGGACAAAAAAAAATACGACCCGTAGGACTTTGAAAAAAATACGAAGTGACCGGCTGAACCGTGCACATAAAAAAACACAAAAAACATTGAAAAACATCCCACACACCATGAGGGGACAGCCTGGATGTCTGTCAGTGAAGTTGCTTGCAAATTTAAGTCGCATTTCACGACTGTTGCAATTGAACAATCGGCTAAGCGACAGAAAAAATAACGCCCGAAAAAAACAAGACCGAGGCTAAGCACCTAAAATTAAAACACGTACTCGGAAAACGTACCCAAACTCAATAACAATTCATGCAGCACGTAACACATATCCTGCAGCACATACAAAATCGCGTACATTTTCTATGCAAGAAGTAACTACCTTGCGCATAATGGCGGCTGGAACGCAAATTGACGGATGAAACGCAAATAGCGCATGCGTATTGTGTTCTAACGGTTTCTACTTCAGCTCAAAGTCTATAAATACTGCAAACTTTCCAGAAATTTCTACATTTCTCCTCAGGTGATGAACAGTATGACTGTACATTTCTCTGGTGGCTTACTTCTGAAGCAACTATAATTAATTAATTAATTCATTCATTCATAAGTTAAACAAAAAAAATTATTTCAAATATTGACAAGAACAACGTTATTCATCTACAGTAATATTTCACAAATATATCAACTTTGACCATTCATTAATAAACTAAAAATGTATAAAACAAAAAAAAATTGCCTTTCAAATATTGACAAAAAAAAAAGATTAATGTACAGAAGCAATTTTAAGACATTATTCATGTATAGTAAGATTTCAAACACAGATAAATGTGTACGTGGGGTAAAATGCTGTCAATTTCAAAAGAAGAAAAAAAGGATAAATTTCAACAAGAACATAGCTGTTATTAAGATATATTTTACAACATAATTATGCTTTTATAAAAAAAAAACATATAGATATATATTCACACTGCAATTCAACATTTTCATTTTTTTTTCATTTTCAACAGACTGCCTCAAAAGTGTCACTGAATAATTTGCAGCACTGCACGGTTTAACACGCACTGTCAAATCTGCAGCAATTTACAGACAACAAAATAAAATCAACAGGTAATGTACAAAAATACTTTTGCTTCACAAAAATACTATGGTCTTACTCAGAAAAAGAAATACATTTCAACATTTGAATTTCTGTCTATCTTTTTCAACAGAAACTGCCTGAAGAGTGTCGCAGGAAGATTGGCAGCAGGGGACCCTCTGTCATTTATACACAACTAAAAATTCAACATAAGAGGTACAGTACAAGTAAAAAAAAAAAAAGATCTATCGTGTTTGGTGTGTTCCAATGTCAAAATGCACTGCAACATAACTAATCCTCTAAGCCTAACCCCATAACCTACAACCCTAATGCCAACACTGGCGCACACAAAATTGGATACTACAACAAATGTTAACAGACATAAAATGGAAAAGGATATTCTGTTTTCTGTGCCACAACCTATAGGCATAACCCCATAACCTAAATCTCGAATGCCAACAGTGGTGCACACAAAACAGGATACTACAACAAATGTTCTTAAAACATAAGAAATGCACGGATCTATCACGTTTTATATGCACCACTCTCTTAGCCTAACCCCATAAGCTAAACCTCTCTGAATACATATAAAATGGAAGTATATATCCTGTTGTATATGCTCTTAGTACAAAAACACATTGATTTAAATGTTATTTTCATTTGCATCTCTCTCTTTAATTCTCAACAGACACTGCCTGCAGAATCTCATCATCTCTATAGGAATTTATACACAACACATTTCCTGAGGAACAGTAATACAAGTTAAAAAAATACATTAAGTACTGCTGTTTACACATATAAAATGGAAGGACCTATCCTGTTTTGTGTCTGCCTTTGTGGAAACATACTGCAACCTAACTAACACTCTAAGCCTAACCCCATAACCGTAAACCCCTAATGACAACATTGGTGCATGGAAAACAGGATAGTAACAACAACAAAAAAAGGGCTACCCTAACCCCTAATGCCAAAAGTGGTGCACACAAAATAATTGTGGTAATATGAATATTGTCTGTCAGTTTTGTGTGGCTTATCATTTCAAACAGGAAAGACCCAGAGATGGCGAGTTCGTTAGCTGCTGTCAAAAAGGCAAGGTAAGAATTCCACAAAGTCAACAATTCCCAACATATTTAGAAAGCATTATGACATAGCCTTCTTTCCCAAACTACCAACATTTCAAATTAAACATCAAATCATATAATTGTGCCATATCCTTTGCATCTATGGGTGAAACATTAGCTGCTAATGTGCCAGGACATGGCCCTTACTGCTTCAAAGTACAAGGACAAATTTACCATCATACTTCTCATTTACATCCAGAGGAAGGGGAGCAAAGAAAATTTGCTCAACTATATGGCCTAGATACAATGGAAGCTGTTGAACAACATATGCAGCTTCCAGAAAATTCAAAATGCTTACCCATTGTTTTTATAGAGCTTGATAAAATTATGGCCCAAAACCAATACTATAAAAAAAAATTAAAAAGTAGAAAAGGAACAACAAATGCATGCAGACATAGCAATCCCAAATATGGTTCCTAAAAGAGATCGCCATACTGATAAGCATCGTTATAACTTGCCAGCATCAAATAAGGTTGCAATGGTCTATCAAAATGACGAGGGAGAACCACCATTTCAGCGGGATATTAGAATATATCCCAGAAAGGATGAGCAACCTTTCATTAACATTAGTATCTTAAGTACTAATTTAGATCCAATAACATTTCAATAAGAAACTCCATAAAATAGCAAAAACCATAGAGAACAGTGGTTATACCCTGCGGACAAACTTTGATGTCTGGGGGTCTCTTTTAAGAGGACCACTATTTCACATAGGAAACTTTATGTGCCATTTTCAAAAATTTCAACAAAAACAAAAAAAAAGTAAACAAAAAATAATTAAACAAACACAAACTAACAAATTGAAGTTTTGTGGAAGTGGCCTTTTAGCATGATTAGCCCCACAAAACACTTTGCTTGCATTGAAGTTTAAATGTTAATACATTAAATTAATTAACTGTTTGTATTGTTAATATTTTTGAAAAATAAGTGTGCTAAGTTGTTTCATTGCATATATTTAAAGTTTTATGTTAAGAGGAGGAGGAGCTTTTGTAGTACAAAAAAAATTAAATGTATAATTCAATGGAGAATATTAATCCAGGGAGTAATCCGATCATCAGTTAATGGGGTCAGAAAGGAATTATTATTTTCCCCCCTTTGATAAAATTGGCTAAGTTTCAATGGGGTTTTTTACTGTTTGCATTCCTCTGAATTCAATACCTATGTAGTTTACCAGTTGTTGATCTGCAAGTTGCATGTTAAAAAACATTATGTAATGTTTATCATACTCATTCATACAACGTTGACCTATTCTTACATTAAAATGTTATTATTGTTAAAAAAAAGAGGCTTTACCAGTTGGTCACCTACAAGTTGCATGTTAAAAGAATAAACACATTTAATATAATTGTTGTACTTCTTTATAGATAATAAAGAGGTTAAAAGTGTCAAACACTCATATTAAGTGTAAAACAGAATTCAAAGCACACACAGTTACACAATGAAGCCTACTTTATCAAGATTTCTCATCGTAAATAAAAATAGATTAACAAAAGTAGAATCAATTTTAGTTATGTTAATACATCTGAACTCACTTTATTTGAGCTTTGTTGCATGACCATAATGCCAGTTGCATAAAAAGAATGTAAAATGTATTTACAAATAATATGGGCTATAAAAACCTATATAGACCGTATGTAATATTGTAGTGTAGAGAAGAAATGAAATAGCCCTGACTAATAACATATTTTTATATCTGTAATCTAAGTGAGCAGCAAACATCTCTGCATTTTGAATGTTATTATAAGGTCTCCTACCTAGTGAGGTTCTTTAAAATATACATATTAATGTTGCACACAGTAATATTATATATCTCCCTATTTTATTAGTGTTGAAATCTCACAATCTAATTTGATATAGGGCATGGTTTACTCCATAACTACTAAGCCACAGTTCTGTACATTAAACCAAAAGCCACTTGTAAAAATGTGTAAAAATCTCCCAAAAGCATCATAAATTCACAAGTCATACGATAAATTGTTTTCTGCTAACTTGACATTCTCTGCAGAGACCTGTATTTGAATTAGCAGTAGGAGTGTCTTAGATATAGGAGAGCATTCTATTATTGCAGATTTCCTGATTTGTTCCTTGTCTCTGGTCATAAAGGGACAAGTGTTTGTGGTCAAACTAGTTTATGCATCCCTAGTCAGCAACAAATGGATAAAGCAAACTTGCTTGCACAGGTACTAAATATCTGTGAGGTTTAAACCAACATTTAATGAGTTAAAAGGAAACACCAGGATTTACAGCTGTGTCCCACCACATAAAACTCTTCACAATCTCCTGCTCTGTTTAGTAGTTTCAACTTTATCTTGCTTCACAAAACATTACAGAGCTTTATAGTTTGGCTAAACTGGGCATTGGCATTTGCAGGATCTCTATCGCATCATTGTTAACAGGAAATTGAAATTGTTCTCCTTAGGCTTCTCCGGTTGAAAGCTAAGATAATATTTTAATTAATTAAATTTTCTAATATAGTTCCACATACTGCTTTTGCATTTTAGCAACTACAGTGTTTATCTGTCTATTGAAAGTATGAGGAAACACAATGACCATATCCTTAGGTCTTTTGTACTATAGGTTAAAGTGTTGAAGAACCATTAAAAGATTCAAATAATACAAATAGCACTCATGCCCAACAGGATATTACAGAAATAGCAGTGTTTCTTAAGAGAGCTGCAACACTTTCATCTTTTTTTAAATAGACAACAAATAAAAGAGTACCATGACAAAGCTAACAGAGAAGAGACAAATGTTATAAAGATTGTTAAACAGTTAATTTAAATTTGAAGCCATGGGAATGCTGTTTGAGACATAATTGAAGGACATTCGGCGCTCATTACGAGGCTTGCGCTGAGCGCCTTCGACGCTCATTGCGAGCCTCTCCTGTCGTGTACTTTTTGTCCTCTGAAAGAGACATATATTTCTATGTATATGTAGTTAAGTAATAATGAATGATTTCTTAAATCCATTAATATACTTTAATTATTTATAATTGATATATGCAGCGAGCAATAGGCTGAGGAGCTAACAATCTGTTTGTATTTTGCGTCTGCATACAATATACATTGTGAATGTTAGTGCCCTGCTTATAAAGTGTAATGAATGTTTGAAGTGAGCATTCTAAATAGGCTGCGTGCGCGAGGTAAAGCCGTTGGTGTATTGTGTAAAGCAGCATTGTATAGTCGTAATGTTATTAATGTGGAACACAACTCATGAGCATTTTACGGCTTTTGTAATAGTGTATCTTGTAGGTCGTAATGTGATGTGTAAAGTGCTATGGGTTTTGCAGTGTTTTGCGCGGTCCGGGGTCGTGTAGCCTCGTTTTCATTTTTTTCCTTGCTTAGGCGATTTTCAAGTGGCGGTCGTCTAAATCGAGTTGAATTCGCATTCCACATAAAAAGTACTGTAGCTCATAAGCCTGGCACTTAACCCTCTGGATGGCAAGCACATTAAGTTATATTGCTAGGCTCACTGGGCCTCAGAGGCAAAGTACATTTAATTAACATGCCCTCTGCCCTGCTCATTTATACTCCTGGGGAAGAGGTAGGGGTATTTTTACAATAATGAAATAAGGTTGATTGCTCTGGGAAGAAAGGAGGGGCAATGAGAAATGGAAGATTGCAAGAGAGGAGAGGGACAGAGGGATTCGTGAAAGACAGAGGCGCTGGAGGGAAAAGAGGTGAGAGAGGGGGGTTTGTGGGAGAAGAGATGGAGAAAGGGGGATTTAAGAGAGAAGGTGGGAGAGAAGGGGATTGGTGGGTCAGGAGAGGGAACAGAGGAGGGTTGGGAAGAGGAGGATTAGGCGGAGAAGGGAATGTGAGAGAGTGAAGGGTAAAGATAGGGATGGGGAGAGAAAAATGAAAAAGACAATATTCTGAGTATACTGAGTATTGTTGTTATAAGATTATAAAATATTTGCTTCTCAGCTACAGACAGATAGGTTGAGGTACTCCATGACTCATGGAACACTCTCTTGGAATACCTAGGTTATCTGTCATAAAGAACCTACTCATATGGCTCCTTTATATCATACATGCCAAGCTCATCACCATTCTACACTCTTTCCTTAAAAAGACACAGTCATCCAGTTTTTTATTTTTATTTAGCATTTGATGACAGCCAGAGTCAGAAAGTCTATTCTCTTTCTCCCAAAGAGGAAGGTAGGCTTTGGGGTACCTAATATGTCCAACATTATGATAAAGCAATTCACATAACATGTATTGTAGACCAGCAGCCTAATGTGGGAATGTAGGATTAGGTAAATTTAGAGCAATCACTTAGCAGTGACAAGCATATGCAATCATTCAGCAGTATAAAACATTTACAATGCCTGCCTTGGCTCCCACGCAAATCTAGATCTGACAAAGTAAACAATAATTTAAAAAAAAAAGATTGTTGAAAAAAAGTTTGAAGTTTTCATCCAGGTAAATACAGTTGTGTTCAGTTTCATAATGAGCTGAAATAACTTGAAAATACATATTTTTCTCACTTCTGATACCGCTTTTAGTGTTTTTAAACTACTTGATACTAACTCATGATGCAGAATTATATGTGCAGTGAAACTTTAACATGGATAGTCACTAGAAGGTAACACACTGTTTGTCTTTTGGCCATAAAAAACACAAAATAATATTGTGTTCTAAGTCAGTAATACCATAATCTTAATTTAAGAAGATACTGCCAACTTCTTATTTCTATATGAAATCCCAAGACAGTTAAGGTATCATGTACCATACTGCTACTTTCTGTTTCCTAAATCTACGCTTGCAGTTACTCAAGATCCTAGGATGTTAAACCCTGTTAATATCCCTATGTGAATTGCAGCTGCCATATGTTTACCACTTTCAGCAATGTCCTCCTTTAACTCACAGGTGTCATTTCTTTACAAGCCTCGGGTCATATCTCTTTTTTTCTAATAATAACTGCTGTTTTCCTCAGTCTTAAAATCTGAGCCTTTTAACAATCACATCTGTCTGGAATTTGACAGCTTTACTTTTCTCCTTCTGTCAGTCACAGGTAAATTGTGCTTGATATATAGTCTGACCTCTCTCTCTCCTCTCTCTCTCTCTCACAGATGTAAAGCCTGAACTCTGTTATAGTCAGTCCTAGACCTTATCTGCTGGTTCTCAGTGTTGAGGAGAGCATATGAAATATTACCCTGTTAAACCTGTCCTGGATGTAAAAGCTTGTCCTCACACAACAAAAAGTTAAAATCCACTGCTGGCAAAAAAAAAAAGATTAATACTAATTAAATATCTCATATAACATAAATTATATATATATATAGTAGCATAGAGTAACCCTTTGGAATCAGTTTCTTAAATGGTAAATATGCAGAAACATAAAATCAATAGCTCATTTCTGCAATACAAAATAAACATCTAAATAAACAAGCTGACACCCTGACTAGCCCTGGAATCGCTTCTCGGCTCAGCTAACATAAACTAATTTTCTTTACATAGTTCAGTTTTCAAAAATACTTCCTCTGATACCGCTTTTAGTGTTATTCCTCACAAGCAGACAGATGGGGGCACTGTCCTAACCTTCTCTCCAAATTCCCCCCCCCCCCCCCCCCCCCAGGGTCCCTTAGTACACTTTTTTTCTATTCAAAAACAGCGTTCTTCCTGGGGTAAAATAATACTGTTTCCTTAAATGGTACCTTGTCTAATTGAGGTTTCTTAAGAGTTTTGTGTTTCTCACAGCTCCCCTTCTGTCCAAATTAAGTACCCAAATGAAGATGTAACGATTTCTGTGGCAAGATCTTTCTCTCAGCAATCCCTGCTCCCAGTAGGTTCAAACCACTTTCAGTCTTTCTCTCATCAGCTCTAACCACACAACCAAGAAAAACCTCACCCTTAAATCCTTTCCTGCCTGATTTAAGGTGCAATCAATGATTGAGCTGCATTTCAAATAATACTTACAGCTCTGGCCTGGATATAGAAGAGTGAAGCAGCCTTGAATGTCCAGTAATCTAGAATTTAGTAATTATTAATATATATATATATATATATATATATATATACCGTATGCAATACTCACTGCAATACTCATTATTGATATATATATATATATATATATATATATATATATATATCAATAATGAGTATTGCAGTCTATTATGATCCCTTTTGTATTGGACAAATGCCTTATTTATATTGATGTGCTTTTGAGAGGTTTAACCTCTCTTTATCAAGTTAGAAGCAATACTAAATTACTATATATATATATATATATATATATATATATATATATATATGTCGTGGGTTTTGAGGGTAAAAATAATACCACACCCATCTATTATTTATATTATATGATTGTCCATTGGTCTTGCTACTACCACTGTATGCACAAACACTTATAGTATGCCTTTTTACATGTTACATAGTTACATAGTAGTTACATAGTAATTATGGTTGAAAAAAGACTTTCAGTCCATCAAGTTCAACCTGTTAAGATCTCCTCTTATCTACAATATGCAGATTAATTATTAATAATTAGTTGTTAAATAATTATTAATAGTAAAGTATTTGAGGATGAATAAAGAGTTAGTCCATCAAGTTCAACCTTTTTAGATCTCTATTGATCTTTTTAATATGTGGACTATTTATTATTAATTGTTAATTGATCCAGAGGAAGGCAAGTGAGGGGTTAAATTATTTTCCTTTATGCAAATTACATTTCTGAGTCTATAAAACAAATCAAATCATAGACTTGGCTAGGCCAAATCTTAAATATGTTCACATGGGGAAGAAAGACTCCTCAAGATGAAACATTGTGAAGGTATCAAGATAGCGTGTTCTGAGACATACAAATCTCACTTCCTTTTTCTATTGTCTCCTTCAAATATTATAAAGCAGGTGTTAAGATTAGCTTAAAATGGGGCCTAGTCTAACTAAAAAGGGCTTGGCAGACAATATGGGACAGAAGGTCATACATATTAATTTTAATACAGTTTAATATTTTGTACCAGAGCCCTCTCAAGTGGGTAGAAACTGATGTACACAAAATATTTATCAATACATTCTAATTTATACATATACATGCAAACAGGGAATAACTATTTGTGATTGGTGGAAACCAACCTTGTGATGATGAGGAAGACATAGTTATCTATGGCAGAGAGAGAAGGTTTGTGTGTGTTTTCTTTTTTGTCTCTTGCTGGTCGTTCCTGCTTTTCCTGGAGTCTTTTCTTCTGTACTATTTTCTGGCTGGTCTTTTCTGGCTTATCTGACAGTCCTGTTCTGGGAACATACCTGACTGTCATTCTTGGGCATAAACCTATGTCCCCTTCATATCTTCCCTAAGATATCTTACTACATCTGTCTATATCAAATTCTATTCTATCCCCACAACTCTTTCTAACAAACCAGTAACACAAAGTGGGATTACTTCAGATTATCTTGAGAAGGGATCCTATCACTGAGACAGGTGTTATCCTGAAATTCTATACATGGTATGTATAAACTGGTTTAACTTTCTAAATTGTAGTAGAGTTAAATTTCGCTCAATATACCCCAATCCTTCTGTTACCCTTTTGGTAGTTATCACAGAACCAAGACTTTTTAGCACCTGCATTCCGGACTGTAGGTGTTAATCAATATATTTCAATTTGTGCCCATATTCCCTAAAACAGACTGATTGACTTCATACAAAACCAATTATTAAAAACACATATACAGCAAACCATACTTAGCAATAATCCACATATATAGTCTTGTATCACACAATCAACAAAACTGTCTTACATCATTATGGATTGAATTGACCGATTTGATACATTTCATTAAATGTAATCAATTTTGATGTAAGACCAGTAACCAAATAAAAAGCTTGCTAATTACATAAATACAAAGGTTATATAGCTTGTAATCTCAAATCCAATATAACCAATTTTGATACATATTGCTTCAATATATATTTCTATATTCTAACTGCCACGTAAATTGTTATACCATAATTAACTGCTTTTATAGAGTAACAGGTTATATTGCATATCATTTCTGTATTGCACTAACCAAATATAGACAGACTGTTAACCAAAATGTATACGATTATATACGCTGTTTATATACTGCTATATTGAACTAACCAAATATAGATTGTATTAAAATAAAATTGTTAATCCACGTTTGATAACTTGTATACACTGCTTATTGATTTCTGTATTAATCTAACTAAATATAAAGTGTGTTAAGACTCAATTGATATCCAATCATCCAAAGAGATTGTAATAGACATTGGGTAAATTGTATATTGTGATCCAAATAAATATCAAAGCTTACATGTGTAAACACTTATAATTGTTTATCCTATTTCTGCACACAGCGTATACTTGTCCATAAATTTACCTTTGAACTTAATTAATCTATACACTGTCATATTTTAAGAAACTCTACTATTCTATACAGTGTAATATTTATGTCATATCAATTGCATTACATATATATATATATATATATATATATATATATATATATATATATATATATATATATATATATATATATATATATATATATATATTCATTAAATGACCCATGCAGGTAGTTATGTGATAAAAAATAGGAAACAAGAAAAAAAAAAAGACCACCTAATTTGTATTTTTTATGATTGGTAAACACAAGGATATGATGTCTAGATCCCTCAAGCAAGTGTTGCCATTCTTCAAATGCCATTTTAATAGTAAGGAACTCCTAGATTCCAATCTTTACTGCTGGAGAAAACTTTTTGGAAAGAAATGAACAGCGGTGGGTGTAGATTTTCATCGGAGTACTTTAGCTTAGACGGGATGATTCTGACAATGATCTTGAAGACATCAAGGCACACTATCAATGACAAGAATGACAAACTAGGGTGTGGGTGTATTGGCAGATGGGCTGAAGTAAAAGACTTTGAGTTGCTAAAAAGCTCGTAAAGCAGTTGAACTCTAAGACTATGGATTAACTTCAATGGGTGTGAAAACAGTGGTAACATTACTCATGAAGTTTCTGTAGAAATTGGCAAACCCAGTAAAATGTTGGGTGCTCTTCAGATTTTTAGTAATAGGCTAACAGTGGAGACCTTATCAGGATCCAGAAAAAGTCCCTGAAGAGTGATGATGAAGCCGAGGGATGGCACTGTTTCAAAAACCCACTTGCCCAGCTTCGCATAGAAGTGATTTTTCTCTTAACCTCTGCAGCACTTGTTTGACATGTAAACAGTGAGTCTACAAATTTAGAGAACAAATAAGGATGTCATCATGTTAAATGACTGACTGAATATATAACAGGTTTCTGAATATATTGTTTACATAAAGCTGGAACACAGCTGGGGAGTTACATAAGCCAAACAGCATGAAAGGGTACTCATAATGACCTTCTTTCATGTTGAAGGCTGTCTTCCACTCATCAACCTCTGGGATCCAAAATTAGTTGTATGCTTCACGTAGAGCTAGTTTCCTAAGACAGTAGATCCTCTGAGAAAACCCATTAGCTCAGAGATAAGGGAGAGAGGTTAACAATCTTTCACCAATGAGTAAGTAAGCCCTCTGAAGTTGATGCATGGGTGCAGGGTTCCAACTGTTTTGGCTACAAAGAAAAACCCAGCATCTGTAGGAGAGATAGACTCTTGGATAAATCCTCTTTCAAGTTTTCCTTAATGTATTCGGACATGGCTAGAGTCTCAGGCTCTGAAAGAGGATATATCCATCCCTTTGGAGGTATAGGAGCTTCATATGACAGTTATAACGCTTATGGGGTGGTAATTCCTCTGCTTTAACTTTACAGAACACATTAGAGAACAATGAATGTTGCAGAGGAACTTCTGGTACTCTGTATGATACATTTAAGGAATCCTTGCTAGAGCAGCTCTCCTTTGTCTTTTCCTGTTATGCTGTAACTCTGGAGTTATAGAATCACTGCAGTGGACTGTTTCTTCAGGTCCAGGAGAGTCTTTCGGAACTTAAGACTGTCTGAGTTCTAAGGCAAGCATGTGTTCTTGCAATCATCACTACAGGAAATAAACTGTCCTACAGTCCATGAGATAGGTGGATCGTATGTCTGCCACTTTTGAAAATCTTACAGAAGGCTTGAGAGGAAGTCATCAAGGAGTGAAGACTTCAATTCCCATAGAGGCAAGGCCCATGCCATAGCTTCTTCATACAACAGGGACATTCTGTAAGCCACATGTGCAAGACCATTTTGAACGGTTTGAGGGCGTAGTGAGAACTGTGTCTGGCACTGAGATAAGAGTCTTGGACAGGGCATGCTAGACTCTATTAGAGACACTAAGCTGTGAGTCCCAACTTGTTTTGGAGATGCAGGAGGAAATATAATTTGCTTGGGAAAGAAAATTGTTACACAAAGTCTGGTCTGTATCAGTTAATTGTTTAAGTCTCTGATCAGTCTGGTTTAGGTGATTATCATGGGTTCCAAGCAGCTGACCTTGAAAACCCATGTTTTTTACCTACAAGTTACCAGTGGTCCCATAATGAATAAATACAATTGTGATAATCTGTTTCTCCCCATTGGAGTGTCACCTTCTGGTTACACTGTCTACAATGGGGAGAAACAGATTAAATAATTTTCATTTTTATTTGCATCTCTCTCTCACTCTTTCAGAGATATTTTTTTTTTTTTTATGAGCAAATTAATAATCAATGTATTCACATATAACTTAAATATATATGTGTTTTATTTAAATATTCACATTGGATTTTTTTTAATAAACAGAGAGAGATTCAGAAATAGATATAAATATATCTCCCTCTATATATATATATGTAATATGTAACTTCCATTTGCTGTTTTTATAATTACTTTTAAAGATTCTTCAATAAGGATGCAAAGTTTATTACAATACCCTTTCATCAAGTCAGTGCTTCACCTATAAAATTGCTTATTTTTATGGGTGTGATATAAAATATTAGGAAGCTTAGAGAGCAAAGGGAGTGCTTAGAGTTCATGCTCCAGTAACTGACCGATGACTGTTGAGGTTATTCATAGCACAATCAATTTAAAAGCCAGAACATTACAGTAATCAATGATATTAAAAGATGAGTTCAGAGTGAAATTAATAAAAAAAAAAGTAAACTGATCCTTTACTATATTAAAAGTAACACTTCATATTAGTGTAATTATAAAGTTAGGAACAGTGATACAATATAATTTTCCTCAACTAGAACAACATGTTGTGTGTAGTAAAACACTGAAGATGCTGTTATTTATTAACCTGCTAGCAGCTGTTATTCCAGCCAAGCCTTGAGGCCTACGGCTCAGTAAACCATGTGGGTCACAACATGGTTTTAAAGTAGATTTACTATGTTTTGTGAGAAAGGTGGTAGTCAATCTTAAAAACAAAATACTACTTAGACTTAAAGCAGCACAGTACAAATCTGAAACCAAAAAAAGGACTTCCAGTCACGGTAAAAATCTAAATGTATTCAGACTTAAAGGACTACAAATAAAAATATATTTGATAAGTGAATGGCACACAAGGAACATGTCATACAATAAATATAATGTAAATGTTATATCCTAATAAGTAATTCTGCAGATAAGGGCTAATAAAATCATTGAGCATCAAAATCTCCTGTAGTGCATGAAGGCTTCACATTGGCCACAATAATATGTTTAAGTTAGATAACAGGTCTCATGAAACATAAGTTAAAATATTGTAGACTGTTTATTATCAATGTCATATATGGTTAACATTCCTATGCACCTAACATTGTTCATTATTGAGATTTAGTATAAAAAAAAACAGTGGTAGGAGTGGATATAGAGAGCCGGGTTGGAAATTAATAGGTCTGAAAAAAAAAAGTAAAATGCATGGATGCGCACTCCAGTTTAAATATATTAAGAACACAGTAAAGCTAATATTTGCACTTAACATTTACTTTCCTAGCAAAAAAGGTGGTGTTCTAGCTTACAAAGTGTCTTGTTCATCAAGTCAACCATCAATCAAAAGATAAGGTTTAGTTTAAGTTTTCATATCAAACCATTAGCCTAACATTTTGCTAATATATGAGTTACTGTTGTATGCATTATTAAGTCATTTATTTTAATGTTTCTCTGATTATTTTCTTTTACAGTGTTCACACTCATCCAAAAAAGATTTATTTTACATTTATTGTTTTACCACTATCTCACTAATTTTCCTTCCTGCATTTATACTTTCACTAAATTTTAGTATATTTTGTATATTTATTCAAGTCAATTTCAACAATTTAATCAGCTCTCATTGTGCTACTATTAACAAGTATAGTGCCTCTATAATCACTTCACAGAGTTTATCTGCATCCTCGTGTCCACAGGGCAGAGTGCAACCTAATAAAGTCACTAATATCTGTCATAATGTGTAGTTTTTCAATCCACTTCCTGTAGTCCAATTTTTCGCAAGGCAATGACATAACCACACTGCCACCATATTTGTAGTTCAATCATTATTTATCAGCTTTGCCTATCTTACTTATGGTTCTTAGAATTTCTCCTCAATCAATTCTATTATCAGTTTCAAATATTTATCCACATAGATTAATTCTTCCATAATTCATTAATGCTACTATTTGACTTAACTAAATCTATTGCCTCCAGTTCATTTCAAATTAAATTAATTCACTTTTAATAATTATCTCATTTACATGAACAGTTACAATTTATCTATTTTATTTCTGCTAGTTTCCTAAGTCATTCCTTTAACTAACTTATTAATTTCTCACTTTACCTTTTTAATTTAAATCAATAGTATCATACTGTTAGATAAGATACATATTTTCAAGTCTAGCCACCTTTAAACTTTGAGGCAATAAATGGTCTCAACAAACCATGAACGTTTACACTCAAGACATACAAAACTACCTCAATTTGATCAAATTTACATCTAATAAATAAGTTGCTTATTTGAGCTCTTTTTAGCTAATCATATCCTGAATCTAGCAATTCACCTATCTACTCTCAGATAAGAGACATATTTGCAATTCTAGCAACCTTTACCACTTTGTGGGGCAATAAATGGTCTCATCATACTGTAAACGTCTACACTTTGATCACATTTAGAACTGACAAGTAAATCTTGTATAGGAGCTCTTTGGGCTAATCAAATACTGACTCTTTAGATCTAAAACTTCCTTGGTCATGAAATTCATTAGAATTCTTATATGCTGTGCAATCATTCCCTCATTCATTGCCCATTTAAAGACCAACATAATTCAAATTATTCTTGTCCTTTTCCTTCGCATACCATATTTCAAGATTTCAAAACTTACCTTCGTCTCAACAAACCCTTCTGGAATTTCAATACATAATGATTCTTTAAATTATAACCTTGATCAAGCTAAAATCATCATCATGCAATTGGCCATCTGAAAAAATACAAAGAAAGATAGATCCTGGTCCCTATATACCCAATAGCTAGCAAAGAACAAGATCAAGTCATAAAAAGCCATCAGTAATATTCTGGCCTTCAATGCATGTGCTCATACTAAATTAACTCTATCATCAATAACTAATAAACCTTACCTCACAGATGTTCAGGGCAATTTGACTCTCAGATATCCTAAACAATCATCATCCATATTTCCTGTTATGCTATCAAATTAATTATATAAGGACTATTTAAAAACAATCTAGAAAAGAATATATTTCAGACAAATGCCAGATTTTCTTGATACCTCGTCATTTAAGGCCATTATAAATATAGTGAATAAACCAGCCATTTATCAAACCTTTTTTTCCAATCAGGTTAATTCACAATCTCAGATTCAAAATACTTACAGCCCTATTCAATTCCAGCCTCGTAGATACAAGGTTTGTACTTAAGCCCTACGTGCTTCAAATTCAGAAAAGTTACAACGCTATTAAATTACCCCTGCTGCGAGTAACGTATGAGCTACGCAGCAAAGCCGTCCGTGTCAAACACAGAGAAACTGTGCATGAGGAATGACAGCCTGCGAGATGATCTTGCAGGCTCCCCCACCTCCTCAATTGCCGCGGGGGGCCAGAATGGGACCTCTGCGGTAGTTCTACATACAAGCCCTGCTGTGGGGGGTACTCCAAGTACCCCCTGGCACATAAAATTAACCCCCCTCTATGCTGGAGGTCCCCATCGGGAACCCCTAAAAGTGAACCACATTAACCACTTGTTGCTGGGGTCCCCGATCGCGATAGATCAGACCCCTACTGCATTTAAAAAACTCAAATTCCCTGCTGCGGCTCCTTAGCCAATCCCGACCGCAACACCTAAAATTAACCCCCCTCTATGCTGGGGACCACATCGGGACCCCCAAAGTGTCCCCACATTAACCACTTGCTGCAGGGGTCCATAGGTGGGAAATTTTAATTTTTAAATACAGAGGGGTCACGATCGATGCTGATCGGGGACACCCACTGCAAGGGTGAATGGGGGGGGGGTCTGAAGGCATCTGCACCTTTTGATTGGCTGTTGTCACTGTCAATCAGACTGTGGCCAATCAGAAGGCACAGATGCCTTCAGCCAATCACCCTATGGGGGTGTATCCGATTGTGATTGGTTAAAGGCAATAGTGCCTTCTGATTGGTTTAAAAAAGATTGACAGGTCCTTCAGCCAATCAGAATGGGATATATGGGTGTATCCCATTCTGATTGGCTCACACATTGGCACCTTCTGATTGGCTAAAAATTGATTGACAACCTTCTCAGCCAATCAGCAGACACCATTGCCAATTCCCTACCGGAAGAGGCTCTGGACGCCTCATTAGCGTTGGGGAGCACCGGTATTTTTTTTTTTTTTTTTGAGCGCAGATTCATCAAGGACCCAGCCGGGGCAGAAGAGGTGAAGGCCGGGGACAGGTACGATTTCAATTTATAACGTTTATTGTTTATTTATGTTTGGTGTATTTGTGTTTTATGTGTTATACTAATGTTATGTATCTTATTTCTAGGGGCCAAGCCGGAGAACAGAAGAAGATGGAAGTGGACATGCTGGATAGGTAAGTTTAATACTGTATTTGTAACATTTATTAATTATATATAATGTTTAATTGTGTACTAATCTGATGTTTCTCTTTCCTAGGGAGTGCGATCTGAAGGGACATCTGCAAAGGTAAGTTTTTTTATATATTATATTTGAGCGTAGATTTAGGGGGTATTGTATAGATAGGGGGTTGCGTCTAGATAGGGCGTTGTGTCTACATAAGGGGTTATGTCTATATAGGGGAAAATGTATTGTAGTTAGGGGTATATTTATAATGCATTTATTACTGTAATGTTAAATATATTTGTGTATGCCTTTTTCTTTGCAGGTTTGCAGGTGTGTAATAATTTTTTTATTTTATGTATTTGCAAGTGGGGGTTTGTGATGCTTTTTTTATTTATTTTTTTGGTACCTTTGGTTTTTTTAATTTGGTAACATATTTTTTTTTTTTTTTTGGTAACATAGGTTTTTTTATTTTGTGTAATTAGTGGTGTGGGGGTTTAATAGGGTGTTAGGTGGGTAGTGCTTAGCTTAGATTTAGTGGTATATTGGGGGGAATAGTGTAGTGTAGTGTTTGTACTTGGGGTCATGAGGGTCCTGGAGGACCCTCATGGCATTTATGGGGTTAATAATAGGCTTCTCATTGTCCTATGAGGGTCTTAATAGACCCTTATGGGACCGATTGGGCTAAAAAAGAGGATTACAGGCTTCTGTATAGTGATGGGTTTAAATAGGGCTAGATGGGGTTAAATAGGCCCAGTTATGGTTAGATAGGGTTTAGTATGGGTTAATGGCGTACAGTTAGGGTTAAGTGGTAAATGGGGTATAGTTAGGGTTAATAGTGTAGTATAGTGCTTAGACTTTGTCATGAGGGTCCTGGATTATTCTCATGGCACTTGTAGGGTTAACCTAGGGGTTTAGTGTCCTAGAGGGGTCTATATAGACTCCTATTGGACTGAGAGGATTAATTATAGTCTCATGGGGCTCTATATAGAGCCCCATGAGTTATATGGTTAATTAAGTGCTCATGGGGCTCTGTATTGAACCCCATGAGTGACAGGGTTAAGTTAGGGCTTATGGGGGTATGTATTGACCCCCATGAGTGACAGGGTGAATTAAGGGCTTATGAGGGTCTGTATTGACCCCCATAAGTGACATGGTTCATTAAGAGCTTATGGGGGTCTGTATTGACCCCCATGAGTGACAGGGTTAATTAAGGGCTTATGAGGGTCTGTATTGACCCCCATAAGTGACATGGTTAATTAAGGGCTTATGGGGGTCTGTATTGACCCCAATGAGTGACAGGGTTTATTAAGTACTCATGGGGCTCTGTATAGACCCCCTTAAGTTACAGAGTTAATTAAATGCTCATGGGGCTCTGTATTGACCCCCTTGAGCGACGGGGTTAAGTAAGGGCTTATGGGGGTCTGTATTGACCCCCATGAGTGACAGGGTTAATTAAGGGCTTATGAGAGTCTGTATTGACCCCCATGAGTGACAGGGTTAATTAAGGGCTTAGGGGGGTCTGTATAGAGCTCCACGGGTTACAGGGTTAATTAAGTTCTCATGGGGCTCTGTATAGAGCCCCGTGTGTTACAGTGTTAATTAAGTGCTCTTGGGGCTCTGTATAGAGCCCCATGAGTGATGGTGTTAATTTTAGGTGTCTGGGGGGTAGTACTTATAGTAGCCCCCGCGGCAGGAAATTTGAAATTTTTGATTGCAGCGGGGGCCGGATAGATGCCGATCAGGAACCCCTACTGCAAGGGGTTAATGTGTGTGTGTGGGGGGGGGCTGCAGCAAGGGGTTAATATGGGGAGACTTTGGGGGTCCCGATGTGCACCCCCAGATTGTTGGAGGGTTAATGTTAGGTGCCGCAGGGATACTTGCAGCACCCCAGCAGCCGGGATTGGCTAGTGGTATGTAGCGGGCCCTTTAGGGACTCACGGAGGGAAAGTAAAACTTTTAAATTCAGATCGTTGCCGATTGGGGAACCCCGCTGCAAGGGGTTAATGTGGGGGGAGGCTGCAGGGGTCCTAATTGGGACCCCTGCAGCAAGGGGATGTGTTTAGGGAGCAGGGGAGAGCATCAGTCGGCGGTGTCGGACTGCTCCGAGGCAGCAAGTATAGGCTTTAGGATCCCTTGCGGGCACTTTTTTGTGCCCTTAGGGATTCTTCTGAGGTGCAAGGTTCTCCTCATAGATTTATGGCTGCGAGTTACTAGGTAGCTCTCCCAGAGCCTATTCTCAACGTTTTTAGGTCTCAACTCGCAAAAGAGGCTGCAAGGGATAAATTGTGGAATAGGTCCTCGTAAACAGCAAAAAACTGTCTTTTGCGAGGCCCGAGGGAACTATGAGGTCTAATTTAATGAGGCTGTTATTCCTCAAAAATGTATTCAAGTTTACCTTAACTTTATCTGAAAGAAAAATCTCTAAAAACCCTGTTAATATCCTAAAAGCTTTTATTCAATACTTAAAGACATTTGACCCAACATGTCCACTACTTTCAATGAATAAAAACAAATCTATATGTTTCAACATTAAGGTATTGTGTCAAGTTCATGATTCAAACATTAGATCTTAATCCTAATTCTTATTCAGGCCATTCCTTCAGCATATGTGCCGACTCAGCAGCTTCAAAAAACAATATACCATCACATATAATTAAAAAACTAGGAAGATGTAAATTTGCTTTTACTCTAGATACATACCAACAGCCTTATTAAATTGTGATTTGACCAATTGAATAGGGCTTTATATAAGCACAGAGCATATTTTTTTTTACAGACATTTTTAGTTAGTAAACTTCTATGCAAAAGCAAGGTGTTCACAAACTAAAAACTTTTGTAAAAAAAATATGCTCTGTGCTTATATAGAGCCGAATCACAATTTAATAAGGCTGTAAATCCCCAAGAAGAAATAAAAAATGCAGTTAAGAAATTAACCAATTAATCAACGCACACTACAATGAATACATTTTGCTTTCTCATTTAAAAAAAAATATTTATTTATTTATGTATTTTTGGCACTCTTATCAGGCTGACCAGCACATCACAAATAAATATTTTACATTTACAACATGACATTTTCTTTTTAGTACCTTTGCCCTGACAACAAGTTTTAAGGCCTATGGTCTGTATATGTAGGTAGGTCTAAGGGTACAAAACCCTGTTCGTCTCATGTTTTTCTTCTTAGCAGCGAGACTGGCATAGTACCCTATCCCTGACTATATATATATATATATATATATATATATATATATATATATATATATATTGTGAATAACATTTTGCACCAAGCATTTATAAATTATAAGAAATTAGCAAATATTCCTATGGAATAGTGATTGTATCATACAGCTCAAAGTATTTGGTTGTGGTTTTTTTTGTAGTTTTTGCAGCCTTTTAGATTGGGGAATGTCAACATTTATGTAGATAAATATTTTCATCAACCCTTTAAGAAAGCATACAGATATGGAGCCTCATTTAATTGCAAGGCCGCATCTTGCTGCATTTCTGCGGGCCTGCTTTAACTCTGCTATAATTATGGTGCTATTCAGATGAAAAGCCCGCAAGTTATGGGCCGAAAGCACAAACCGTAAATCATGCACTGTATGTAGCATTTCAGAGCGTGAGCATGATCAATTAAGCAAGGCCGTAACTACCCATATAGAAACAGCCAATAAAATATGAGACTGTCATCATTACGACAGTACAAGATGGAGGTTACAGTACATGTCAAGCAATAAGCGTTTAGAGGTCCGATGTGCTATAGGAATCGCAAAACCGATAAATACAAAATAATAAAAAAGAATGCCAGTACTGTTCTAGTACATATGGGTGGTCTGATATGTATTAATTCATTGATTCCCGAGATCAATATAACCCCGAAATTAGAAATAAAAATAAAGATTTTGTTACTGCCGATTTGCAAGCTTGAGACTGTTGTGCAATTAATTCTAATGTCTTTCATTGCTTCCCCCCATCATTTACAGTGCAGTATTGCTTTTTTTTAAATGTATTTATTTTTTCAGTGCTGCAGACATGTTACATAGTTACTCAGGGCCTCATTCTATGATCGGCAGTAAATCGGCCGCAAAGCTGCGATTCCTTGCGGGGCTCCCGTTACCTTGCAATTCAAATAGACGGCGCCGCAAGGATATCCCCTTACGGCCGGCCGTATAACTTGCAACCGGCCGTAAGCTCGGAAATCTTTAAAAGCAAAAATAAATTCAAGATGGCACTGTAAAGCTCTGTAAATGCTAGGGATCATAATGGGGGACATGAGGATTAATAGCAACCCCCTCTCAAGCTTGCACATCAGCCCAAATCCAATATTTCATTAACTGTTTATATTCTGGCCGCAGCGTGGGCGGGTCTGAGGTGCTCCAAGCCCTCTGGACTTTTTCCACGGTTATTTGTCATAAATTTAAAAAAAAAATAATTACGGATATCAGTGTAGGGGAATGTTGTGCTATGAATGCTAACACCTACAAACACTTTATCGTCTCCTCAGAGTGCAGGATGGCTTTATTATGTGCATAATTGTGTGCCTGCGGGACCTTTTTGCTGCAAGTAAGCTGCGGCTCGGTTTTAGCCTTGCAGAGAGGGTTCCCGGAGCAATTGAATAGCAACCAGGATTTTCTTGCGGCCAAAACTCTTGCGGCCGTTTAAGATCAAAGGCTTTCTTCTGGCGCGTGCGGCCGCAAGGGATAACAAGGCGCCGGCAGGAAGGGAATAGAATAGGCAAATAGCTTGCGGCCGGTCCTTGCGGCCCCGCATCTCCTACGGCCGATAATAGAATGAGGCCCATAGTATTTAAGGCTGAAAAAAGACCTTCAGTCCATCAAGTTCAACCTTTCAAGATCTCCTCCGATCTGCAACATGCGGAGTAACTCGTAATTAATTAGTTGTATAAAAAAAAAAAAAATCAAATCCCTCCTGATCCCAGACACCGGCGACCGGACTTCTCCCTGGATCAATACTGCCTCTCTAATTATCCATGATAACCCCGAATTCCCTTTTTAATTATAAATAAATCCAGTCCCCTTTTAAAGTTATCTACCAAATCCGCTGTCACCACTTCCTCTGGTAGAGAATTCCACAGATTAACCACCCTTACTGTGAAGAACCCTTTTCTTTCTTTAAGGTGGAATCTTTTTACTTCTAACCTCAAGGGATGTCCTCTTGTCAGCTGAAAACCTCTTGGCACAAAAAGCTAGCTCCCTTGACAAATCTTTATACTGACCCTGGATGTATTTATATAAGGTAATCATATCTCCTCTTAGACGCCTTTTTTCTAGAGAAAATAAGTTTAATTTGGTTAGTCTTTCTTCATAACTTAACCCCTCCAATCCCCTTATTAGTTTTGTTGCCCTCCTCTGTACCTTTTCCAGCTCTAAAATGTCCTTTTTATGAAGTGGTGCCCAAAATTGTACTCCATATTCGAAATGAGGGCGTACTAGAGATTTGTATAGTGGCAGAATTATACTTGCTTCCCTGGCTTCTATACCCTTCTAAATACATGATAATATTTTATTTGCAGCTGCTGCTTGGCTTTCAGCACTGTTACCTAGGTGGTTGTCCACAAGCACTCCCAAATCCCTTTCAATATCTGATACACCTAGATTTGCTCCATTAAGATTATAAATTGCATGGCTATTTTTCCTTCCCAGATGAATAACTTTACATTTATTCATATTAAATCTCATCTGCCATTTAGATGCCCATTACTCAATTTTATGTATATCCCTTTAGAGGGAAAGCACATCACTATCTGATTTAATTACCTTGCACAACTTCATCAGCGAAAATGGAGACACCACACTCCAATCCTACGTCGAAGTCATTAATAAATATGTTAAAAACGAGAGGACCTAATACTGAACCCTGAGGAACCCCACTTACCACATTAGTCCAATCTGAGTATGTTCCATTTACAACAACCCTTTGCTTCCTGTCTTTTAGCCAGCTCTCAATCCATGAGCAGATATTTACTGCAACTCCTGTATCTCTTAGTTTGCACAATAGTTTCCCATGTGGCACTGTATCAAAAGCCTTTGCAAAATCCCAAAAGGCTACATCCACTGAGTTGCCTTGATCCAGGTTCCTACTAACCTCCTCATAGAAACTAATTAGATTTGTTTGACATGACCTATCCCTCATAAATCCATGTTGACTCCTACTTATAATCCTGTTCAAATAGACATATTCTTGTATTATCCCTCATTAACCCTTCTAAAAGCTTCCCCACTACAGAAGTGAGGCTCACTGGTCTATAATTCCCCGGATTTGCTCTTGCTCCCTTTTTAAATATAGGTATCACATCAGCTTTTCTCCAGTCATCCAGTAATGTCTTTAACCCCTTTGTAGGTCAGGTACCCGTAGGATTTTCTTATACATTTGCCGTTTACGGGTGTGAGAACATATGCGGACTTGCAGATCGTAATTCTTGCGAAGTGAAAGATCAAAGGCTTATATGGGGTGTAAATTATGGCTCCAGTAACTTACAATTTCCCAGTTGAATGAGGCTCATAGTCTGCATTTCTGAAGAATGATCTTTTTGACAGCTGTTACAAAGAAATCTGCAATTTTGGCATGTTTTCACCTCTATCAGGTTTATTATAGAAACATGGACACTAGCGACTTGCTTGTCAATAATGACGACAATAAAATGTAAAGCCTCACAATGCTGTTTGACACAAAATGTGAGGCTCTCCCCTCCTCTGACTTGCAGGCCTTCAGCGCTCATTGCGAACCCCCGTTTCCCACCCCTCTACTTCACGGTCCTTGCTCATCGCGGGCCCCGCAAGCTGTGGCATGCGCTATGTGAATGTATAAGACCGTAACTTTGCCACTCATCGCAGGGCACCCCTGTGTCTCTTTTCCCCCATTCCCTCCCCTGTGTCTCTCCCCCCTCCCTCCCCTGTGTCTCTTTCCCCCCTCTCTCCCATGTGTCTCATTTCCCCTCTCTCCCTGCCCTGTGTCTCTTTCCCCCCTCCCTCCCATGTGTCTCATTTCCCCCCTCTCCATCTCCTGTGTTTCTTTCCCCCTTCTCCCTCCCCATTGTCTCTTCCCCTCATCTCCCTCCCCTATGTCTCCCCCCCCCCCCATGTCTCTTCTTTCATTCAAGCTCATAAGTGAGGTTGGTAGCTAATTGTCTATTCAATTGGCGTCTATTAAGGCTTCCAAGTTACAGGCTTGAAAAAAAAATGGTAGAGTTTTTTTTTTTTTATCCCTTAACTTGGAAGCTGATCAGAGCCTCTTTTGAGAGCCTCGCGATGAGCTCCTTTGGTGCTCATTGTGAGCCTCTCCCCCCTCTGACTTACGGGCCTTGCGATGAGCGCCTTTGGTGCTCATTGCAAGCCTCCCCCCTCTCTACCTTACGGACCTAGCGATGAGCACCTTCAGCGTTCATTGCGAGCCCTGCAATAAGCGCCTTTGGCCTCTGCAAACCTGTAACTTTCAGGCCTCGCAATGAGCTCAAGCCTGTAATTTTAACATAGCGTGACTGACAAACTCGCAATTAAGACAACTAAGTATGTGATTGTTTCTCTTACTACCCAGTATTGACTTTCTTTGAGCATAGAGCACAATGCATTTTAATTATTAATTAATATTTTTTTAGTATTTTAAACACCTTCGACATGCACTATTAGGTGTGTGTTTGTGATCCACAGTGTGGTGTATCACCAAATTAATATATATATATATATATTACACAAGGTTCGTCTACATTAAAAGGTATTTATTAAAAGGCAACAACACAATACTATAAATGTATCACAAACACACAGCCCAGACCCACGGAGCAACAACCCTTTTTAAATCTATCTACCTATATAGTAATCCCCTTCCCCAAACGCTTGATCTCACCCACGGTTAGGCCATCACCATCACATCCAAGGAAGAACAGGAACAGCAGTTTCCTGCCTGGATATACCCTTAGTTGAGATGATTTGATTTACATCACATCCTGTCCATGCATCACTTCCTCCAGCAATTGTGGGAGGGAAGGAAAGCCTCTTAGCCCTCCTACCTAGACCTGTTTAAGGAGGTCCTGAATTACCATGCAAGGAAGACAAGTTACCACACACAGACTTGTATTTTGGTTTAAAAATAGCTGGTACATGCCCATAGTGACTTAACAATTGTTCTCACAATGCAATTGTATAAATACCTATGAGGATGTGCTATCTTTGTACTAGATCAGAGAACGCTGATTCTTGTCAGTAATAGATAGCATTCAGAGGTGGAGGTAACCAATGATGCTAATTCAGCCACTGTCCCTCTGAGCTTTCTTCTAACACATGTCTCAAATTGCTTCTCTAGAATATCCCCTTGGATGTCTGCCCACCATCTCAAACTCAACATGTCTAAGACCGAACTCCTAATCTTCCCACCATCTACTACAGCGTCAATTGCTCACATCTCTCCCACTGCCTTGGGGTTCTACTGGACCCTGCCCTCTCTTTCATCCCTCACATTCAGTCACTAACAAAATCTTGCCTTCTCCATCTAAAACACATTTCCAAAATACGCCACTACCTTACACAAAACACAACTAAGATTCTAATACATTCTCTCATAATTTCTCATCTTGACTACTGAAACTCGCTTCTTGCTGGCCTGCCCACCACCTGTCTTTCCCCACTTCAATCCACAATGAATGCCTCCGCTAGACTTATCTACCATACTAAACGCTCTGTGTCTGCAGCACCTCTCTGTCAACCACTCCACTGACTTCCCTTAGCCTCCAGAATAAAATAATTTAAAATAATGACTTACAACGCCATCAACAACAGTGCACCCCCTTACATCTCTGCTTTCATCTCCAAATACTCCCCTACTCGCCCTCTTCATTCTGATAACGACCTTCTTCTTTATACTACTCTTGTCACCTCCTCTTACTCCTGTCTGCAGGACTTTTCTCGTGCTGCCCCTATTCTCCAGAACTCCATGCCTCATTCCACCAGACTATCATCCAGCCTCAAAACCTTCAAAACCTCACGAAAAACAAATCTGTATAAAGAAGCCTATCACTTTTCTTCCTAACATGCACAACACTTTTCTCACCCTCCTGAACCACACACAAAACCTTTAGATTGTAAGTCTGCAAGTTTCAATCTTGCATGGCGCTTTTGGGAAAGCACTATGGACACCAGATTCTAAGCTGAAAGACAGGGCCCTCCATTCTTTGCAATGTTGCAATATTGAATTTGTCTTTTCCTGGAAATTAACTTATGTATAGCGCTACGGAATATGTTGGCGCTTTACAAATAAACAATAATAATAATAGGATTGTGAACAGTTCTGCTAGAATTCCATCAACTCCTGCAGCCTTCTTATTAACAAGTCATCCTGGGACCCATCTCAAGATGAGTGTCTCCAGCTCATTGGACAAATGATTAAGGTTATCAATGCTGTTAAAATTCTTCCTGTAAAAATCTTCTTTGTATTCCTCTTTTTTACCCAAACTGATTCTATTAATTCCCTCCTATTTTTATATTTTATCACGCCCACTTTGGCATGCATGGCTCCCTTGAGAATTTCTTGAAGAAATATTTTGCATTCCCATTCTGCTATCTTATTCTGTCTCTTTACATCACTTATTAAAGAATGTCTCCTTGACTTTTCTTGCTATCCTCTGGAATTTTGCATTCCTTTGGACAAATCTTTTCCTATCTCCATTAACTTTGCTTCCTTCTTTCCTGGGCTGTTTTCCAAGCTTCACCAGACAGCCAGTTTGCTTTCTTAGTTTTCTTTCTTTTGGAGTTATTAATTGTTGCTGTTTTCTGGACAATGATACAAGCTTTTGTCCAAAGTTATTCAGGCATTCTATCTACCTCTTATAGTCCCTTAAATATATTATCTACTTCCACTGCATATTTATAGGGGATATAATTTATTTAATACCTGCTTGGTCTGATGATTTTACCTCTTTTCCTTATTATAATTTCGAACTTTGCAATAAGAAGCTCATGACTGGAGCTACATTCAGTACCATGTCTTGCCTTTTGCTAACTGTATAGTGCTCTTTGTCTACAAAATATATTGTCAATCTGGTTTCTATATTGTCCAGCTGGTGATGTTCATTTGTACAATAATCTCTGAGTCTGTTGGAAGAGGGTGTTTACTACGACCAGAGAATTATCTTGATACAATTACACTAATCTCTGACTTGCTTCATGTTGTACTCCAAACCCAAACTTGCCATTTGTTCTAGGTATCTTTTGGTTCTGAACTTTAACATTCCAATATCCAATGATGAGAGCAACATCTGTTTTTGGTGTTATAGCTAGGAGATTTTGAATAATCTCATAGAGCTAGACAACTCCCGCCTCTTCAGCATCCATGGTTGGAGCATAGCCTGTGATGTTAGAGAGGAAGCAGGTGCCCCTACTTAAGGCACAACAGACATAGGGACAGTGGGAGATAGTTTTCCCCTGGCATAGTTAGAAGGTCATGAGGTTGATAGTAAACACAAGGCCCCCAACTACTCCATGGAGTAATTTGTTATCTTCCAGAACACCATCCTTGAACATGTCTCCCCCTCTCTCACAGCCACTGTAGGGGAGTTATCTGGTTTGTTGGATACGGACCAGCCTGAGAACCACACTGCAAGTCAAGCATTTGCATCACCAATCATATAACACCATTATCAATCATGTTCACAAAACACACTCCTACCCATTGATACTGCATTGGCTTACATATTGATACAAATAATTTACTAAAAACAGGCCTTATCTCTATAAGGAGACAAAACTATAATTGAACATAACTTTAAGGTCACCTATATGCACTATATTCTATCACTTTATGATTTGACAGCATTGGAAGCACTGGTTCGAGTTTAACAGCAGGTAGGTTTGCTTAGTGGAACACTGAAATGTAAACATTACTAAGCTGTGCACACCCATCCTTTTTTTTATCCTTCACCTCAATTTTTGTCCCCCATACATAATTTTTCAAAACTGGGTCATACTATTTTCAAGTTTTTAATGACACTTGCTATGTATAAATGAATAGGATTCCCTTTTCCTAGGTGATGGCCATTCTGCTGCACTGACTAGATAAAAGTGTCTGTCTCTTTATTTTGTAATGGGGGGTTGTTATGTGTAGATACATATGGCAAGTGGTTGTGAGGTCTGTTCTGTGACTGCTGTCATTAGCTCAGAATTGCAGCATATTTTTGCTTGTGTATTCAAATTCTCTCTGATTGCAAGCATGGATGGTTTTCATTGTAGTCATACACCTGGTCTAAACTTGAGTGAACTTGACTAAATTAGCAGAATGCTAACGCAAACCTGCATTGTTGGCGGCACTCATTGTATTGACCATTATGTTTTATGATAAAGTGTTAATTACCACACACCGATTGACAACATGTTTTTAATTATTGCACAATACTTCATATGATATATTAATTTCACACACAAATTTATATTATATAGCAGGGAATATATATTGAATGCTCAGACAAGGTTATTGTTGAGGGACGTTATATGTGTTTGTAGGGCAGGTGGTAGGCAGGTAGACTCTCTATTAAGCAAGTGTAACTTAGCATTAGTTGGGTGTCAGTGTTTAATAGTGTGAGCAGGTATTTGTAGTTGACATAGGGCGCTATTCAATTGCCAGATCAGAAAATTTACAAATACTTAAAACCACTCTTAAAATTGCCACATATTCTATTAGCTACTTGCATTCCAATTGATTTCCCCATCCACAAATGGGCCAGACAAAGATGAAAAACCGGCCTTAGAACTCCATTGGTTTTAGCACAGCACGCACATTACGAACGCTAAAAAATTAAGTTACACAAAATCGATATTCTATTAGACCCATAGGTCTAGCTTGCAAATTAAGTTTGACCCACAACTAGAAAAATTATCAGGTTTCTATCAAAAATATTACGAGTACTAAATAGGACTCGCAAGGCCTCTTCAAACACTTATTATAGCTGTAGCAGCAATTAAACATACACTACTGTACTTCAAAAGCATGGGAAGGAATGAAAACACATTAGAATTCATTACAGAACAGTCTCAAAACCACAAACATGCAAATACAATTTTGGATTTTTAACTTTTATGTGTAATATCGATCCGGGAACTCAAGGGGTTAATACATATCATGAAACCCACATGGACTAAAACAGATGATCTAATACATTATAGATTGCTATATTGCTTGATTGCAAGCCTGATCGTCAAATATTACTTATTAGTACTTAATTTGTAGACTCGAATTGCATGTTATGTCTAACTTCCATGTTTAACTGACGTCATGATGATGGACTCATTTACTATTGGCTGTGTCTGAGAAGTAAATTACGGATTTGCTTAAATATTGGCAGATCATATGATCACACTTAGGAATGTAATAGCTAACAACATTATTCAATTGTGATTCAGCCAATTGAATAGGGCTTTATATAAGCACAGAACATATTTAATTTACAAAAATGTTTAGTTAGTGAAGACCTTGCTTTTGGATAGATGTTCACTAACTAAAAACTTCTGTAAAAAATATATGCTCTGTGCTTATATAGAGCCATTTTCAATTGGCCGAATCACAATTTAATAAGGCTGTAAGTATCTCCCTCTGTGGAAAGTTCACTCACAAGATTTCTTATGGAAATCATTCAATCAATCCCTATGTATGTTGTTTTTTTTTTTCTCAGAGAACTCAGAACACAGACTGATAATATTATCCTCATGCACCTAAACATGCAAAAAACTTTTTTTGAGAATTATGGTAATTTGATATATGAATAATACTAAATGGCCATTTTAGTGATACATTTAAAATATACTTGTTTTTAATTAATATATGTGAAAATAAGCAAAATGTTTTCAGAATGTAAACAAAATAATATAAACTCTATTTTTTTACCTTTTATATGCAATAATGCTGCTATAGAATCTGCTATAGAATCTATTTTTGTTTAAAATGTTGTTTTCTGATGATCAACTTCCTTGGGAGGAAATTTTGAATGGACACAATGGGAATGTCAGATCTACAACTCTCAGTTCATTAATTCCATCAAATTAATAGTTCCTTAGTTTAAAATGACACATCCTCCTGAGAAGGTAAGTCAACTGTAAAAAAAAAATGGAGCTCTGTAGTAATGAATAATCACATATTATAATTGTCTAACTGCGATTCGTCGTCACGCTTCAGACGAATCCCAGTTTGACAATTATAAAGTGCTGCGCATTGCGCAGAGCGCGGCGCGAGCCGCGCATGCGCAGAGCGCGGCGCGAGCCGCGCATGCGCAGAGCGCGGCCCGAGCCGCGCATGCGCAGAGCGCGGCCCGAGCCGCGCATGCGCTCTGTGCAATGCGCTGAGCGCGGCACGAGCCACGCATGCGCAGAGCGCGACGCGAGCCGCGCATGCGCAGAGCGCGGCGTGAGCAGCGCATGCGCAGAGCGCGACGTGAGCCGCGCATGCGCAGAGCGCGACGCGAGCCGCGCATGCGCAGAACGCGACGCGAGCCGCGCATGCGCAGAACGCGACGCGAGCCGCACATGAGCAGAGCGCGGCGCGAGCCGCGCATGCGCAGAGCGCGGCGCGACACAAGAGTGAAGAAGAGGGGGGGTAGAGGCACAGAGGAAGAGTGGGGAAGAGGGGAGGGAGAGTGGGGAAGAGGGGAGGGAGAGTGGGGGAGAGTGGGGAAGAGAGGCACAAAGGGAGAGTGGGGAAGAGGGGGGGGGGGAGAGGCACAGAGGGAGAGTGGGGAAGAGGCAGAGTGGGGAAGAGGGGGGGGGGAGAGGCACGGCACAGAGGGAGAGTGGGGAAGAGACACAGAGTGAGGGGGAAGAGACACAGAGGGAGGGGGAGAGACACAGAGGGATAGGTGGGAAAGAGACACAGGGGAGGTAGAGGAGGGGGAAAAGACACACGGGAGGTAGAACAGGGGGAAGATACACATGGGAGGGAAATGGGGGGGGGAAGAGGGGAACAGACACAGGGGGAAGGGGGAAAGAGACACCGGCCAGGGGAGAACAGGCACAGAGGGAGAGGGGGGAAGAGGCACAGAGGGAGAGGGGGGAAGAGACACAGGGGGAAGAGATACAGAGGGTGAGGGAGGAAGAGACACAGAGGGAAAGGGGGGAAGAGGTACAGAGAGAGGTGGAAAGAGGCACAGAGGGGGGGGAACAGAGGAAGGGGTGAAGAGACACAGTGGCGAGACACACAGAGAGAGGCGGGGGAAGAGGCACAGAGGGAGAGGGTGGAAGACACAGAGGGTGAGGGGGAAGAGACAGGGAGGAAGAGGCACAGAAAGAGGAGGGGGAAGAGACACAGGGGAGTGAGAGGAGGGGGAAGAGACACAGGGGAGAGAGTGCAGGGGGGAAGATACACAAGGGAGGGAAATGGAGACACGAGTAAGCCGGAACAGACACAGGGGGAGGGGGAAAGAGACACAGGCCAGGGGGGAACAGACACAGGGGAGGGTTGGGGGAGACACAGGGGGGGAAGAGATGCATGGGAGGGAGAAGGGGGAAAGAGACACAGGGGAGGAGTTTAGAGACACGGGAGGGAGAGGGAGGTAAAAACACAGGGGGGCAGGAGATACAAAGGAGGTAGACAAGGTGGAAGGAGACACAAGGGAGGGAGAGGAGGGGGGAAATAAGACACGAGGGAGGAAGTAGACAGAGGGAGAGACTCGCAATGAGCTCCAAAGGGGCTCATTGCAAGGCCTGTGATGAGCGCCAAAGGCGCTCATCACAAGGCCAGTAAAGTAGAGGGGGAGAGGCTTACATTGTGTGGCAAACGGCATTGCCAGGCTTCAGTTTTTATTGCCGTCATTTTTGACGGGCAAGTCGCTAGTTACATATAAACGATTTAAAATGGAATGGCTTGTAAACATATTTCCCCATTATTAAAACACCATATAGAAAAATGGTGACCCTTTAAATATTGCTTTTATACACTGAAGTTAATATTAAATTCCACCTTGGTTGATTTTTTCTGAACATAGGGCCAACTCAGCACAAGTACCTGCAGCTGCCTATATGATGCACAATTTTAGTGACAAACGTAGCAAAATGAGTTGCTCTGTCAATTTGAAAAAGATAGCAGGGGGTTGTAAAACATCTATTTTCAATCACTGTTAATTGAAAAGTTGTTTGAAATTATCTATACTACTTCAAAGTTTTAAAGCTGGACCATTACAGTGCCCATAGAAATTAAAGTATTCAGTGTTTTCAATGAAATGTTAATAAGTCAGCAATGAATATATCACAGTTTGAAACGGTTTCCAGATGACACAGGAAGCAATGGAGAAGATCAGATCTTCTAAGCAGTATATTCTACATCCAAGAGCATGCATAAAACAGTACAAGGTATTAACCTAATCCCCATCTGGATCACTACCTTTTCAAGGCTTGTGCTCCTTAATAAACCTGCGCGCTATACCATGTAGAGTCACCCAAGATGGGCAGGTCATAGCAGATTAGAGTCCACTGAAAAGGAACTGGAAAAACAATTCTAGTATCTTTGTCAAGAAAAACATATGAATGAGTACAACCAGCAACACAGACAGATGTGCCTTGCGTGCTGGTCACTGAGAGTAGGACACAACTGAGGGACCGAACAACAACAATTAACCTAATACGTTGACCTACTGATTTTTTTGTTTAACAGTTCATTTGCCTGGGAAATAAGCTTTCCACAAAAATTAAACCAAAGTTCCAAACATGAATAAAAGCTAACTAAAGCTCTATAAATAGTTTGTAGATCAGCATATTTAGTTCACCACAAACATGAGTCATATCCCGTCTCTAACAATAGAGCGATCTAGAACCACAATCCTTTCATCACCTAGGAGAAAAATATGCACTCTTAAGAAAGAAATCAAAATGTGCATAAAAGGGCATATTTACTACAAAGTATTACACCAAGAAACACATGATGTAAACGGTTTTATTATTTATCTATGTCAGTAAGAAGGACATAGTAGATGACTGTATCATGGAAATGAAATTTACAAAACTCATTCTTTTTACCAATTTACAAAAAAACATAAATCTTACAAAATCTAGATTTAGATAAATGTCATCACTCTCTTCAGGGAGTGCCATAAAAGCCTTTCTGAGCTAAATGTCAAAATGTTCAATTAGAATTCTCTCAATAGGTTCCAGCACTAAAGAGTTATCGTTCAAAACCATTTCTTTCAGGATGCCCTAAATCTTAATCTGCATTGTTGTTTACATTATATATGAACATGCTATGCATCCCATATGTGCACTGTAATGTAATCCTTCATGGCATCTGAGAATGCAGAACCAATTTGTTCAGGATGACAAAAAACAAAATCACATTTTGATTGTGATGTATTTTTATCCTTAAATTACTTGCAAACCACTTGTAAAACAGATTGATCAGAATCCTAAATAAAACATTTTTTTATTTGGTTTATATTTACTGCTACATTTTATCCATTGTAAAAACGTGTATTTAAGAGAGGAGTCTAGCATTTGAATAGATGAAAACATGAATCAATCTATGTACTTCAGTGAAACAATAGACCACATGCCCTATTCTATTGGCCATTTTGTGAAAATTATACATACTTAAAATCACTCTTAATATTGTCACATATTCTATTAGCTACTCACATTCTGATTACGAGTTCCCCGCCCACAATCAGTACGGGCCAGTCAAAGCCGCAAAAACAGCCTTAAAACTCCATTGGTTTTAGCACAGCTCAAATATTACGAGCTCTAAATAATTAGTTACACAAAATCGATATTCTATTAGATCCCTAGCACAACTTTTGCAATTTACAGATCTTCACTGTAATCCATCATTGAAGGAAAAAAGCACACGGAAAAGGTGTTTTGTTATCAATTGAAGTCAGGCTATTTCAGTGTGTTGTCACTGCCTTATTGTACTTCGAAGAACATAATGAATATTAATTAGAATCACCTCTATTTTTTGCAGCTGATGTACCCACAGACTTAATAACTAACTATCCCACTAATCTCTTTTCAATTACTTGCCAAGCTCTTGTTTCTACCTTTTAATTACTTTTTATTTTGTTTCATTAATCCTTTAGTCTGTAAGCTTACAAACTCTCAGTCATGGAAAACACTTTGTATGAAGTGTCATATGTATGATTGTAAGTTTAATGTTAGGGTCATCAACTCCCTTTATATCAGTCTGTGAAATTACATATTGTCATACCTTTGTTTTACTGTACCCGAGTGCTACGGAATGTGAAGGCGCTATCTAAATGAGAGGTAATAATAGTGAATACCTCTTCACTCTGCACAGGACTGCATCTCTCCTCCACTCTTGTTATCTTCTCTCACTACCATTTACAGTATTTTTCACAAGATGCTCAAACTCTGTTGGGTTTGCTTTGCAAGACTGTCCTGTGACTCATATGCTTGATAAAAATATTTTTTTATAGAATCCAGTCTCAAGCCACACCCCCATCTGAGAATAAGTGCCTCAAATCCCATAACACACAGCTACCTCTAGTGGATATATTTTTCTGACTTGCTCACTGTCCAGCATGCATCTCTCTAACTTTCTTATCTCTTAATTCCAATCATCCACTCTTGGTTTTAAACTCTTCAAAGTAGGAACTTTAACTTTTTTTCAACCATTTGTTCACTGTTTTATAGTATTCTATGACATTCTCTGTGCACACCTTATAATTTTTTCTCTAATATATTTGCGGTACCCATTTAATTTCATGGTAGCATTGTATATAATATAATATCACTTCATAAATAATGAATAATAATAATAAAAACAACAAGGTGCATATAGCATACATATGTAGTTCTAGGCCCAGGAAAAAGCAAGGGTTTGTGTTATTGAGTATGTATGGTTATGTCATGAAACATGATTACTGTTTGCTTGAGGGATAATGCATGTGTTTTGTTCTGTGTCAGTTTCTGTTGAATAAATCAGCACATTGTATGTGCTTAAAGCTAATGAGGTGTTGAAATTCAAAACAGAGAGCCATGCAAACAGAAATGCTTCTATTGGTGTTTATAGCCGCTGCTGGATATAGCTAGGATTAAACAGGAATAAGCACAAATATTGTCGTAATGCATGGTTTTAAAGAATCATAAAAACAAATATTCATAATTTGGAGAAATATAATTTATAGCAGATGTAACAAAGATAAATGTACCATAATAAAGTAACAATATTACTTGATTTTACTTTTAAATGTATTGTGCACATAAAGGGGAGAAGGAGGTTTTAGGAAGACTGAGATCCGGTAAAAGACTGCATTCCCCAGCTATTCACATGGTGGCCAAGAAGGTACTATAACCTCTCATTTTTTTAGATAAGTGCTACTCTTGCTCTACATTCAATGTTGATTAAAGCTAGAAACAAAACAAATGTGACATAGCTTGTGAAATACTAGATTTCAGGTCTCATTTGTTCCCATCCCGTCTATGCGTAGAATTGTTGATATTAACTTGGGACACACATTTTGTAGATTTCATTGTGAAAATTGAAGATGTGGGATATACAATAAGGGGTAAGACCCTGATGACTTCTAACTGAATTGTGGAACATAATAGAGTAAGGATCATCTGTGATATCAGCAAGCTACAGAAATGCTCTGAAACTTTAGCCAACACATGTTCAGTCTTCAGTCTGATCATCTCAAGTGCACCTCTCTTAACACCGAGTCATAGAAAGTTAAAATATACTGGGAGAGAAGAAATAAGCCTGAAATCATAACCATTTCTGAGGACAGCACCTAAAACAAATTATTTGAGGTTGTGAGTGAGACCCTCAGCAATTCCTGAGTCCTGCACAGTTTTGGGGTGGCAGCACCATACATTTGAGTGAACTAAGTACAAAAGTTACTGTATGGGCAGGTTGGGTAGGTGATCAAAACTAACTACCAGAAAAACCTTGTAAACCACAGGAAGGTGTACAACCATTGCCATTATTAGGTCAGTAGTGAACTTCTTATGGTATAGCTCAGTATTTGAACAAAAGAAGAAAATAAAAATGATTAATCAGGGCTTGTGCATTAAAATGCTTCAGAAGAAAGTGTGAGGAGCCCATAAGTCTGACAAGCATGTATAGTGCAAGTGCAGAAGTTAGAAGCAGAACGTTTGCAGCAAGCTAATACATTTTTGAAGCCATGATGGGGTATTGAAAGATTAAAGAAACCCTGCAGAGGTCACCCAGTAGAGTGTCAAATGTTTACGTAAATAATACTTTACAATTAAGTCATTATTTAAAGAAAAAGTCATGTAACTATGAAAACTTACATTTAAACATAATGTTGCAGGCAGACAGCTGCTTCTCTCCACATCCTATTAGATGTCCACACAGTTCAAATTTAATTTTTAAAATTTCCACTGACCCGTTTTCTTCATATACTGATTTTATTGCTAACCATATATTAAATTAACTATTCAACTTTCTTGCCTATTTGATGCTATTAGGCATTTTTAAAGTCAAATGTTCTTTTTTTCAAATGAAATTGAAATGTAACTTTGTCAATCAATGACTGATATTAACTTATATACTTTGTTTAAAGAACTACTGCGGTCAATTATTTTTCAATATAGTATTTAAATAACTAAGATTGATAATGGACAAATTGATTTTATAAAGCAAAATATAAAAACAACCTTTACATTTGTAATTTTTATATGCAATTTTTTTTTTTACTGTATGTTTACATTTTTGTTTATCACCTGATTCAATCTGTTACTTTTTCAGGTCATTGTGTCTTTGTCCTTGATCTCTATTACTGCTAATTAGATCACTGGCAGTTGTAGATGTCAAAACCGAATTGTGCCAATAGATGTTAACATTCATTGAAACTGTCATCCCAATTCGGGTAGTATCAAAAGAAACCAAAATGGCAGATCACACAGCAGCATATTTGCATGTAAAGGTAAACATTAGAGGCTGTATTATTTTTCTGTTCTAATAATGTTAAGCTTATTTTTACATATTGTAGTTCTTCAAAAGACTATATTTTAAATATAGGACTACAGTGACCCTTATTTTTTAGGCAGACATAGCTATGAATAACAACACAAAATATATTACATAGCTAACTCAAATTAATCTCAAATGTACATAATATTGTTATTCATATAAACATTCCCATTACACACAAAGTAGATCTACCATTTTATTAATCTAAATATGTAGAACACTTAAGTATACTCCCATGGTGAAAAGGCTTAACTTAGTTGCCATGGGGGTGCACTGCAATCCCCTTGGCTAGCCTTACTTACTTATTTTTAAAAGGGCCTGTGGGGATTAGTGGGGTCACCCTAGGCCTTGTTAGCATTGCTAGGGGTCTCCATAGCCACGCAGACATTGCTGGGGGTCTCACTGGGGCCTGTGGGCCTTGCTAGTGATCTCTATGGACTACACAGGCTTAGTGCTGATCCATGGAGGACTCTATTGGCCCCACTGGTCTAGAAGGGATCCTCAGGAGTCTTGATAGGCCCTGACGGCCTAGTGGGAATCTCTGGGGTCTTGATGGGCATTACTAGGGCTTCTCAAAGATTAATAGGGTGTAATGGGGTCTGTCTTGGGAAGGGGTCTTGGGCAGGTCTTAAGAGTGGCAAATGGTTGTGGGAGGGGTCTTGAGTCTTCCACCCCACCAACTTAAAAGTTCACCAGCCGCCACTGCAGGAAAGTACAAAATTCTCTATGAGGCAGCACAGAACATAAGAGAGAAATCAGAGCTAACAACACAAACTTATGTGAGATCATTGAAAGACTGCTTGTACCACCCTTTGTCTAAAAACAGTTTGTAACTGTGCCACAGTCTATAATGCTTCACAAAGATATTAATGCTTGTGTATGTTGCCATATTACAGATTAACTCTGGGGAAACATTAGCCCTTTCAGCCCAGTATGCCCTTGTGCAATGTGCTGTAATTCCTTTGTGAACTTACTTGTTCAAAACTATATATGTTGTGGTAATAGCTGTCTTAAGACGTCTTGTTATTGTAGCTTTAGTCACCTTCTGCCCTTTCCTTTGATCACTGCAGCCAATGTAAAGCTTCTATGATTTGACTTGTCTCTTCAATGTACTAACTGTCCAAAGTACAACATTTTTCCTCTTTCGTTTTGCAGATTTTAAGGGAAAACAACTGGTAGCATTTTATCTTGTCTCCTATGAAAGTTGAATCTTACTTTGGGACAACATTCTAGTCACACCTTTAGTGTTATATTATCCTGATTAATCATTAAAAAAAGGTTCTTGAGTACTTGCCATTCTTTTTGCTGTGGTACTGGTGATCAGAAACACTGCTTTTAATATTAAGTTGTAACACATAGTTTGGTTCCCACTTTGGAAGTTGAAGAACTCGGCAAAAAACTTTTAACTAGATAAACAGTGAATGCTGGAAAAAGTAGACAACACATAAATATCCTCTGTTTACATGTTTAGCACATTTTACTATTATATGCTACAAGTTCTCTTTTGTCAGTACCAGTCTCTCACGTCTGTTCTCTGTGCTGTGGTCTCAATACTGGGGGCTCCTTGCATCCCTGATTATGATTTTCAATGCCCTGATTAGTTTCTCTGTAGCCAAACACTTTACGTACTTACACAAAGACATTCACCTTTCTACACGACCTCCCCGTGTGCCTCTGCTAACTGTGAAAGTCCTATGTTCTCTGATTCTTTTACAAACAGTGCTGGCAGCTCTCCAAGGCAAGTGCCTGATACCAGCCGGAGCTGTGGTGTCTTGTCCCCTCAGTGTGTGTTACAACAACCAGGCACCATTTTACCATATCCTGCTCTCATACAATCAATTACTATATAACTATATACTGCAAAGAAGAATGAATGTATTAGAGTGAGCTCCTTAATAACTCATTTATGAGATTGGTAAACAGGTATTATTATACCATGTCTATTTCTTACCTATGTGCCCATTTGAAAGAATGTAAAACAAATTCCCTACACATTCTTGGTATGGACAGAAAGAATACTTAGGAAGGCAGGATATGGAGCATGGGTGTAGGAACTGGGGGGGACAACATGCTGCACCAACCCCCCCCCCCCCCCCCTCGAAGATTTTTCTATTTTTGTATGTATGTATATATAAGCTATTTTATGGCCTGTGTATACAATGAACTGTATCATCACAGAATTATTCTGGCTTCTACACCTCTGGGAGGGAGGTCTGTTTAATCTTGGTATGTCTGTCTGCCCTATCTGTAATGACAAATAGGCCTACTATGTGCTGTGCTGCATATAAAGGAAGTCCATATTTTTAAGGTGGTGGTGGCGGGGGAGCGGGGGGGTTGGTGGAGTCCTCTTTTGTTTTCAGAGAGAAGTGATGCACAGCTAAAATATATATGAAATAATCAAAGTTAACAAGGGTAATCATTACCCTCACTAAGTTGGATCTGACCACCTGGTTACGGACGTATGTTTTATATTTTTTTATGTTTTGTGATTGCCACCTGGATCGAACCTTTGTCTGAGTTATCATTTAAGACACTTTGCTGCCAGGACTGGGCGACAGACTGTCTGGCCACATTTTGATTTGAAGTTTTTAGTTTACCTCAGCAACTGGAATCCTACATCTGTCCTTGTGGTGTGACAGGATTGCCTCATGCGCTTCTCTTTTCCAAAATCTTTTGGTGTCCTCTGTACTTAGCTTCACTATGGTGGTCCATCTACTTTGTTCACATGATATATGACAATTGATGTTGGCATCACTTTAAAAATGGGCAATGTGCAGAAATAAAGAAAAGTGGAATTTTTTCAACATCTAACATGATGAAATAGTTGAAACAAGTTGAAAAATCCTAAATGAGTAACATGCCGAGACAGGGCATAAAACTATATCTAAGAAAAAACATACATTAATTACCATGTAAGATCCAAGAAAAGAAAATTTATTACCATGTAAGATCCAAGAAAAGAAAATTATGAACCACAACAGGAAATCCTGGTCAAATACATAACTTTACTAGAAAATTATCTGCAACTGTTTATGTCTTATGGGGAGTCGACTAATTATGTGCTAGAGCTGGCAAATATAGGCAAGACATTTTATTACTTAAACAAATTCTTTAAGATATTTGGTTTAATAAAATATACTGCCATATGTAATACATTTTTGTAGACATGTAAAAGCTTCCTATGATTTTTTTTAAACTCTTTACTAAAAAATAGATTTTATAGAATGATATCAATAGGACCTGAAAGGAAGGAAAAAAGAGAAAAGAGAGAACAAGAGAGGTGGTTGCAAACCTGCCATATGGACTAACAGCCCCATTAAATTAGAAGACCATAGCGGCATCAGCACACCCGCAAAGGCTGCGGGCTTGAAATTTGTCTGCGTTACAGAGCTATTAAATTGAACCATGCCGCAAGTTAGGGGCCATAGACGCAAACCTGTAAACCAAATATGATCAATTAGTTACAGGTTTAGACTGAGTCAATGGCAAATGAGATCATAGTCATTGTTTTAGTTTTGATTGGACCCGTATTCCAGAAATAATGCAATATTAATAAATCAGTAAATATAATATTCAAGTCCATGCGCGTTCCATTGACACATTGATTGCCAAGATCGATATAACATAGAAATTAAACAGAAATAAAAGTATTTTATATTGCAGGTTTGTGACCTTGAGAATTTTGTGCTTTTAATTTTAATACCCAACATCACTTTCCCTTTAATTGAAAATACAGTATTGTGCATATATTGGCTTTTACAGTGCTACGGGTAGGACTTTAACCCCCTCTTTGGCTCTATTTGTTTGAACGACAGTGGACTCGTAGCAATTTAATAGTGATTTTTCGAATGCAACAGTAACAGGCTTGACAGATTAAAGGATTTGCGGACGCGGAGTTCAAACTTCAAAGTTGTATTGGCTCTATCGCTTTTCACGAGTTATTAGAGGGGTTCTCTGAGTGGAGCAGGACCCCCAATTCATTCAGGCTTACTAAAGGAGTCTTGTAGTACCATATAAACCATATCTTTTCATAACTGATCATTGAGCCAGTAAAGTGCACTTTACCATTTTCATACATTTGTCCACTTGATTTATTTAACCAATGCTAGGTATGTTCTGCTATTGGGAGAAAGCAATACTTGGGATTCAGTCTGGATTTCCTACAAACACATGTTTTGTTAAGATGCTTAACTTGTTCCCATAACTTTTGTATCTTTGGACAATTCCACCAAATGTTTATTAATGTTCCACCTTGGGAGCAACCTTTTCAGCAATTTGGTTTGGGGATTGTATGCAGTTTAAAAATTAATTCAGGGGTATAATACATCTATATTTTATAAGACTGCTATTTAAATGATGTGCAGATGAAAGATCTTTGTGCTTCTATCAAATAAAAAGCCCCCGCAAACCTCTCTGTCAATGCTTTACATGAGATTATGTTGTGTAGTCATGCATAGGTTTTTTTTAATAAATATATACGTTAAATTACTATTTTCCAAAATAATATTTTTTCTTTGCTATTGGCAGATAAGATGCATTGTCTGTGAAATCTATGCCAGTAAAAGGCTGAAATTCACTGTGTACGCATTGTGCTAGCTTGAATTCTCTTTTGTTTAGTGATTAGATTACTGTGCAACTGTATTGTGGTTAATACTGTGACAAGGATGTGTTTAGATATTCAAAATTTCTTCTGTTATGTGTTTCAGGAATTTACATTTCTCTCACCTTATTTAAAAATATTATAAGCTATATTTATTTCCCAAAATAATCAACCAAGATAAGAACTGCCCCCCTCCCCCATAATTTGCTGTGTCACCTGTTTTAGGCTTTTGAAAAGATGGGCAAGTGGTTCCTACCATATGTCCTTTGCAAGTCCGCCTGGTTTGGTGGAAACCCAAGATCATTCATCAGATTGAATCTGTTCTTTTTGCCTAACAAACATCACAGGAATAACATTTAAATTGAAGCATACAGTAAAATACCCAAATTTGCCATCTCATATGAGGCCAGTTCCTCAACGTGATTTTATCAGGATTTGAATTTGTCCAAAAAACAGGCTGGATGTTTGGGGTCTAGATTTAAGGACTGGAATCTACCTCAGCTAGACACTAAAGTGTGTTTAAAACCTTGTACTTGCAAAAAAAACAATTTAGATTACCATAACAATATTTGCTAGGTAATGTATGCTTTTGGTCATAAACATAAAACAACAGAATGGCGCCTCTTCATTGACTCTAAAACTAGTTGGAAAGGCGTCCTTTCGCACAATGTAAAGACATTTCCTTATGTGCCTTTAGCTTATGGTGCCTAATATGAAAGAAACATGTGAAAAAAAAAAGAAATATATATATATATACCGTATATATATATATATATATATATATATATATATATACCGTATATATATATATATATATATATATATATATATATATATATATATATAAACGTGTTGGGTTTGCTAATTTGAAGGAAAAATTCTCTAGAGTAATAGAGTATGTGATGCTTAAATAAAATACAGTATTTTTGTGTGCCCTCAAGTAAGAGAATTGATTAGAGATGGACAATTTGAAGATCTGTAAAAACCAAGTTGAATAAACAGTATGGAGATCGTTTAAGTGTTACCATAACTTTTTGGGGACATTTTAAAGCACAGAATTATAATGACACTAGAGAATTGCCCGTCAAAAAATTAGACAAAATGCGCGAGACAAAACCGTTAGCGTAGCTGTGTATTTCCGCATTGTATAAGTTATTCTTCTAAAATGGCGGCTATGTGTGGTATGCGTCTGGTGGCGTTTTGCATGTTTAGAGACCTGTAGCCTTGTTTTCCTTTTGTTTAGCGGCCATTTTTTCTCTCGCTTAGAGAATTTTTTAGTGTCTAAACTCTTTTATTTTGAGTTAAATTGAGGTGTAACTTCATTTTTTGAGGTCTTGGATGCTCCCTCTTGCTGTAGGTAAGCTTTTTATGTATGTGTTGTGTGTATTTATTGTGTTTTTCATTTTTTCATGTCCGCGGGTTGCGGACAATTTTTGCGAGGTCGTAATTGGCGCTCCATGCCAGCAGTCTTTGGCGCTCCATGCCAGCAACTGAGGTCCTCGCTTTGCGAGGGAAGCAGGCTCGCTGCGCGAACCCGCAAACGTTAGCAACAACTCGCATGCTCACAACTATATATGTGATTGTAGTTGAACTTTTACATTCATTCAAACTTTTGGGATGTACTATGTTCCTTAAAATACATTCTTAGACTCTCATTTGGAACAGCTATTTCACCAAGACATCTTGTGCATGGAAAATGGGTATCAGAGCATGTGGAGTCATATAATGCTTGCTGACTTCAGATGGACACTTAAAAGGAATATTCCAGATGCCACGTATCAAGAAAATCATTACTTTTTAAGAAACATGCATAGTGTTAGAAATGTACATACATATACCATTTTTTTAGATTTAACTTGTGTGTCACATAAATCCCTTTTGCGATAGAGAACATTTAGTAACATTTGAATTCAGCAAAAAAGTTCTATTAGGATCACAGAGTATTTTTTGACAAAAAGTGATACAAGCAAACTGTAATTTTGTCCATTTAAATCTATAGTGGTCTGTCAGGTGGGGGATCGGCTAGGGCAATATGTGTACTACTATAGCTTCAGATATTGATAAACGAAGTTTAAGGTCAGTAAGAATCTTTTGCATTGTTTATATTAAATTTATAAACTTTAATTACATGTTTTAACAAGTTTTAGTAAAAATCTATAGATAAGAGTGAATTAGTGAGAACATCCATGTTAGAATCTAAGGGTCTCATTCAAATGCAATTTGGTTAATTGAATAGGGCTCTATATAAGCACTTATTTTTTTTTACAGAAGTGTTTAGTTAGTGAAGACCTTGCTTTTGGATAGAAGTTCACTAACTAAAAACTTCTGTAAAAAAATATGTTATGTGCTTATTCAATTGACCAAATCACATTTGAATGAGAGCCTAAAAGAGAAAGAAAGAAAAGGTAAAGCAGTTATGGTACCTCATTGTCTGTTTAATTAACAGTATATATAGCATAAAAACATAATAACCAATGGTACCCACCTGAACTTTTACATATCTTAACCTCTGACCTTCACTTTCAGGATCACTTATTTTATGAAAATCTAAATAATGTATTGCTCTAGAGAATATAAAATAAAGTCTGTCATTGCTTAGTGTCCCTGTACCTTTTCTCCTTTACAAAAGCATCACTGCTTATACATTATCAATCCAAACAAGCTTGGTATCACATGTCTACAATACAAAGATCATCAGTGCAGCAAGGATTCTTCAATGTTTAACAAACAATGCTTCAATTCAATGAACTTGTGCCGGCTTCATGTAATGTATACTGTAACTGTCGCTGGAACGCCATTGAGACAAATTGTGTATTTTTTGTATTTACTCCACTCATTGACCTTTGATGAATGACGCCCTGTGTGTTTTCTGTTACCTTGCCAGATGTGGTACTGTTGTAATCTGAATACTAATACGCAAAAAAAAAGCCATCTGTCTCTATGTATGCTTGTTTTCTATAGGTATTCTGCAATACACTTTTTAAACAAACATTTTGATTGCATTTTTCATCATATTTTCTACATATTGTATACAAAAAGAAAAAGAGGCAGATGAACGTCATACTAAAGAAATAAAGAATTAGTGTACAGCTGTAACTGAAGTAAATTGTACCTTGTTTATATATTGAAAACACATTTCTCAAGGCAACTATCTTTTTCTTTCAAAACATAACTGCATCTAAAACTAAATTCCATTGTTCACCAGCATCAATGACAAACCACTTGGCCTACTAGGGAATAAGACTGCTGAGAATTATTTGTTTTGCATTTGCTGTGTGGCAATGAAATTAAAGCAAGATTAAGTTAAAAGAAAAAAAAAATTACAGATATTACATTTTTGCATGATAAACGAGTGCTACAGAAAGTTAAACACTTAGGCCTCCATTCCATTAGTGCAGTAACATCCTATTTAACATGTTCTTAGAACTCCAGAAGCATTGAAAACCTAAGTACTGGAGCTATCCCATAGCTTCTGGGAAAATAAGTTTGTAAAACTAACTCACTCGGATGCAGGAGAGTGTGGCCAAAGTTCTCTAAGACCTAAAGTGTTCTCGCAGCCTGCTCACAGTAGACTCCAAGGCTTAAGCACAGCAGTCTACATACAGCCCTATTAGATTCCCTCAATGCTTAAAACCGTAACCCATAACGTACCCTGCAAGACTTACGACTATTAAATTGGCCCTGAAAAGCAAGCCCCTTGAATGGCGCGCCAGCAAATCATTTGATCTGTCAAGCCCGTAACTGTTACGTTCCAATCATGCTATTAAATTGCAACAAATTCACTGGCGTTCAAGCCCGTAACCCGCAAATGGAGCCAAAAGGCCAACGGGAACCAAAGAAGACCCGCTAGTGGGTTAAAGCCCTATCCGTAGCACTGTAAATGCAAATATAAATACACTATTGTACTTATAATAAAAGAGAAAGTGATGTTAGGTATTATAATTTAGCACAACATTCTCAGGCTTGCAAATCTGTAATAAACAATAATTTATTTTCACTTTTCACTTTCACTGCAATCAATGTGCTAATACATATAATGGAACTCGCATGGATGAGAATATCATATTTACGGCTTTATAAATATTGCATTATTTCTGGAATGTGGGTCAGAGCGAAACGTGTAATTGAAGCCGGTAAGACTTTGAAATCCAACCTCTATTTTTCAGTAACGTAATGATGACGATCTCTGTTGCCATTGGCTCCATCGAAACCTGTAACTACAGGTTTGACTAATTGATCATGTTCAAAGCCGCGCATCCAATGTTCGACAAATGGTTTACGGGTTTGCATCTCAATCTCGTAACCCGTGCCCTGCTCAAATTTAATAGCTCTGTAACTTGCCCAAATTTCAAGCCTGCAGCCGTTGCGGGTCTCACGTTGCACTTACGGGCTTGGAATTTAATGTGGCTAATAGTAAAGCTGCAAAATCGTGCCCACTATGTAAACACACTACACTTGCCCTAGTATCCCCCCATATTGCTATCAATCTATAAGAACCTCCCATGGCTGGGAAGCAGTTAGATAATCATACAAATAATGCAGGGGTTTGATGACCCCCTTCATAACCTCAACCTATTATGACCCCAGAAATGCCCCCAAGGAAGGGAAGTTTAAAGTAATGCATCTAATAAATAGGCAAACAGATCTCACAAGTTCAATTTAGTGCTTGCAAGACACGGGCACAATACTCATATTTGAACCAGGTATACTCTCATGTTAAAAATATATGTATATATGTATGTGTCCCCCGCCCTAATAATCTCTACCTACTATGAACCAGGGATCTCCATCGCAAGCCTCTCCCGCTCGCGGTGCTCATCATGAGGCCCGCAATGAGCGCCTTTGGCACTCATTGAAAACCTTTCCTCTCGTCTATTGTATAGGCCGCTCATTGCAGGTTTTGTTAACCTGCAAATTTTGTGCTTGGGAATGCCATGTGTCTCTTTCCACCATCTCCCACCCTTCCCTGTGTGTTTCTCCTCTGTGTGTCTGCTGAATGTTTGTGTGTTAGGCGCTGAAGGCCATATTTTCAAAGTCCTGTGTGCCTGGCGTTGTTGGTGTAAGTGTTACTGTGTTTGCAGTCGTGTGTTTTCGAAGTCCTGCGTGCCTGGCTTTGCTCAGTCTCGTTTTCATCCAGTTTCTGAATTTTTTACGTTTTTCGTCCGCCATTTTTTTCCTCGCTTTGCCCAAATATGGCTGAAAATCGTTTGTAACCTCACTCCCAGGCTTCCTGGCTGTCCCCCTGTGCTGCCTGTGAGTGTGTTATTATATTTGTTAAAAATGGTATGGGGTTTTTAGATTTACGCGCTTGGTTCGCAGTTGCAACACTCACAATGCAGCCTAAGTCCTGCGCCGTACACGGCTCGCCTCGCTTCGCAATGTTTTGCAGAGCCTAAGTCCTGCGCCGTACATGGCTAGCCTGCTTTGCAAGGCTTCACAGATGAGAGCCTTTGGCGCTCATACAGCCTTAGTCCTACGCCGTACACGGCTTGCCTCACAAGGCTTTGCAGATGAGTGCCTTTGGTGCTCATCCAGACTAAATGGTGCCTCGCTACGCGAGACTCGCAAATCGTCACCAACATCGTAAGCGTTCACAACACTGACAACTATATATGTGGTATTTATATATATGTATGTGTTTTTTAATTGCCAAACTATGTAATAGTTTTTTTTTTTCTACACATTTCTGATAATCTTCCACCCAGCAGAGGGCGATCATGTCTTATGTTTATTCTTTGCAGCTTTCCAGAGAGTTCTCTAGTCAATGCAGGACTCACATGGGTGCTGCTATTCAGATCCGTGCAAGTGATATACAGTGCAATGTTAATGCCCTTGTTCATGATCTACTAAACTTAAAAGGGATATATAATTGTTATTGTATTTATTTAATTGTGGTCGATTACTATTAGTTTACTCGTGACAGCCAAATACAGTACATAGCATTGTTTTGTGTTTTCTGATATTGTAGTATGTGATCCAAAGTTGATCATTTTGCTTATCTTTATTGATTAACATTTAGGCATAGGAAATGTAATAGATCTACAAAGTTCAAGCAGCCTCATACCTGGATGCAAAATTAAACAATTGACAATGAATCAAAAACAAATTTATTGGACAACTCTAGGTTTTTGAGTCTCCCAAAAAAATATCACAGGGGTTTAATGCAAAAAAAATTATAACATAAACCGGCAATTTGCTTTGCACAAAACAAAAATTACAAATATATTATTTAAATGTAAATTCAATAAATAATATAGAAAAAGATTGCAGCCAGGAATAACTTAACTATAATTACTAATTATTACCTGCACAGACGAGTCAATGTTTTAGCTAGTGAAAAATTACAAACTTTAATTTATTAACTGTTATCACATATTACAATTGTCCAACTACGAGACGTCATCACGCTGTTTGCTCGAGCACTTAGGCAATGAGTGCCGAAGCGCTCATTGCCGGCGAGCCTCACATAGCGAGGCGAGACATTAAACTGGGAGCACTTAGCAGGACTTAAAAAAAATACGAGACGAGGGACTTAGAAAAAAAAAAGATACGAGAAGCAAAAAATGACAATATTAGTGGCTGAACCAAAAACCCGAAAAACACACTAACTACACCCCAAAAAATTACAAAAACATCACAGACTGCATGGGGCTATAGCCAGGACGTCTGTGAGTGAGGTGGAACGCAAATTAATCTCGATTTAGACGATTTTTGCCACTCGAAAATCGCCTAAGCGAGGAAAAAATGGGCGCAGAAATAAATGAAAACAAGGCTATACGACCTCGAACCGCATAAAACACAGCCAGCCACGTATGTGGTAGAAAAATACTAATAGGAAGGATGGAAAATAACCGCGGAAAGCGTAAAACATAGACTAAAGGCACCATTTTACAACACTAACTTACACATTTCCACATTAACATGGTTTTGTCTCGCGCATGCAGCCTATATATAGGGCACACTTGCCACAGAACTGACACTTTCTCCTCAGGTGATGACAGTCTGACTGGACATTTTTTGCTGTCGGAAAATCTAAAGAGATTTTTAGCTCTTCAGGATACTGATTGATGAATATTACATTGAAAAGGGTACAGTATATTAATAATGTTTAGTAAATAATTAATTATTAATAAATTAAAAAAATCAAATGGAGGAAACAAGAATTGACGCTTGATTTTGTTTAGCAATACTTTCATGCTTACCTGTTTGTAAGATATTAATTCATTGAATTAATTCATTATTCATTGAATAATGAATTAATAATATACTTTAATTGTTTAATTATTAATTAGTAATCATTAAGAAAAAAAGGTTAATGTTTATTAATACATGATTAATGCAAAAACAATTGCAAAGACATTTACACATTGATCCATTAATTATTAATGTACATTATTTAATTAATTAATTATTAGTAATCATTATAAACCAAAAAAAAAAAATAATTGCAATGCGTTTAGTTTAGGAATATATTAATGCTTACATATTTAGAATATATGTAGTCAGTGATTAATTGATTATTAATGTACATTAATTTATGAATTTGTAATTAGTAAGATTAAAAATGGGGGGAAAAAGGACCAAAAACAAAATGTATAATTTAAGATGCACTGACATATCTGTGATGATGCGGATTGCCTAATAGGGAATAATTCAAATATTACAAATGCTTTAAAAAAATGTGAACAGTTTCAGTTGAATCAACACAGAGAGTGATGTTTGCAGCCTTTCAACACCATAAACAGCACCTTTACATTTCATTAAATTATGTTCTTGGCAAAAAAAAAAAAAAATATATTTAAGTCTTCTTAGTTGGAATTGATGACAGTTATTGATAAATTTACGTATATTAATATATTAATTAATTAATTATTAATTAGTAATCAGGACCAAGAAAATGTTTTTGTTTTACAATACATTGATCAGTATTGCTTTAGTGTTTTCCATCTTTGTTAATATATCTGTGTTGCTGCTGATTGACTGATAGGGATGAAGCAGTGCAGAGGGGTTTGGGTTTTTAGAGCACTGGGCTGACTTTTCACTTCGGTACAAACTCTATAGCAGGGATGGATTGCAACTTAATGATGATGGAACTTTTGTGCTAGGGGATAGGAAGGCAGAACGGCTGGGGGAGTTTTTAAACTTGTAGGTGGGGGGATGCACTATATAGAAAAATTGGGGTAAAAGAGGGAAAGGGATGAATTAGTTACCCATGGGGGAGGAGAAGGGGGGAGGGTTACAATAGACAGTAGGGAGAGCCTCAAATACAGTGGCAAGCACTTCACAATGGCAGAGCCATAGCAACATAAAGTGTATGCTTGGTAATGCAAAAAGGTTGCCTGGGAAAATGGCGAGCTAGAATTATGAGCGGTACAAGAAAAATAGGGCTTAATAGGCAATACTGAAACATGGTGGGATGAATCTCATGACTGGACTGTTAATCTGGATGGTTATAACCTAATTAGGGAAGATAAGGGAAATGGAGAAAGAGGAGGAGCGATCTGTCTGTATGTTAAGCCTGAATTTAGGCCTATAGTCAGAGAAGATATTTATGCTGGAACAAACGACAACATTGAATCTTTGTGGGTTGAGCTAAATAGTGGAGGAGCTAATTCTAAATGCATATTGGTGGTAGTATGCTATAAACCCCCAAATATAATTGAAAGTGAGGAAATAAAATTATTGTTACAGATTGGAAATGCAGCTAAGCATGGGCAAGTTCTAATAATGGGAGATTTTAATTACCCTGAAATAAACTGGATAAATGAGACCAGCAGCTCAGCTAAAGGGAACAGGTTCTTGAGTTAACTCAGGGATTATTATCTGGCCCAGGTTATACAAGAGCCTACTAGAAATTGGGCCATCTTGGATTTAGTCATCACAAGTAATATTGATATAAAATCAAATGTTAAAATAGGGGAACCCTTGGGGAACAGTGATTACAACACAGTCTCATTTGAGATTGAATACAAAAAACAGACTTGAAAGCGCCAACTAAATCTCTAAATTTTAAAAGGGCTAACTTTAATGGGCTAAGGGCAGCAATACTACATATAGACTGAGACAAAGAACTTACAGGGAAAAATCCTGAAAATAAATGGACAACATTCAAATCCTTACTAAATAAGCATACTCATCGGCATGTACCATGTGGAAATAACATTAATAGGAGTAAATCACATCCCATGTGGCTTAACAATGACTTAAAGATCATGATAAGGAAAAAAAACATTTAAATTATACAAGAAGGTGGGAAAAGAGGCAGCTTTATGTGACTATAAGGAAATAAACAAGGCTTGCAAAAGGGCTATTAAATTGGCTAAAATAAAAAAAATGAGAACTAATCCTAATATATTTTTTAAATATATTAAATGGGAAGAAGACGAGGAAGGAAGCTATAGAAACATTACAATGTAACACAAGCCGTCTGATAATTAGTGACCAGGAAAAGGCAGATGAGCTAAATAGGTTCTTTTCATCGGTATACACAAGGGAGGTACCAGTGGTTGGGACACCACAACGTAATGGGGCTACACAACCATCACTAAATAATTGGTTAACGCAGGAAGAAATCCAAAAGAGATTGGAGAAAATAAATGTTAATAAAGCCCCAGGTCCTGATGGAATACATCCAAGGGTACTGAGGGAGCTGGGTTCTGTATTAGCCAAACCATTATATCTAATCTTTCAAGACTCATTCACTACAGGGTCACTACCGGATGACTGGAGAAAAGCAGAGGTGATACCTATATTTAAGAAGGGAGCAAGAGCAGATCCGGGGAATTATAAACCAGTGAGCCTCACATCTGTGGTTGGGAAGCTTTTAGAAGGGTTAATAAGGTACAGAATAAAAGAATATGTCTATTTGAACAAGCTCATAGGTAGCAGTCAACACAGATTTATGAAGGATAGGTCATGTCAGACCAATCGAATTAGTTTCTATGAGGAGGTTAGTAGGAACTTGGATCAGGGCAACTCAGTGGATGTAGTCTTTTTGGATTTAGCAAAGGCTTTTGGTACAGTGCCTCATTGGAGACTTTTGAGCAAACTAAGGGATACAGGAATTGCAGTAAATATCTGCTCATGGATCGAGAGCTGGCTAAAAGACAGGAAGCAAAGGGTTGTTGTAAATGCAACATACTTAGATAGGACTAATGTGGTAAGTGGGGTTCCTCAAGGTTCAGTATTAGGTCCTCTCCTTTTTAGAATATATTTATTAATGACGTAGAAGTAGGAATCGAAAGTAGTGTCTCCCTTTTTCCTGATGACACTAAGTTGTGCAAGGTAATTAAATCAGATGATGATGTACTTTCCCTGCAAAGGGATTTGCATAAATTAGGGAAATGGGCAGCTAAATGGCAGAGGAGATTTAATATAAAAAAAATGTAAGGTTATTAATTTGGGAAGGAAAAATAGCCATGCAATTTATAATCTTAATGGAGCAAATCTAGGCGTATCAGATATTGAAAGGGATTTGGGAGTACTACTGGACAACCACCTAGGTAGCAGTGCTCAATGCCAAGTAGCAGCTGCAAAGGCAAGTACAATATTAGCATGTATTAAGAAGGGTATAGATGCAAGGGAAGCAAATATAATTCTGCCACTATACAAATCTCTAGTATGCCCTCATTTGGAATATGGAGTACAATTTTGGGCATAACTTCATAAAAAGGACATTTTAGAGCTGGAAAAAGTACAGAGAAGGGTAACAAAACTAATAAGGGGAATGGAGGGGCTAAATTATGAAGAAAAACTAACCAAATTAAACATTTTCGCCAGAAAAAAGGCGTCGACGATGGGATAGGAATACCTTATTTAAATACATCCAGGGTCAATAAAAGGCTTTGTCAAGTGAACTTTTTATAGCAAGAGATTTTCAACTGACAAGAAAACATCCCTTGAGGTTAGAGGAAAAAAGATTTCACCTTAAACAAAGAAAATGGTTCTTCACAGTTAGGGTGGTTAAACTATGGAATTATCGACCAAAGGAGGTGGTGACAGCGAATTCGATAGAGAACTTCAAAAAGGGGTTAGATATATTTTTTGAATAAAGAGGGCATTCAAGGTTATCCTACATAACTAGAGAAAGAATATTGATCCAGAGAGAAAATTGGCAAAGTTTCAATGTTTTTATTTTCTGTTAGCCTTCCTCTGGATCAATTAACAAATAGTCCACATATTAAAAAGATCAAGAGAGATCTAAAAAGGTTGAACTTGATGGACTAACAGTCTTTATTCAACCTCAAATACTATACTATTATTAATTAATTAACAACTAATTAATTAATAACTAATCCGCATATTGCAGATCAGAGGATATCTTAAAAGGTCAGACTTGATAAACTGAAAGTCTTTTTTCAACCTTAATTACTATGTAACTTTGTAACAGGGAGGATGTGTAGGGTGGTTGAGGAGGGAAGGGGGGTTGAGGAGAGAGGATGATGAGGGGGTTGAGGAGAGAGGATGAGGAGGGAGGATGAGGAGGGGGGTTGAGGAGGGTGATAAGGGAGAGGGAGGGAAAGAGACACAGGAAAGGTAGAGGGGGGAAGAGACAGAGGGGAGGGAGAGGGGGGAGAGACACAGGGGAGGGAGAAGGGGGAAGAGACACAGGGGAGGGAGAGTGGGGAAGAGACACAGGAGAGGGAGAAGGGGGAAGAGACACAGGGGAGGGAGAGTGGGGAAGAGACACAGGGGAGAGAGAGGGGGGACACAAGAAAGGGGCACAGAGGGCACACAAGAGGGGGACACAGAAGGCACAAGAGGGATACAGGGGGCAGCACATTTCCCACCCTCTGCTTATACCCGAGTCACTAAGTTTTCCCAGTATTTTGTGGTAAAATAGGTGTATACAGTATATTAATTAATTAATGATTAGTAATCAATACAAATAAAAAGGTTTGATTTATCAATACATTGAAGAATATGCTTTTATGTTTTGCATCTATGCCAATATATCTGTGTTGCTGGTGATTGAATGATAGGGATGAAGAAAATATTACAAATGATTTCAATCTTGTTTCAAAGTTTCATCGGATCTGCAGCTAACTAAACACAGAGAGTGACGTTTGCAGCCTTTGAACACCATAAAGATCACCTTGACAGGTATATCATTTAATTATGGCGTTAGGGAACAAAAAAGGCTACATTAAATGTTCGTAAAATGGATAACAGTTATTGATTAATTAACGTATAATAATATCTTAATTAATTAATAATTAATGCAATAAAAGAACAATTTTTAACATGCTCTTATATATCTGTCTTCCAGCTCATTTATGTACATTGTTTTTGGAAATATTAATTGATAATAAGATAAAAAACAACATGAGGTTAGAAGACTTTAGAACATTTTTTTTTTACTAAGCACTTAAATATATGGAGTTCATTCAATCAAGAAGCAATGGAATTCAATGATTAAAACTTATTTTCATGAAATTTCACAGATTACTCATCTCTGTACCTGACTGTAGACAGAGAGTGAATTTGCAAGGATTTGGACACAAAGAACAGCAAGTTCACAGGTATATGATTTTAGCATGCCCTTATGGTTTGGGATTGATGACACTTATTGATTAATTCAGGAAAGTATATTTATATAATATATTGATTTAGGGATTCATAGGGAGCGATATAACCACATAGCATATTATTTAAAATGAACATTTTAGGGAATGAACATCTATCCAAAAATAAAGTTTTAATAAATTGTTTTTAAAAAAGTGCTTATATTGTGCCAGATTGCTTGGAACAACTTGCAAATGAATGAGGTTTTTAAGATGTCATTTTGCAAAAAAAAAAAAAGAAGGGAAAGAGCAAGATATATATGCTTAAGTAATTATGTTTTAAAGAACATCAATTAGACATCTTATCTAAATTCAATGCATCTTTAAGAAAATGTTACATTCTTTTATAACACATCTATACTTTGATAATAGCTGTTTATGTTTGATCTTCTTTATTACAATATAAGTAACTTTTTAGGTTTAACATTGATCTCATGTTTGGATTAATTCACTAATGTATATTCATTTAGTAATGAATTGATAATTCAGTAGTCCTAAAATAAAATAAAACATTCAATATATATGTGCAGTCCCTTTGATATTTAATGTATGTCAATAAAAAAATCCCAAAATCATTTATTGCATCGAACAAAATAAAAAGATTTTAAAATGTTTGCATTCTTTAATTAATCCTATGATTGAAACCAGCTACAAACAATATGTACAGAAACCCAAAAAAAAAAAAACTTACACCTCTATTTACAATTACAGATGACAATGGCAGATAATGGAGAAGACAACTTTGAACGCAAAAGAAGATTGGCAAGGGAAAGGAAGCAAAGGTGGAGAGATGCACAGTCACCTGAAACTTCCCAACGCTTAAGAGAAGAAGAGCGACAGACACTTTTAAATGAAAGAAAAATGAGTAAGAAAGCACAAAGTAAGTATGCTGGGGCTTCAAATAAACGAAAAAGTTAACTAAAACATGTCTGTGAACCATTGCCCAATGATACTATATTGCCTATTGACACCAATGTTCAGACACATGACACCAATGTAGATATAGAAAGTTGTAGTGATATCTATGTTGAGTAAGTGCATGCAAATGTGTTTATTACAGCACTAAAAGTAGACACTCATTATTGTGGATTACGTAATGTTGTTTGTCAGTTTTGCGGGGCCTATCATTTTCTAAAGGAAAGACCAACTGATGGAGATTTCATTAGTTGCTGTCAGAAAGGAAAGGTAAGACTTCCACAAAGACACCCATTTCCAGATTACTTACAAAGTATCATGAGCGATCCAACATTTCCAAATTATACCAATTCAAAAAAAAAAAAACATAAGGTCTTATAACAGTGCAATTGAATTTGCTTCAATGGGTGCCACATTAGCAGAAAATGTCCCAGGACATGGCCCTTACTGTTTTAGAGTTCAAGGAGAAATTTACTACCGAACTTCACATTTACACCCACAAGAAGGAGAGCAAAGAACATTTACACAGTTATATGTCTTAGATACAATGCAAGCTGTTGAGAATGACACTTCCAGAAATAAATAGTGTTTGCACATAGTCTTTGAAGAGTTGGATAAAATTATGGCCAACAACCCATACACTCAAGCATATAATTAGAACAGCTTGAAAAAGAACAACAGGAACATGCTCAAAGACATTAATTGACAATGCCAAGAGTAAATATGGTGTTAAAAAGAGATTGCAACACTGATCAAAGACGGTATAATTTACCAACAGTCAATGAGGTTGCCATGGTTTTTAAAAATGAAGATGGTAAACCACCTTTTCAGCGGGATATTAGAATATATCCTTGCAATGATGAACAACCTTTTATAAACATAAATATATTAAGCTGTAATTTAGATCCAATGACATATCCCATTTTCTTTCCAAATGGTGAACCTGGATGGGAACCAAAATTACAATTGCAAAGTTATCCCGATAGTAAAGTTCGTGTTAGGTGCAATATTTCTATGCTGGAATATAAAGTGGCACAAACTGCTATTCAGGATTCTTTTAATCCAATTTTAAGTGCGGGCAAACTCACTCAACAATGGATTATTGATTCCTATCTACAAGTCAAAGCAAATAATCAAAATTTCATAAAATGTCAACAAAATAAGCTTTGAGTAGAACACTATTGTGGATTGATGGATTATGTTGCTGAACTGGCTACCAACAGAGACATTACAGCTGGAATAGCAATTATTTTGCCATCCACTTTCCAATGATCTCCTCGCAATATGCAAGAAAGATATAATGATGCCATGGCTATTGTCACAAAATTTGGCAAACCAGATTGATTCATTACATTCACATGTAATCCACATTAGCCAGAGATCAAGGTAAATTGGAATCTGGGAAAAACTACTTCTGACCGACCAGATTTAGTAGCAAGAGTATTTAAAATCAAACTCAATTCATTAATACATGATATAACTAAAGCACAGTTATTTGGAAAATGTGTGGCTTTTGTTTACACCATTGGATTTCAAAAAAGGGGACTGCCACATGCTCACATACTTTTAATCCTGCAGGAAAAAGATAAGTTGAATACTGAAGAGAGTGGATTCAGTCATTACTGTTGTATTGCCAGATCCAGAAAAAATATTCAAATTTTTTTGACATTGTTACACACAGAATGATTCATGGTCCATGTGTAGATATGAATCCTAATTCACCATGTATGGAAAATAAAAAATGTACAAAATAATTTCCCAAACAATTTCAAATGCAAACTTATGCTAATTGTGATGGATACCCTTTGTATAAAAGAAGACAAGGACAAACAGTTATTATCCGTGGACAAAAGGTTGATAATAGATTTGTCGTTCCATACAATGCACATTTGATCATGAAGTACAATGCACACATAAATGTGGAATCTTGCACTTCTATTAAATACATCAAATATGTGTATAAATATATATACAAAGGCTATGATGCAGCAACTGTTATTGTGCAAGGTGCAGCGAACGAAAATCCAATTTTACATGACAAACTTTTTAATTATTTAGATGCTCGTTATGTCAGTGCTCCTGAAGCAATGTGGTGGCTTCTGAAATTTGAGATGCATGATCGGTCACATGCGGTGTATTGTTTAGCTGTACATTTACCACAAAGTCAGTTTGTTTGCTTTACTGCAGGCAATGAAAGAACTGCCTTAGCTCAAAGTGAACACAGAGATACAACACTTGCTGCATGGTTTAAATTATACTGCCAGGATACGCAGGCCAGACAATTTTTATACATTGAGATTCCATATCACTATGTATTTGTAAATGGTCTATGGAGACAATGAAGAAGAGATACACATAAAATTATACCACAAATTTATATCGTCAGTCCAAAAAACATTGAACGTTTCAGTTTAAGATTACTTCTTTTACATGTTCCTGGTGCACAAAGTTTTGAACATTTACGCACAGTGAATGACACAGTTTGTTATATTTTCCTATTAGCTGCAAGACATTAAAACTTCATAGCTGATGACACAGAATGGGAGAAGTGTCTGGAAGAAGCAGCACTTTGTCAAATGCCAAAGCAAATGAGAGAACAATTTGCGTTCATTTGCATCTTTCGCAATGTACCTGATGCATTTACTTTGTGGGAAACATTTAAATTAAATATGTCTGAAGACTTCTTGAAACGTTACAATAAGCCAATAGCACTGTTAAAAACTTTAATGGAAATTCAAGAACTATTGCTTGCTCATGGATTAAATTCTGCAAGTTTTAATTTGCCTGATCCAGGACTTATAGATGACATCAACTTTGATGATTATGACACTGAGCTACAAAAACAAAAAAACAGAAGAAAAACTGGCAACTTTAAATACTTTACAATTAAAATCATTTAATGCCATCACAAATGCTACAGATGATGAAATGGTCAAAGACCATTATTTCTATCTAGATGGCCCTGGTGGATCAGGAAAAATGTATCTGTACAATTGTTTAATGAGTTACATTTGAGCACAGGGTCAGATAGCAATGTCATTTGCAACAACTGCAATTGCAGCACTTTTGTTAGACAGTGGTAGAACGGCGCATAGTGGATTTAAACTGTCAGTTCCCATTTTGGAAACATCAGTGTCAGATATTCGAGTGAATTCTTTACAAACTAAAACATTTAAACAAAGTACCATATATACTCGAATACAAGCTGAGTTTTTAGCCCTTTTTTTAAGGCTGAAAAGGGCCCCCTCGGCTTATACTCGAGTCACCACCCCGTGTCTCTTTCCCCCATGTCTGTCTTTCCCCCCGTGTCTATCTTTCCTGCCATATCTCTCTTCCCCCGTGTCTCTCGTCCCCGTCTCTCTTTCCCCCCTTGTGTCTCTCTTTCCCCCCCATGTCTCTCTTTCCCCTGTGTCTCTCTTTCTCTACCACCACCCTTATCAACAATCCCCCATCCCCAACTCCCCATCCTTATCCTCAACCCCCCCATCCTCAACCCCCATCCTCATCCTAAACCCCTCACTTTATTTAGTGAGGGGAAAGGGAGAAGTATTTAGAGGGGTAAAGTGAGGAAGGGATTTAGGATGAGGATGGGGGGGTTGAGGATGGGGGGATTGAGGATAAGGATGGGAGGTTGAGGAGGGAAGTTGAGGAGGGGGGTTGAGGATGGGGGGTTTGAGGGGGGGTTTAGGATGAGGATGGGGGATGAGGATGGGGGGTTTAGAATGAGGATGGGGGTTGAGGATGGGGGGCTAAGGATGGGGGCTGAGGATGAGGATGGGGGTTGAGGTTGAGGAGGGAGGTTGAGGAAAGGGGTTGAGGATGGGGGGCTGAGGATGGGGGGTTGAGGGTGGGGAGGATGAGGATGGGGGGTTGAGGATGGGGGGGCTGAGAATGAGGATGGGGGGTTGAGGATAGGGGATTGAAGATGGGGGGTTGATGATGGGGGTTAAGGTTGATAAGGGGGTTGAGGATGAGGGGGTTTAGGAGAGGTTGAGGATGAGGAGGGGGTTGAGGAGAGAGGTTGAGGATGAGGAGGGGCTTGAGGAGGGGGTTGAGGAGGGAGGTTGAGGATGAGGAGGGTTTTGAGGAGGGAAGTTGAGGATGAGGAGGGGGGTTGAGGAGAGAGGTTAAGTAGGGGTTTGAGGAGGGAGGTTGAGGAGGGGGGTTGAGGAGAGAGGTTGAGGATGAGGAGGGGGGATGAGGAGGGAAGTTGAGGATGAGGAGGGGGGTTGAGGAGGGGGGTTGATGACTGGAGTTGAGGAGGGTGATAAGGGAGGGGAGTGATAGAGACACAGGGAAGGGAGGGGGAGGGAAAGAGACACAGGGGAGGGAGAGGGGGAAAGAGACAAAGGGGCGAGAGAGGGTGGAAGAGACACAGGGGACAAAAGAAAGGGGCACAGAGGGCACACAAGAGGGGGACACAGAGGGCACAAGAGGGATACAGGGAGCAGCACATTTCCTACCCTCAGCTTATACTGGAGTCACTAAGTTTTACCAGTATTTTGTGGTAAAATAGGTGCCTCGGCTTATACTCGGGTCTGCTTATACTCGAGTATTTACGATAAATTAATTATCATAGATGAGGCAACAATCATGTCATGTCATGCTTTGCAATGTATTGATAGATTCTTAAAAGAAGTGATGGATAATAATTTGATATTTGGTGGAAAGGTGATGCTGTTAGGAGGAGATTTTAGGCAAACATTACCTGTTGTGCCACATGGAAATAGAACTGATATCATTTGAAACATGTATCAAGACAAGTAAACTGTGGAAAATATTTACACATTTATAATTAGAATTAAATATGAGATCTGAAGGCCAAAATTAATTCAATGATTGGCTCATTCAAATTGTAATGGGTCCAGATTAATTGTGCACAAGTTAAAAGATCATTTTATACATGCAGAAATTATGACTGGAACCCATAAAGGTGAACACGTTTTTATACCAAGAATTGATTTAGCTCCAAGTGAGAGTGATTTGCCTTTTGTCTTTCAAAGGAGACATTTATTTCGGAATTTCCAGTTATCATGGCATTTGCCATGACCACGAATAAATCCCAAGGACAAACTTTTAAGTCTGTGGGTATTTGTGTACAAGAAACTGTTTTTGCACATGGACAACTCTATGTTGCTTTTTTAAGGTGCACAAATCCAAATGAGATTAAAGTTTCAGTTGAAGACAACCCAAGTCAGGGTGATCTACTACACGTTGGCCGTATTTTTACAAAAAATATTGTGTACTACGAGGTTTTGTCATCACAGATAATAGTGGTTTCATTTGAAGGAAGAAATTGAAGGGCAATTGGCCTCTTCTTAGTGGTACACTATTTCAGTTACAAAAATATGTCAACTATTTCAGAAAAATACAGTAATAACCAACAAAAAAGGAAGAAAGGAAAAAAAGGGAAAAAAAGCCCTCTCATATATATAGAAATAAAAGGCTGCTGTGCTCTTTGAAAAAAAAAACAGTTTCAAGGAAAAATAAAAAAATGGAATGTCTTGGAAGTCAGTTTAGACAGGATTGGCTCCACAAAACAGTTAGTTTGCATTTTAGTAATTTTACTGTTTACAATTGAATATGTTTCTTTTAGGTTTGTAAGCTTAAAAATATGTTTGAAAAGGACTGATAAGTTGATGCTTTCTTTGTAATTAAGGTTCAATGTTAGTAGCAGCATCATCATTTGTTGAAAAAATAAAATGCTGCATGATATATAAATTATTGATCAAGGGACAAATCCGATTTCCAGTTAATGGAGTCAGGAAGGGATTATTTTTGGACAAGACTTTCAACAAATTTACAAAGTTGAAATTACATTTATTGAAATTTGCCTTCCTCTGGATTAAATATTCAAGGTCAATATAGTTTAAAATAAATTAAGGTTAAATGTTATTATCTTATGTTACTGTTTGCATTGTTAGCATTGTATGTTAAAAAGTTAGCAAAATTCATTTATTGAATGTTAAAAAAGATTTATGTTATTTGCAGCAGAAACATTTGTTAACAAAATTCAATGTATATTTAAATATAAATTATTTATCCAGGGAGTAATCCGATCACCAATTATTGGGGTCAGGAAGGAATTCATTTTTCCCCCTTTTGAGACAATTGGCTAAGTTGCAATGTTTTTTTTAATTGTTTGCCTTCCTCTGGATTCAATATCTATGTGCTTTACCAGGAGTTTAAATACAAGTTTGTATGTTAAAAAACATTCTGTCATGGTTGAAGAGACACATTTACAAAAAGTTGAACGATTTCATGTTAGTATTGATAAAAATAAAAAATAAAACATTACCCACTGTTTACAATTTAAATTGAATATTAGAAACATTCATGTAATGGTTCAAAATACGTATTCTGAGAAATTTGATGTATTGTTAAATTATTATTCCATACATGATAATTACAAAGTTTGTTATGGTTTAACAGTACATTAAAAAAAAAAAAAAAAAAATTAAAGAAATATTTTTGTATGTCTTTGTAGATAAGAAAAAAAGTGTTAAAGAATCACATTGTGTCACAAACAGCATTTCCAGCTTTAAAATTCTATTGACCGTCATTTTTTGACGGGCAAGTCGCTAGTATATATATATATATATATATATATATATATATATATATATATATATATATATATATATATATATATTCAAGGGAGAGTATGATCCTATTGTAGAAAGTACTATTAATCATATTATAGTCCAGATTATTATGATAACTTTTCAACATAACTGAATGCCTCCCATGTGCCACCAAGATGATTTAATGTGTGAGGAAACAACTAATGTATGCCCCCCATTCAAAAGGCAGTATTACTTTTTTTACATTTCAATTGACCTTGACTAAGCGAGAAACTGTGCCAGAAAATGTCTATTTCATTGGTCTCAGTGAGAGCGACATCTTTCACTGACACAATTACTTCACTGATTTTATGGAATTTATACCACTTTGATCAATGGTAGTAAATGGCATGGCAATAAGCTTCGATATGTCAAATCCATAGTTGCTGATTATATATATCAGAACTTTAAAGTTTTGCAGGCATGATGATAAGATTAAAGTTACTGCTGTACTGTAAGAAAGAACAATGAAATAGTATGAAAATGAATAGTAAAGTCATGCAAAATTTGTTTCACTAAATATACATTTCTGCATCAAAAGATATTAAAAGAGCTGTAATTCAGGAACTCTTAAATACAAATCATGGGTACTACCATAGTGAACATTTTACTGCACTCTTAAAATCTTGCTAGCTGCCCATAATATAGCACCCAAATCCTTCATTAATTTGTATTGAGTTGAAATTTTAATTTAAAGGGCCACTTAATTCAGCACAACTTGGAGCACACCACTGTAAATATCTCCTAAAAGCATGTTGAAATACTTTTTAAATGTTTGATATACATGCATTTTTCCCCCCGAAAACTTCATAAATGAAATCTCTGTTTACATTAGTCACTAGCATGCCCCCAGAAAGACCGACAGCAACTGCTCCATGTAGTGAGCATAAGCAAAAAAAAAAAAAAAAGTTAACCCTTCACAAATTCATCTGTGCAGAGAAAGGGATGCTGGAAACACTTGCATAGGACAGTTGTGGGTTAACACTTCCTGCCACATTCCTAAGTTCAGAGAAAAACTATAAATCTTTGTATTCTCTGTGCCTTCACAGCACAGTGTTGGCAGCTGCTATTAATCATAGAATAGTCATTTTTTAGGTGTTATTATTGTAATAAAAAAACAAAAAACACTAGATCATTTTAACATACAATAATGTCCTCTAATGTCCTCACAACATGAAGAGCACTTATAGTGAGGTAAATGTCCATTTAATTATTGCCAGGGTTCTATGAATCAAGAAAAGTAAAGTCTGTGACATTGGGAAGAGTCTATATAAGGTCATTGGGGCACGGCATATAGAGGTCGATATGGAATGAAGCGGAGGAGTCTATATGATTGGGAGGAGCCAATGTAAGTGGTGGGGCCAGGTCTCTGTCTTCTGCCCCACCAAATTGGAAGGTCATCAGCCATCATTAGAATTGCTATTGCTGCATTTATATGCAAATGAGCAGCTCACTAATCATAATTAGCTGTTTTGATGTGGTAAATAGAATTACAGTCTGGTTGTGCATCTCTGTACAAGCCAAAAAAATAAATAAAAATAAAATTGTATCTGGCAGTTAGACCCCCCTCCCACCCTTACCAAGTACTTTGAGTCATAAATTAGCATACAGGAGCCACAAAATCAACTTTCTGTTGGGGTGACAATGTCCCTTATTTATGTTCTTATACAGACTCAGTGTTTTCAAATGTATATTTTTTTCACTGAATAGTTGGAGGGAATAATGTAGTCAGAAATGTCAGATAAGGTTTTAGTTAGTATTGACATGTCCATCCACTGAGGAAGCCACTTACTGTTTGGTGAAACGATTGTCTTGTCTTTGTTTGGCATAAGGACTAATAGATAGCAGTTTGATGTGCAGTATGAAAGATTATATTCCACTGCTCAAAGCTAAGTATACTGTATTTTGTCCGTTTGATAAGATCCACAATTTGAATATTTTAAAATATCTTAGGAAGTGGAAGTACTGCGGCATTTAAAATTATTAACTTTTTTTATATATGCTATTTTCTCCAGTCCTAATGAACAATTGTCAATAATTCTGTCTATGATTTTATAATACTTAAATTGTTATCCCCACCAGTATACATAGACACGTATTTTGATAGACTTTTGTCTGAAATTTTAAAGAAACTATCTCTTTCTTTTTTAATGTAAAGAAGTGGCACAACCCTGTCTTCCTATTGAGCAATATGGTTAATAGCCAGAAAAAGGGTCTTCTTGATTTAGGCAGAGTCTCTGAGGTAGGAGGTATCCACCAAGAGCATAGGGTTCCTACTTTTCTAACCCATGTGTGGGGATCTCAGCCACATTTATTTCGGAATTACTCCAGTTAGAGATGTGTGCCATATTTAGATATACATGTCTTTTGTTTATACTGGTGGGTTATAGTTATTGAACCGATTTAAAGGTAAATTAAAGTGAGGTGGGTTATGAATGCATCTTGTAGAAAGCATCATAAGCTACCTAGCAAAAATGTTTGCATAAAAACATGCAAACCGTTTTTGCATAAAAAAAAAAAAAAAAACATGTGTTGGGGCTGATGTTTACACCCCCATCAGCAGCTGCAGCAGCTGCTGTAGGCTGCCATTTTGGGTCGGGTACGCCGTACCCACGAGCGCATGGGCTAGCTGATTGGCTTTTCAGCCAATCAGCAAAGAGCGGTGATGTCACCACCCCTTCCGATTATGTCTGAGCACAGTTCAGAGGTTTCAGAAGGGAGGAGGGAGACGAAGGAGCAGAGGGGGAGGTAGGATGGAGAACAGGGAGCAGAGGCGGGAGTAGGAGGGAGAAGAGGAAGCAGAGGTGGAGGTAGGAGGGAGAAGAGGGTGCAGAGGTGGAGGTAGAAGGTAGAGCAGAGGGGAAGGGAGCAGGAGGGGAGCTACCTTGCACCTCTGAGGAGTCATACTTACCTCCCGCGGCCAACTTTTGGCCCCCGGGGGGATGGTGGAGGTCACAAGGCAATTTTATGGGGCTGGGGGGCAATTATCTTGGGCTGGAGGAGGTCACAGGGCAATTCTCTGGGGCTGTGGGGCAATAATCTGGGGTTGGTGGAGGTCACAGGGCAATTCTCTGGGGCTGTGGGGCAATAATCTGGGCTGGGGGAGGTTACGGGTTAATTCTATGGGGCTGGGGAGGACAATTCTCTGGGGCTGGTGGGCAATTAACTGGGGCTGGGGGAGGTCACAGGGCAATTCTCTGGGTTGGTGGAGGACACAGGGCAATTCCCTGGGGCTGAGTGGCAATTATCTGTGGTCGGGGGCAATTCTCTGGTGATAGGGGGCAATTCACTGGGGCTGGGGGAGGTCATGGGGCAATTCGCTGGGGCTGGGGGGCAATTATTGGGGGTTGGTCGAGGTCACAAGGCAATTTTATGGGGCTGGGGGCAATTCTCTGAGGCCGGGGGAGGTCATGGGCAATTCTATGGGGCTGAGAGGCAATTATTTGAAGCTGTGGCGCAATTATTGGTGGCTGAGGGAGGTGATGGATCAATTCTCTGTGGCTATAGGGCAGTTCTCTGGGGCTGGGGGAGGTGATGGGGCAATTCTCTGGCGCTGTGGAGCAATTATCTGGGCCTGGGGGAGGTGATGGGGCAATTCTCTGGGGCTGTGGTGCAATTCTCTGGGGCTGCGATGTAGATAAAACAATCAGTGAATGAATGGACCGAAATCTAAAGGAAAGGAAGGTGTCTGTCATCATGTGACTTCCCACAGTAGGGCAGACTTCAGGTGCTAACTGAGCATGTCTGCAAAACCCTCAGGCAAAAAAGAAACAATGTATAAGTTATGCTAAATATCCCTGGGAATTTCTGGTGGTGTCAACATTGAGAGAAAACTCTTTGCAAAAGCAAGAAATTCAGCAAAATTGAACGGTTTAACGGTTCACTTTCGAATTTTTTCATGCAAAAAATGTTTTTCAGACACTATAAATTCTCCTCCATCAGAGGCATTCATAACTCACCTCACTTTAATATACCTTTAACTTGTCGTTTTTTTTCAGTGCACAATAAAGTTTTCAGTTGCTTTAGATTGGTTTATACTACTATGCTTTTTTATTTCAAGGTACTGTTACAAACTCAAAAGGTCATGCTTTTCTGCTCTACCCGGGCAAAGATGGGCACATACCACAGCTGTTTGGGTTTCACCCCTAGCTCAGCCCGAATCATCCAGAAAGTAAGAGGCTACACAAGACATAAATCCACACACCAACACAAATGGGTAATGTAGACATCATATTCTTGACACATAATGTCAAGGGTTTTAATGCTTCTAATAAAAGATGTAAAGCCTTCCTAGCTTACAAACAACATCATCCGGCTGTACTGTTTTTACAGGAGATACACTTCAAACATAAGATGGTCCCTACATATCTAGGAAAGCAGTATCCGACATTCTACACTACACCCCAGGCCTCCAAAAAAGCCGGAGCGGCCATACTACTCCATAAAAAAAAAATCATTCACACTAAGAAAAAAAGATTGACCCTCAGGATAATTACGTAACCTTAACAGGTAAAGTCCTTGAGGTCAGGGTAACGCTTATATCACTATATGCCCCAAATAAAAACCAACAAAAAACCTACTCAAAAAACGTAAACAAATAGACCATTAGAAAATTATTATCGGGGGAGACTTTAATCGTACACTAGACCCTGTTCTAGATAGATCCAAGGGAAAACAGGATAACCGATATACTAACAAACTCAGACATATTATACGCCTATTGGCTCATTTAAACCTGGTAGATGCATGGAGGGAACAACACCCGATTGAACTGCAATATTCCTTCTTTTCATTTCATTCCAGATTGGACTATTTACTAGTAGACACAACTTTGCTAAGCCTAATTAATGACACAGACATCATACCATCCCCATGGTCAGACTATTCAATGGTCAAAATATCTTTAGACCTACAAATAGACAATAAGCAGCCATATACCTGGAGGGTGAATGAAATGCACTTAACAAACCCCCTAATAAGAGAACAGATCTCCCAAGACCTGGACTTTTATTTTAACACTAATAAACCAGATGGTTCAAAGATAGGCTGGGTATGGGGAGCCCACAAGGCCTATATAAGAGGGACCTTCATCAAAATATCGGCCAACTCACGAGATGCATCATAGCTAAACACTGGAAACTTACCTCCCCTACTCACATTGAAGTACTTCACAAAATCAGGTTCATTCGGGCTATGAGCTCACTTTCAGCTGAAATTGATGAAAGATACCGTCGATGGGCCTCCTGCTGGGACTTATGGACTCTACGAGGTCCACAATAAGGTTCGTGTGAACTACTTTTATGGGTTGACCTGATGTTTGATCTAGGGTTTCACTTTACTGTACCTCCTAGACACATGTCTGCTTTGAGGATTGTATATATGTTCAAGACCTTGTGTGACTTTATATATATGTTTTACATGTTCATGTGTTATTCTAACCAAAAAAGAAAAACTTTGAAAGAAACTTTTTGATATATCTTGTTGATACTTGAGAGATTTGTTATATGATTTGCTGAACTTACGATGTTCTATTTGTTTATTCTTTCAATAAAAAAGTTAATTATAAAAAAAATATCGGCCAACTACAAGAGACAGCGAAGGGAAAAAGAGATGGGACTGAATCTAGAAGTCCAGCAATTGTAAAGTAACCAAAAAAAAAACAATCATGGCAGGTGACCAAGTCCCCCCGTAACTTAATTGGGCCGAAATTGTGCTCTTCCCTAAAGAAGACAAGGATCCAATGGAGCAAAACAAGTATAGACCTATATCCCTTTTGAATTGTGATATAAACATTCTGGTCAAGATAATGGCAGACAGAATATAGGACTTTCTACCACAACAAATTCACAAAGATCAAGTAGGATTTATCCCGGTCGGACAAGCAAGGGACAACATTCAGAAAATCTTGCACCTGATTCACTACAATAAAATAGCCAAAATTCCGGCCTGTCTATTGGCCCTCGATGTAGAGAAGGCCTTTGACTCCTTGGAATGGCCGTACCTCATAGCTTCATACATATAGGTGTATGCACTGACTGTATATCTGTACACACACACTGTATACACACACTATATACACACACACACACACACTGTATATACACACACACACTATATACACACAATATATATACACACACAGTATATATACACACACACACAGTATATATATATACATACACACACACACACACACACACTATATACACACACACTATATATACGCTATATATATATATATATATATATATATATATATATATCTCTCTAAAAAAAACACAGTATATATATATATATATATATATATATATATATATATCTAAAAAAAAAAACACAGTATATATATATATATATATATTTAAAAAAACACACAGTATATGTATATATATATATATATATAAATATATATATATATATATATATATATACACATATACTGTGTGTTTTTTTATATATACATATATATATATATATATATATAAAAAAAACACACAGTATATGTGTATATATATATATATATATATATATATATATATATATACATATACACATATATATATACATATACTGTGTGTTTTTTTTAAATATATATATATATATATATATATATATATATATACATACACTGTGTGTTTTTATATATATATATATATATATATATATACTGTGTGTTTTTTTAATATATGTATATATATATATATATATATATATACATACACACATATATATATATATATATATATATATATATATAAAAAAACACAGTCACTATAACATACATATATAGTTTTCTCCCCACACCTATATAGAGCTCACTCCTGTGGTCCCAGGCCCTATCATGTCCCCTCTCACCCCACATGAAGCCCTATCAGGCTCCACTCACCTGTCCAGCCCGGGGGGCAGGCCTGTGTGTGCTCGCGGGAGGCTCGTGTATGTTCGGGGCTCGTTGTGCTCCTGGGGGGTCCGCCCGAGGCTAGGGGGAACTTATAGTGAGGTGGTGAGCGCGGCCTCCATGCCTGCCTGCTCTCCGGCTGCATTGTGGGAGTCTGACTCACCGACACACAGCGGAAGCGCCGAAATGGGAGCAGTCACAGCCGGTAAGCTGGCTGGGACAGGCCTCTGAACATGGGGGTATAGAGACACCACAGTTCGCTTCGCGAGGGCCGCAGTTGCTATCAGGCTCAACTCACCTGTCCAGCCCGGGCAGGCCTGTGTGTGCTCGGGGGAGGCTTCGTGAGGGCCGCAGTTGCTGGCTACGCGAGCCTGCAAGCGCTAGCAACGACTTGAGCGGGCTTGCATGCTCACAACTATATATGTGATGAATAAATCCAAGAAAGCTTCATTTCTAGTAGGCTCTTTATAACATGGGCCAGAAAATGATCCCTGAGTGTACTCAAGAACCTGCACCCTTTACCCGTACTGCTGGTCTCATTCATCCAGTTAATTTCAGGGTAGTTAAAATCTCCCATTATTATAACTTGCCCATGATTAGCTGCATTCACAATCTGTAAAAACAATTGCATTTCCTCACTTTTCATTATATTTGGGGGTTTATAGCATACTCCTACCAATATTCTTTTGGAATTTACTGCTCCGCTATTTAACTCTTCAACATTTTCACTAGTTCCAGCATAAATATCTTACATTAAGGCATAACATACAGACAAATCCCTCCTCCCCTTTTACCATTGCCCTTATCTTTCCTAAATAGGTTATAACCATCCAGATTAACAGTTCAGTCATGAGAGGCATCCCACCAAGTTTCAGTAATGCTTATTAAATCCCATTTCTCATGAACTGCTTATAATTCTAACTCTACCATTTTTCCTGGCAAGCTTTAGGCATTAGCAAGCATACACCTTATGTTATGAGTCTGTGGTTCTGAAGTGCCTGCCACTATACTTGAGTTACTTAGCAGTACCTCCCTATTGACTATACTAACCCTCCCCATCTCCTCCCACATGACTATTTAATTAATTCCTTACCTCCTCTACACTTACTATCCCATTACTTCTATCTAGTCCCTCCCCCCACCTATTAATTTTAAAAAACCCTGTGCCGTTCTTCCATCCTTTCCCCTAGCACACCAGCTCCCTCTTCATTAAGGTGCAATCCATCCCTGCTATAGAGATTGTAGCCAAGTGAGAAGTCCGCCCAGTGCTCTAAAGACCAAAACCCCTCCTTAGTGCACCACTTTTGTTAGCCACGCATTAATCTCCCAAAGCTCTATCTGTCTCCCTGGGCTAGCACGTGGCACTGGTAGTATCTCAGAAAATACTACCTTGGAGTTCCTTCCCTTTAGCTTATTACCTAGTTTTCTAAAATCTTTCTTTAGGACACTCCATCTTCCACTAACATTGTCATTGGTACCAATATGTACCAAAACCGCTGGTTCATTTCCAGCCCCTCCCCATAATTTATCTACCCAATCCACAACATGCCGAACCTGAGCACCCGGGAGACAGCAAACTGTTCGATTGCTGGGATCTTGGTGACAAATCACCCTGTCTACCTTCCTAATAATAGAGTCCCCTACCACTAAAACCTGTCTGTTTCTCTGCCTATTCTGCCCTCCCACTCCTCCAGTAGAACTGTTCTCCCGGCTGTTAGAGGGAACATCTCTATCTGGCATCGCCATTCCTGAATGGACATCCCTAACAGTTTCACTCAATCTGGCAAATCTGTTGGTACTCAGTACTGGCCTTCCTCCTCCTGATCCCCCTGCTTCCCCTTGTAACTGTAACCAAGCTACCTCCCTGGACATTTAACTAGCCCCAGCTCCCCCCTCCATATTAGGCTCATCTAAACTGTGCTCAGGGAGCAGCAGCTCTCTTTTGAGTGGAGCAATATCACTGTGTTGCAATTCTCCTCTCCAGTTCTCACATTTGAGCTTCCAAAGAGGCAAAATACTCACACCTTTCACAGAGGTATGGACCCAGGATCAGTCGTTCTAGTAGTTCATACATGTCTCAGGATGTAAACTGAGTGAGGTTGCCACTGAACTGACTCATAATTACAAAAAAAATAAATGGGGAAAAAAACAACTACAATTTGACCCTGCAAACAGCCTCACACAAGGCCCAAACTTATATGCAAGTTTAACCCAGGCAAAAACACTCCCCTCTCACCTGTACCAAATCACTGCACACAGAAAATAAACACAATTAACCTGAGTAAATCAGATGCAAACAGTCACACACAAGGCCCAAACTTATATGCAAGTTTAACCCAGACAAAAAACGCTCCCCTCTCACCTTTCCCAATAACTGCACACAAAAAAAAAAACACTTTACTTGTCTGAGTAAATCAGATACAAATTCCCCATAATTTAAAATACAGTAGGGTGCTTCTATTTGCTTTTACAGTGCTAAGGACAGGAGTTTAACCCCCTGGTGGGTCCTCTCTAGGATTTTTGGGTACATTTGCCATTTACGGGTGTGAAAATAGTTGCCGGCTTGAGGACTTGTAGCAATTTAATAGCGATCTGCAATTGTAACATTTATGGAATTGAAAGGTCAGAGGCTTAGCTGGGTCTGAGTTCATATTTTAACAGCCCGTAGGGTTTTTCTGCCTGTAACCCGCAGATCGTTTGCAGGTCGCTAAAAGAGACCAATTAACTTTTGGGGGCTTCAGGAACTCAAAATCATCAAATTGAATAGGGCCCTTTGTTAAAACTTTTGATTTTTTAGCTGTTATTAGTGTAATTAAAAAACAGATAATTTTAACATACAGTATTGTGTTATTTCACTCCATAAAGTGAAGTAAATGGCTCTGTAAGACCTGTTCAAAGCTTACGAAGGAAAAATGTTCCCTACACTTGAACTCTACACATCCCCTGTTGTACAATGCCAGAACTTACATCAATAATATATATTTTTTGTAATCAGTGTAGCTTTTCCTAAATGTCTGGAAAAAAACAGATGCAGAAATATGGTTAACTTATCATTTACATTATATTAACAAGATTGAAAACAATGTCTCCATTCGAAATCCATAGTGTAAATGCAACAAAATGTTGTGAATGATTCAGCAATATCTCTGTTTGGCTAGCATTAGCTACATATCCTTGTTCATTAAAGTTAGTGCTTTCTCACTAGTGAATTCATACTTTTTGTTGTTATGTTGTCTTATGAAGCATACTTATAGAAACATATATTTAACTGCAGATAAGACCCACAAAGTCTAATTTAGTCACAATACCATTCTATCTGCCTATCAGCTTAGCTTTACATAGACTTTGTGTAGTCTGATGCTTATCCCAGACATGCTTTAAGGTACTGTATATACTCGAGTATAAGCCGACCCGAGTATAAGCCGAGGCACCCATTTTACCACAAAATACTGGGTAAAATGAGTGACTCGAGTATAAGCCAAGGGTGGGAAATGTGCTGCCCCCTGTGTCCCTCTTGTGCCCTCTGTGTCCCCCTCTCTCTCTGTGTCTCTTCTCCCCTCTCCCTTCCCTGTGTCTCTTCTCTCCTCTCCCTTCCCTGTGTCTCTTCCAACCTCTCCCTTCCCTGTGTCTCTTCCCCCCTCCCTTATCACACTCCTCAACCTCCCTCCTCATCCTCAACCTCCCTCCTCAACCTCCATCCTCATCCTCAACCTCCCTCCTCATCCTCCATCCTCATCCTCCCTCCTCATCCTCAACCCCCTCCTCATCCTCAACCCCCTCCTCAACCTCCCTCTTCAACCCCCCATCCTCACTCCTCCTCCTCAACCCCCCCATCCTTATCCTCCTCCTCAACCCCCCATCCTCATCCTCTCGCCTAAACCCCCCATCCTCAATCCCCCTTCTCAACCCCCCCATCCTCATCCTCTCTCCTCAACCCCCATCATCAACCCCCCTTCTCAACCTCAACCCCCCTCCTCAAACCCTCCTCCTCATCCTCAAGCTCCCTCCTCAATCCCCCCATCCTCAACCCCCTCCTCAACCCCCCCGTTCTCATCCTCAACCCCCTCCTCAACCTCCCTCTCTGGCTCAACCCTCCTCAACCTTAACCCTCCTCAACCTCACCCCCCCCCCCCCCTCAACCGACCATCCTCAACCTCCCTCCTCAACCCCCTTATCATCATCCTCTCTCCTCAACCCCTCCTCCTCATCCTTAACCTCCCTCCTCATCCTCAACCCCCTCCTCAACCTCCCTCCTCATCCTCAACCCCCTCCTCGACCTTCCTCCTCAACCCCAACCCCCATCCTCATCCCCCTCCTCAACCCACACATCCTCATCCTCAACCTCCCTCCTCAACCTCAACCCCCCTCCTCAACCTCAACCCACCTACTCAACCTCAACCCCCCTCAACCTCCCCCCTCAACCCCCCTCCTCCACCTAAACCCCCCTAAATACCACCCCCCTCTCCCCTCACTTACCTGCTTGTGCTCCGGCCTCCGCTTCTTGACCCGGCGTGCATGTGACGTCACATGCGCGCCGCGTCATTAGCATATATTAGTGGATTTTAGCATAGCTGGCAGATAACTTAAATCATCTATGGTAGCTAGCTATGGAAGAGCAGTAAGCATAAACTAGGTGTCAGCTTTATGGGCGCCCCTCACCGGGCTAACCCAGGTGCATATCCTTCATTGTAGGTAAGTGGTGTACTTTTATTTTCAAAATACTACCAGTACATGTATATCTGTGTTGTGATTTATAGTTAACATAATCTAACTTAGTGTCCTTATTTAGTCATTGCCCATTATATTAGGACCACTCTGCACAGCACATTAATCCTCCTCCAAAAGATGAATAAATTCAAATTTTAAATGTTTAATTCCCTAAACAAAGTGCCTTTTAATAGGACTTCAATAAAAGTTATGTATTATTTGATTTATAAAGTTACTAAAATGGAGTTTTGTTAACTTTTAAAGGGTACTACCTCTGGTATCCTCCACTGGTTATTAGTAAATACTACATAATTATTACCTTGTCAAAAGTTAAAAGCTCTTGTTACTTTATGGGCTGACCGTAAATGCATTTTTCTAAACTGCCAATGATAGCTTGTGACCTTTCTCATCATAAAACAACATTTGCTTTTTGACTGTGGAGTATCCTTACAGAGTTGTGTTGTATTATCAGTCATAAATTTTACTTAGCATGAAATCCCCCCAATGACCTTTATATCACTTACTAAAATGTAAAGATTCTGTGTTTACATTCACATTATCAAACAGCTGTGCTATCCATCAAATCACGGTTGAGGTTTCAGCAGCCTTCATAGATTCCAACAGATAATCTGATACATCACACAAAGTGACAGTCTGTGAGATATTACTATGTATATTATGTACTGAATACTCTCTGATTCTGAGAGGTCTGTAGTGCAAATTTGGACAATCAAAATGATAAATAAAGAACTCAAAGAAGCATCACAAGGATAAAATATTATTTTGATTCTGAGAGGTCTGTAGTGCAACTTTGGGCAATCAAAATTATAAATAAAGAACTCAAAAAAGCACCCCAAGGATAAAATATTGTTTTACTATAAAAAGTTAATAACCAAAGAACAATAAAACAAATAATATATAGTTCATTAATGATTATTAAACTTATTCAAACAGATCTACTTGGGTGGAATACATTCTTGTGTATATCATGTCCCATTTCCTGCAGAAAAGAAAGGGTCTTTTTTTACTAAAAGTGACCAAATATACAGGCAATAGTGGACGTAGGGTGCAGTGCTTAATGTTTCATAGTATGAGTTTTTGTGCTATTTTACACAGATAATCAGTTGAAAGCTATCAGAATAGCTATTGCACATAAAAAATAAGCTGTGAGCAAGATCTCTCTAAATATGTAAATGCATTTATACAATTAATTTGACTAAAGAGATATGGAGCTAGAGGTTTATATAACTCTGTCTTTGTCCCATCCGTTGGTCAATATATGAAGGTATTTTTACTTGTTTGTGGCACAAGCTCAGTGTATGTGTTCTGTGTTTTCATAAAATATCCTTCAGGAAAAAAGGAACTTTCTGACAGGTAATGTGAGGTTTGAGGCGCTTAAGGTGATAGTTTCTCTTGAGAGTGGTTACTGTTGACAATAGTTCTGTATATTAGGCATGTGCCGTAGTAGCACAGAAAATCCTACTTATCTATGTTATTTCCCCATACTTAAATATTGCGAGAGAGCTGCTACGAGTGAACTGCATGGCAAAACTGAAAGGCAAGGCAAAACTCTCCATTGATTTTTGCATTGTCAATATATTACGAGTTACTCTGACTTTTACACCAAAACGCTATGCTAATACAATTTTATGGATCCCTCGCAAATCAGGGCAGTGCCTTAACTGCAAAGAAAATAAGATAGTATTACGGGTACCAAAGACCACTCGAAAGGGCTTTTAAAGATTTTGCGGAGTGCCACAGCAGCAGTTAAAGTGAGAGTATAGCACCAACAATGACTTACAAATTATGAAATGTCAACATTATTTGACAATAAACAGTCCGATATCAACATATTAATAATTTAAAATGATGATCTCGAGTACAATCAAGTACTCAAGGGGTTAATACATGCCATGAAACCACGTTGCATAGGACTAAAAGGTCTACTGCAATGTGTGTGTGTGTGTGTGTGTATATAAATATATATATATATATATATATATATATATATATATATATATATATATATATATATATATACTGTATATATATACATAGTACATTTGTGTTTACATTTGTATGTCTAAAAAAAGTAAAAAAACTTGTTTCATGCCCAGAATTCCAAGACATACCGTTATTGCACTGCATTCGGGAAGCTTGACAGGGACATGCAAATGTGACCACAAAGGCTTCACTCTTGCAATCCAAAACCATATCAAACATGGCTTTCCTTAAGCATATGCCAGCTGTATAAAACAGCTTTGAGAAAAGCTAGGGTTGGATTTGATTCCTAGCTTGTGTATAATAACCCTAGCTTTGCTGTTACGGCACTTGGTTTTGCTCATTATAATAATCCTGATGTTCTCACTTTCTATTGGCTCCTAGGGCCTTGGTTCAGTACGCCCTACTCTAAAATCTATTGTGCCAAAGGATGGATTTACGGATGTGGGCTGAGTGCCATAATGCAAGGGAGCAAGATTAACATCAACATGTAACAAGCAGAATAAAGCTCCTGCAGCCGATTTATGGGTGTGTTGCAGTTTACATCGCCTGATTTACAAAGGGCCTATAGATAAGACAAATTTTAACATCAGAAAGGTGATGGAACAAGATGAAACATTTGTAACCTTTGTAATTTAAAAAGTGTGTGGCAGGCTCCAAAAGTATTGGGATTGGGCATTGTTTTGAGCTGCACACACTATTGTCTATTAAATTACACATAGTTACACCCCGATATATATGATCAATGTCAGCATGTCTGCAGAAGCACAAAAAAAAAAAACATTTTTTTATAACTGTGATTGGATATACCTGCTATACCTGTCAGATGATGATTACTATTACAAAATCTTTTTGTTTTTGCTAAAAGTTTAAATGTATGTATTTTGTTTATGTGCACAACCCCATCAATGTTTATATAATGTGTAAACATGCTTTTTATTAAATACATGATATGAAACTGGAACAATAAAGCATGCATGTTTATCCCACTGCTATGGGCAGTGTTTTGCCCTTGTTAAGTATGTGATATATTTTTTTAACAAAACCAGCTTCATTCTTGTCTACTCTTGACAGATTTAAGCTGTTTCACACTAAGAATGTGACAAAATAGTGTATTTACACAACATGTTGCTATGTGTATACAATCTGTAGCTATCAGTTACTGGGAACTTTCCAGTTACCAGGTCAGAAGAAAACAAGGCCTTGTTGTCACAGCAGTGGCAGGTGTACTTACATCTGGTTTGGTTGCACTAAGGCATTTATCTTGCTTTTTCTGCATTTTACACACTGTCTATTCCTGAACTGGATTTCCAGGTCTTTGCTCCTACAAAGATTGTATATTTAAGATTGCTTTTTGTGTCTGGAAATGGCCCATTTTCAAAGTAGATATTAAATATTGGTGTTGTTTAAAAAAAGTTATAAAAAAATACATTTTTTTTAAACCTATTCTGATAACATAGCCACAAATCCTTTACAAGGTGGTAGCATAATTAACTAGCATTTAAACTGGACCACTCTTTGTGGGCCTAGGTGATGCCAGGCACTGCACTGTGACTGCGGCCCAGGGAATAATTTGGAAATGTTGGCAGGTAAGAGATAACTCCCTAGGATAGATTTATATTTTTTTGCAAATCTTGTATATAAGCCCAAAAATATAGAAGTTTGGACATATATTTGCAATTTTCTGACCTTCCTCTTCCAACATAAGATATATATGTACCGTATATACTCGGGTATGAGCTGAGGCACCTATTTTACCACAAAATACTGGGTAAAATGAGTGACTCGAGTATAAGCCGAGGGTGGGAAATGTGCTGCCCCCTGTGTCCCTCTTGTGCCTTCTGTGTCCCCCTCTCTCTCCCGTGTCTCTTCTCCCTCTCCCTTCCCTGTGTCTCTTGCCCCCCTCTCCCATCCCTGTGTCTCTCCCCCCCCACTCCCTTCCCTGTGTCTCTTCCCCCATCCTCATCCTCAACCTCCCTCCTCAACCCCACTCCTCATCCTCAACCTCCCTCCTCAACCCCACTCCTCATCCTCAACCTCCCTCCTCATCATCCCTCCTCATCCTCAACCCCCTCCTCCTCAACCCCACTGCTCAACCCCCTCCTTTAACCTTAACCCCCTCCTCAACCTCCCTCCTCATCCTCAACCTCCCTCCTCATCCTCAACCCCCTCCTCAACCTCAATCCCCCATCCTCAACCCCCTCCTCAAGCTCCCTCCTCAACCTCAACCCCATACTCCCTCCTCATCCTCAACCTCCCTCCTCATCCTCAGCCCCCCTCATCCTCAGCCCCCATCCTCATCCTCAGCCCCCCTCCTCATCCTCAACCCCCTCCTCAACCTCAACCCCCCATCCTCAACCCCCTCCTCAACCTCCCTCCTCAAACTCAACCCCCCATCCTCAACCTCCTCCTCAACCTCCCTCCTCATCCTCAAGCCCCACCCATTCTAAACCCACCCTCCTTATTCTAAACGCCCCCCTTATACTACCCCTCTAAATACCCCCCTCTCCCCTCACTTACCTGCTCCGGCCTCCGCTCCTTCCAGGTCTTGACGTGGCGCTCGTGCCGGCACCCGGTATATGCGAATGGCGTGACGTCACATGAGCGCCACGTCAAGACCCGGAAGGAGCGGAGGCCAGAGTAGGTAAGTGAGGGGAGGGGGGGGGGGGTATTTAGAGGGGTAGTATGAGGGGGGGGGGTATAATGAGGGGGGTTGAGGATGAGGAGGGGGGAGGGAAAGAGACACGGGGGGTTAGAGAGACATGGGGGTAGAGAGACATGGGGGGTTAGAGAGACACAAGGGGGGGTTAGAGAGACACGGGGGGGTTAGAGAGACACGGGGGGTTAGAGAGACACGGGGGGGTTAGAGAGACATGGGGGGGTTAGAGAGACATGGGGGGGGGGGTTAGAGAGACATGGGGGGGAGAGTGACTCGAGTATAATTATGTACTGAATTAAAAGCAGACCTGACAGTTTCAGCTGCAGTCTCAAAATGTAAAAAGGGTGATTTGCTGGATAAGTCTTAGAGATATCTAAACTTAGAGCCTTATTAAATTGTGATTCAGCAAATTTAAAAGGGCTCTATATAAAGCACATAGCATATTTTTTTACAGAAGTTTTTAGTTAGTGAACTTCTATCCAAAAGCAAGGTCTTCACTAACTAAAAGATTCTGTAAACAAATATGCTAGGTGCTTAAATAAAGCCCTTTTAAATTTGCAGAATCGCAATTTAATAAGGCAGTTAGTTCATATGCCACATACTATATCACATGAACAAAGCTTAATCATAAGTTTGCACATCAGATTTTAGCGCATTATTGTAGGGAGTTGAAGTATCTGGGCTTGGCAGACTAAATATATAATCATATAATATTTGTATTAAACAATAATTATTTGTTATATTTTTATAGAATTGGAACACAGAGCACTGAAGCATAAATATACAAATCTATGGATTGCAGCTTGCCTGTATTTCACACCTTTTCTTCTGCACACTGTTTCTCTGTAAATCATATGAAATAATGACTTCCAGACCCATTTCCTTTTTTGTTGCTATTGATGTGCCATTAATCCAAAATTCAGCTTTTGCATTACTTTGTAACTATTGATATTAAATGGTACTTACTATTTTTTCAGAGGAGCTCTAATGTATCTAAAGCATTTATAACTTTGTTTACCTCTCTACTCTCTTGCATGCAAGGCACATACATTTTCTAGACCATTTCCAATATCAATAATATTTACTGGAATGGACCAGTAAAGACCTTCAAGGTGTTATTGGGTAGTTTTCAGCTAACAGAAAAAAAAAGTTACTGCACCATTAGATGTTTTTTATCTGCTTCATCCAACATGTTTGCACAAAACTGTTCCCATTGTCTTTAAAAGCATGTATGGCATAATCATGATGAGTGCTCTGTTAGTCCAGTGAAGTAGAGTTATCTATCACATATTAAGTTTTGACTTTGCCACTGCATGCCTTGAGAGGCGTGGTGGAGGATTCAGACGGTGAACATGGCGATCAAGGCTGTCCCACAGGTGCTTGATGGTATTTAAGTCCTGGCAATTTGGAAGACAGGGAAGTAAATGGAAGTCTTTGTCGTGCTCCTACAACCACTCCTGGACAATTCTGGCCATATGGTATTTTACATTGTCCTGCTGGAAGATCCCATCTGCTCTAGGGAAGACCGTTAACATGTATGGGTGTACAATGGTAGCAGAGTATTTGTTCTCAGAGGTTTCTCGCCTGACGTGCCAACGTACATCCAGTCAATGTGACTCCTCAGAGAAAGCAACTCTTTGCCAATCAGAAGAGGTCAAATTTCAGAACTGTCGTGCAAACTGAAGCCGTTTCTGCCAATGAACTCTCATCAGCATGGGTGCAATGACCAGCCATTTGCTTCGGAGCCCCATACGCAAACAGGGTTCGCTGTACAATCATTTTAGACACATGTCTGGTGGCCCCCTGGTTATCGAGTTACTCAAATGTTGTGTGTCGGTTGGCCCTAACACACCTTCACAGCTGACATTTACCTCTGACATAAATGACACATGTAGCGCTGCAGTTTCCATGCTGTTTATTCTCAATGGTGCCGTTTCTCCAGTCACTGTACACTTTAACCACAACAGCATGCAAATAGTTAATAAACTGCCATGTTTCAGAAATACTGGCACCGTTGGCGCGGAAGCCAATGACCAAGCACACGTTTTACCCATGACGATGGTTGATATGTTTGCAGAATACCTACATGTCACCTTATATACCCGCCAAGCCAGCTCACGACATGTGATGTGCTTCATTGGCTACACACTGAGTACTTCAAAAGTAGGCAATGGTCATAATAATGTGACTCAAACCTTTATATTGTTTGGCAGTGACCATTCTGATCCCAAGCTATATGTCTTGCATCTTGCCATTGTTATAGATAGCCTAATGAAGTACTGTACTACTCCCTTCTCCCGTTAGAAATCTAAACTTCAGAACAGACATACTTGTCCCCTTTGTCTGTTTGCACATTTACTGCTATTGCTCTTCATGTAGGGCTATTTCATGTAGAACTTCTTCTTCTTATTATAATAATTATTTCAATGTAGCCTTTATATATATATATATATATATATATATATATATATATATATATATATATATATATATAAACGACACACTATACAAACACAAGCACAATACAAAGCAACATTTAGAACTGATTAAATGTAATTTACTATTGATAATTATATTATGCGAGTATATTATATTAAGTACTGCACACTACCTATATTCTAGATAGACAGATAGACAGAGAGATCAATGTTACATAGTTACATAGTAATTTAGGTTGAAAAAACACTTCCATCAAGATCAATCTTTTAAGAAAAATGGAAACTTTGGCAATTATCTCAAAAGGAAAAAAAAGTAATTCCTTCCTGACCCCAAATACTGGCGATCAGATATCTCCCTGGATCAATACTCAGTCCTATAAAAGACAGCGGTCCTATAAAGGCTTAGTAATGAAGTAGGTGATAGTCATCTATTTAGCACTTTAGACTGTTGTGTGAAGCAATTTGACTGCAATATTTTTGTTTCTTTATATCACTTTCTTTTTCTAAATTGCCTGTGTTTTCCTTATTTATCTGTACATTATATTTTTTTAGATATGGAACCAAAAGTAAATAGTAAACCAACACTTTCTAGGGAAGCCCCCCTAGCGGTGAATATTACAAACACAGAGGAGTGCTGAATCCTATGTCTGCACTTGCTAAAGTCGGAATTCAAGACAATAGCACAATAGAACAAATATAGTACAATACAAAGAAACAACTGAAAATGGTACAGTAAGTGACACAATACTATCACAAAGGGCGATATACAAAAAGATCTCAGTCCAAACTGCCTAAAAAATTGTGTCCCAAATCGGGAAGTTGTGTCAAAAAAGCCTTACTGAAAAGCAGGATGGAAAGTTCCTCTCCATAGCGTTCCTATGATGTGATGTTTGCCTGCTTCTTCTCCTACGCTCAAATGACCTGTTGTGATATGCTGTGCCTCCAAAGACTAGCACCGTCCACGTATATGCCAGAAGATATGTAAAATCACAAAATGTATTCCACTCACATATAGTACTCTCATAGGATATGAGGTATTCAGTATTTAGCGTAAGGTATCTCAGAGTTTCACAGTTCAAAAGGCTGATGTAAAATAAAAAAATAAATAAAAAACAAGTGTGACATACATATAAGGACACATATTGTCTTGTGCATCCACTTAGCACAGATAAGACAATGATATGTAGAAAATATAAGACAATGGATATGTAGAAAATAAAGCAGAGCAAAATTTATAGAATGAAGTAACATATTTTTTAGTGGTTAATATTTGTTAATCTGTTAATTAATTTGTATGCAAAGTGTTAGTAGACATATATCTGTAATTCTGGAAAAGCATTCATAGTTGCCAATACTTGTATGCTACTGTAAATGAATTGCCTTAAAAGTGTTGCCTCTTTTTACCTTTCACATTGAAATGCCATCATCATAAACTTCCACTGATGTCATTGTGAAAGTTTTGTGTCTGCTCAGAGGCTCATTAAAACAAATGCTGCGACGCAGTTGTGGCCAATAAATGTCCTGTGAAAAATGAGGTGCATACAGTTTCTATTTAAGGACATGTTGAGTAAAAATAGCTCAGACATAAAGAAACTGGAATTCAAAGACACTTCTTCTTTGTTTCAGGAGTTAGTGATTACTGGGTTAGTGGTTACTGTGTTACCCAATTGTGGTTTGGTTCTCAGTGTGTATTTTGAAATAGTCAGCTTCTGAAGACACAGACCAGTGACCATCCATATATATCACTATATTAGTATCTATCTATCTATCTATCTATCTATCTATCTATCTATCTATCTATCTATCCTTTAAATGAGACATGTACATTGATCCCACTAACAAGTTCATCCACAGACACAAATTCTTTACAAACACACTAAGTTAAAAGAGGACAATTGACCACCAGAAATATCGGATTTAAAGGCTTTGTGTCAAAACAGCCTATAAAATGAAGGATCTGGGAACAGAGAAAGCTGCAATGAGATGTAGCCAGGTTTTTGACATTGTCCCAGCTGTACAAGTCGGATTGTATTTTAAACAGTTTGTTTTTATAAAGATTATTGGGAATGTGTGGTTTGTGGCCTCGTCTGTTGTACCAAAGTCTGCTTTTTAGATCACAGTGGCAGTGTATACATAAAGAGTGCTTCTATAGTGTAGATTTTTCCTTACATGTGTTATATTTTGTCAGTGTTGCTTATGCATGTGATTGAGAGTATGTGTTTTGATTGATACTAGGTAAAATGTCTTAGTAAAGAAATACAGCCTTTAATTTATTAACTAATGTATGCAGTTATTCTTTACTGTGAACAAGCGCCTTTTTAAGACTAAGATTATTCCAACAGTGTGGAGATATGAATATTCACAGACTATTGCATGTACAGTGCCTTGCAAAAGTATTCACCCCCTTGACTATTTATCTATTTTGTTACATTACAGCCTTAAATTCAATGATTTGTTAATCTGAATTTTTATGTGATCAGAACACAATAGTCTAAGTTGGTGAGAAAAAAATATACATAAAACTATTTTTTTAGAAATAGAAAACAGAAAATTGGCATGTGCGTATGTATTCACCGCCTTTGTTATGAAGCCCATAAAAAGCTCTGGTGCAACCAATTACCTTCAGAAGTCACATAATTAGTGAAATGATGTCCACCTGTGTGCCATCTAAGTGTCACATGATCTGTCATTACACATACACACCTTTTTTGAAAGGCACCAGAGGCTGCAACACCTAAGCAAGAGGCACCACTCACCAAACACTGCCATGAAAACCAAGGAACTCTCCAAACAAGTAAGGGAAAATGTTGTTGATAAGTACAAGTTAGGGTTAGGTTATCAAAAATTAACCAAATCTGTAATGATCCCCAGGAGTACCATCAAATCGATCATAACCAAATGGAAAGAACATGGTACAACAGCAAACCTGCCAAGAGACGGCTGCCCATCAAAACTCACGGACCGAGCAAGGAGGGCATTAATCAGAGAGGCAGCACAGAGACCTAAGGTAACCCAGGAGGAGCTGCAGAGTTCCACAGCAGAGACTGGAGTATCTGTACATAGGACGACAATAAGCCATACGCTCTATAGAGTTGAGCTTTATGGAAGAGTGGCCAGAAGAAAGCCATTACTTTCAGCAAAAAACAAAATTACATGTTTTGAGTTTGCGAAAAGGCATGTGGGAGACCCCCAAAATATATGGAGGAAGGTACTCTGGTCTCATGAGACTAAAATGTAACTTTTCGGCCAAAGAAAACGCTATGTCTGGCGCAAACCCAACACATCACATCACTCAAAGAACACCAACCCCACAGTGAAACATGGTGGTGGCAGCATCATGCTGTGGGAATGTTTTTCAGCAGCCGAGACTGGGAAACTGGTCAGAGTTGCGGGAAACATGGATGGTGCTAAATACAGGGATATTCTTGAGCACAAGCAGTACCACTATGTGCGTGATTTCAAGCTAGGACGGAGGTTCAGCTTCCAGCAGGACAATGACCCCAAACACACTGCTAAAGCAACACTTGAGTGGTTTAAGGGAAACATGTAAATGTGTTGGAATGGCCTAGTCAAATCCCAGACCTCAAGCCAATAGAAAATCTGTGGTCAGACTTAAAGATTGCTGTTCACAAGCACAAACCATCCAAGTTAAAGTCACTGGAGCAGTTTTGCAAGGATGAATGGGCAATAATCCCAGTGGTAAGATGTGGCAAGCTCATAGAGACTTATCCAAAGAAACTTGGAGCTGTGATTGCCGCAAAAGGTGGCTCTACAAAGTATTGACTTTATGGGGGTGAATAGTTATGCACATTGACTTTTTCTGTTTTTTGTCCTATTTGTTGTTTGCTTCACAATAAAAAATAAAAAAAAAACATCTTCAAAGTTGTGGGCATGTTCTGTAAATTAAATGATGCAAATCCTCAAACAATCCATGTGAATTCTAGGTTGTGAGGCAACAAAACATGAAAAATGCCAAGGGGGGTGAATACTTTTGCAAGGGACTGTAACTATGTAATACATAACGATATTTGTATCTATGTTATCTATTTTCTCACTGACATGCAGGAAGTAGCTACTATTTCAGTAATGGCACTCTGCTGCTATGAAATAGCAAACTCTTAAATAAATATTTCATAATAGAAGTCTAAATCTATAGAGTGAAAGTCAATATTTAATCATCTGATATGTCATGTTTCTATTTCTCTAGTCACGTAGTTCTGGCAAAATGACACTGTTTGTTCAGAAGAAGCGCAAAAATGATTCTCATATTTCATCTCACAGACAGCTACTGTACTCACTGATCTCTGACGCATAGTGAGAGGTGCTCTGGAGGTCTGTCAGATTTCTGGTTTGCTTCACAAGACAGTGCTTTATAGATGCCTGTCAAGAATACTTCATTTGGGATATGTTTCACTCATCTCCAGCAACAGTGGCCTCAGAGACTTCAATAGAGTTTCTCTGATCAAAGAAAGGGGATTTTCCTTTGGTGTAGAGCACCCCAAACTCCAATGCTTTCATCTTCTTATTTGTATTAATATTGTGATGTTTGATTCCAGGCTGCACCACAATTATACTTCAAAGATGTCTATCTCATTAGCTGCAAAGTAGCTGTAGCCTTAATACTGAAATATAGGACTAATACTATTTAAATTATTACTAAATATGTGTTTACAAATATATCACATAATCATTACTAGAATCGATGATGAAGGACACAGAAATTAATTATGATATAGCATAATGATACCAATAGTTTACAACAAATAACAATACCATGATGATTTTATCTATTTTTGAGGCATGAGCCTTTAGTTATTTGCTAAACTCTTTTCATGCCATGCATACACATGGGCAGCCATGTTGGTTGCCTCAATAGCTTGGGATCTGTCATCACATTTGTCTGCTGTAACATTCGGAGGAATTCTTAAAATGATAACAGTAAAAAAATAAATAATAATAATATGTGCGATTAAAAAGAGAGAAAGGGTTTTATGTCTATTTTTTTAGGATTAACAGGGCAGTGTCCCTTTAACTAGGATGGTTTATTCAAAATCCTCCCCTCATTTGGATACATTCTGTCTTAATTGTTATCTGCATTTTATATAGATCTGTAGTATTTAACGATTTCAGCTCAGGTCTGTGTGTAGAAAAGTTAACAGTAAAACCTTAATTTCAAGGGACACTCCACATTGTAACCCCCTCCCCCCACAAGATAGTTATTGCTCCTTGGGCCTGGCAGATGACATGGATTGCTCTGCATAGTATATAGTACCCTACAGATCAGCAGACACTTACAGCCTTATTAAATTGCAATTTGGCCAATTGATTAGGGCTCTATATAAGCACATAGCATATTTGTTTACAGAAGTTTTTGGTTAGTGAAGACCTTGCTTTTGGATAGAAATTCACCAACTAAAAACTTCTGTAAAAAAATATGCTGTGTGCTTATATAGAGCCCTATAAAATTGGCTGAATTGCAATTTAATAAGGAATTTGCAGTTACCATAAAGCAAATGTAAACGTGGCCATGGTAAAATAACTCAACATATTTGTAAGAGCTCACAAATCAGGAGCATTGTTGTAAAACAACACCCAGATTACCAAGGGAAGAATGGCAACATGGTATACTTGCTTAGGCCCTCATTCAATTGCGATTTGGCCAATTGAATAGTGCCCTAAATAAGCACATAACATTTTTTTCAAATACGTTTTTAGTTAGTGAAAACCTTGCTTTTGGATAGATCTTTACTAACTAAAAACTTATTAAAAAAAATATGTTATGTGCTTATTTAGACCACTATTCAATTGGCCAAATTGCAATTGAATGAGGGCCTTAGTGTTTAGAAGGAAACATCAGGAACATATTTTTGGGGGAGTTGATTGCCGTGTTATTCTTACAATAAAGGGACATGGAAAGTTTCTGGATTTCACTAGCTATCTAATATAACTGTGTATTTATTTACTTTTATGTACTTTGTTTTTAATAAGAAGAGTTTATATGCACTGTTCGGATGGGACTGCCGTCTGCAGCTCATGAAAACAGACTCTATAGTGCCTGCTGTGCAGTGTCTCATACTAACCAGTCAGGGACTATCTCTCTTCAAAATGCTGCTGAGACGTGGTCCTTGATAGGCTAGGACACTGCACTGCACATCGAGCACGATAAAGTCTGTGTGTGCATACACAGCAGTGGGCAGACCCATACAGGGACTTTTTTAATTTAGGCAGTAAATACAGAAAGTTTGAGAACTTCTTAATAAAAAAAGTACATAAAAGTAAAAAGATACAAGTCTATAAAATCCCAAGTAGAACTCAGAAAACTTCCATATTCTTTTAAGGGTGGGGAAATAATTTAAGAAGCACTCACATGAGATGTATTCTTCAGTCTCTGCCTCAACCCAAACTGACCAAAACTGGATGCATTGTGTGATAGTTACTTCTCACTTCTAGAGAAAGACACATTTAAGAGCTTGGGTATCATGTTCAGAGGATTTCTTCTAGAAAAGGTGAACTTTACAATTTACTGCTGATGGAGACAGTTGGTTTTAAGTGAACTTTTGCCTTTTTCAGATTTACTACACTGCACCACATCTTTATATCACATACAGATCTACTATAATTTCCAACTGCTTTGTCTTCATTCAAAACATTTATAAATGAATTGCTTCTTTTTTCAAAATCTTGGGATATACAGATTAAGGCATATCAGGGTCATTTACAAAGAATATCTGCCTGATTAACGAATAGCACTCATCACTATAAGGATAATCCCCAAAACCACGTAAAGGGAAAGTATTACTATATGTGTGTGTAACATTTATATAGCACAACAAAGGATGTTCACATCCCTAATGAAATGTCATCATTCCATGTGCAAAAGTAAGAGCTATTACATTTATAATGACTGTAAAACTTTTATTCAGCTTGATTAATAAAATTCATCTGATTCATACATAGTATTTTAAGTAGATGGAACTGGTAAATTCAGTAACCTTTTGTTTGAACAGGATTTTTAATGATTAGCTGATATACTTTTGCTATATTCTTGTTCCTTGTATAATGTAATACAATATAAAGAAAGTAATAATAAAATAATATCTAGAAAATGCTGGAATTATATGTGATATAAAAATTCAATGTCAAAAATAGCATTAAGTCACATAGTAGCAACATCCTTTAGATTTATCATGCTACATACAATTAATGGTGACAAACTTCAGTTTAACAGACCAGACACATCTAAAAATAGTGATAGAATGTGTATAATAATAACATTAATTTAGTTAGCCATAACAATGATGTACAACCGTTATAATTTAAGAAACGTCCCCTCTTTAATCATCAGTCTCTATCTGTACCTCATTTATTTCTACAAAAATGATATGCCTTCATTTGATTTCCAGATCCTTCCCTTTCCACTTTAGTACTCAACTATGTTTTTAGTTATTTTATACATGTTTTTAAGCTGCTTATGAAATTGATATGAAAGGGTTTGAGTACTAGGACTGTCATACAAGGTTTGCAAACTTGTGGCAGCATGAGGCCCCTGAGCCCCACATTGACTTACCTGGCTCCTAAGTAATGTGCCCAAAAATTTAGTTTTCTTAAAAAGTGGTGGATAAAAGGAAATAAAGATCAACAAAACTGGAATGATAGCATCATATTCTTGGAATGAGCATAGTGTTTTGAAAAACTTGGTAAGATCTGTGACCACAAGTAACAAAAAGTGTGCAAAATAAATGGGACAAGACATTTTAGAAAAAAAAATATACAGTGTGGTGGCTCAGGTATAAAGTTTAAGATTCAAATGCAAATGTGTAGATTAGGGTGCACCTTAGGATAAATTGATAAAGCCAAGAAGAGAGAAAAGATCCTATTTGAGGGCACACCTAATAATCCTTGTCTTAGAACGAAGAGGATAAACTATACAGTAAAACTTAGCTTTTAATATTAATAATTAAAATCCATATTAAAATATATACACATAGGTGGCTGAGAGATGGCAGAGCTATGAAATTGGTGGAGATAATGTATCTAAATAGAGAAACCTGCCTTAGGTATACTGGCCATATACAAAAAAAGTGCTAGTGTCGTCACAAAAAAAAGGTGACTATTGTGCAAATAAAGTGCTGAATATATAAAGTGCAAAGTGCTCTAATAGGTATAGTATACAGTTGTATGCTATACACTGATAATAAGTGCAAAGATAGTATGTTGCATATGGCAAGTAATATAGGTACTAGGATTCAATTATCCTGTATGATAGATTTCTAAAGGAACACAGTGACAAGTATTGAGTGCTTCAATATTGCTGTGACTTTGAGTAGTACCCCACTGTATTGTATAAAAAATGCACTGTGCTTAAGGGACTGCAGTATACGTTAATAAAGTGATGCCCAAATAGATCTCAATTATTGCTGCATAAGTCACCTATATCCATCTATGCATACAACTGTATACTATACCTATTAGAGCACTTTGCACTTTATATATTCAGCACTTTATTTGCACAATAGTCACCTTTTTGTGTGACGACACTAGCACTTTTTTTGTATATGGCCAGTATACCTAAGGCAGGTTTCTCTATTTAGATACATTATCTCCACCAATTTCATAGCTCTGCCATCTCTCAGCCACCTATGTGTATATATTTTAATATGGATTTTAATTATTAATATTAAAAGCTAAGTTTTACTGTATAGTTTATCCTCTTCGTTCTAAGACAAGGATTATTAGGTGTGCCCTAAAATAGGATCTTTTCTCTCTTCTTGACAAGAAATTTTAGCCAATAACAGATTGTTATATTATATTTTCCCAGATCAGCCATTCCCCACTTCAATAATCAATAAAAATAGAATTCTACCATAACATCTACAACAAAGTTCTGCTGAAAGATCTAGTGCAACTCCATGTGATATTACGCGAATCCAACCTCATAACAACATATCTGTGCACACTCACAGTGTGCAGAATGACAAATAAATGAAACATTAATTAGTCATGATTGATTAATGAGTTTGCAGAATTACAGTACACAAATATAAAAAAATATGATATCACAACGATACCAATATTTTGTTTGTTATTTTATTAAGTTGAAATACAAGATGATGCATGCATATTAATAAATACTGCTAGGATTGCTTCACTTTATGAGCAGGACACTAAATTGTAATTGAATGTCAGCGTTGTTTGATTAACTATAATATTGTGGTCATCAAATTGTACTCCCAAGTAAGATAATAAAGCTCAATGTGGAAGTTGTTTCCCTTTAAATCTGTTGCAATGACACCTGAATAGAGGAAGCACTAGCAGTAGAAGCCCTACCCAGCACCTTACTCTTTCTCTGGTTACTTACATAGGACTTCCTGGATATAAGAGAGAACTAGCCGCATACCAATGTATTGACAAAACCCAGGACTCCTTGAATCAGACATACGTGGGTACTGACCCCTTTGGGGGTCTCATTCTAGGTCTGTCTTGTTGCATTGGGGGAGATACATATCATATATTTGAGCTCTCCTCTCCCAGTTGAAAGTTATTTACAGTTAATTCTAAATAACATGGTATAACCAGGAGTCCAACTCTTGTCCAACTGAACCTGTCCCATCATATTATACTTTCTAATGATTTGTTTCATGGTTTAGGATTGTACTGTTATGGGGACTGTGCAGGTTTTAACATTTATTGAGTGTGTTAATGAAAGGGTAAACCACAAAACCACTTATCCAAGCTACCAGTCACACAATGATGTTGAAACCGTGTAATGGTCACCAACACTCCAAAATCTATAATACAATGTTGCCTTCAGCAATACATGTTAAGATATATCTATCTATGGAAGTCTTTGGTTGCTGATAACCATTATAGTGGTACCAAACACCAATTTGGCCACAAAAGAAAATGTAAGGCCTTACAACACATCAAACACCTTTTCCATAACGTGAAGTTCTTAAGAGCACAGAGGCAGAACTTAATAAAAAGTATTGTTATTATATTGATAAAATAATTATAAATGTATACATAAATATAGTTAGAACAATAAATACTATTACTAAAATAAAACATATATAAGCAAAGGAGGTCCTACACATTATTTACATTTAGTAGTCTATAGAATGTATAGATGAGCGTAATATTGTTAAGCAGTAAGATTATCATCTTCACATCTTGTACCTGATGTCCACAAAATAAAATCAGGGTGCTTATTCCTTTACCTTAACTTTCTAAACTCTGCTAGCACACTGCACAGTGGACTGTACAGAAGGGAAATTTAATGTAGCGTTACACAGGCTAATGATGCCCCCAAACCATCTGAACTTCCTTATTTCTAACAGCGAGGAGCAGATAACATGTCCCTCTAGCCATGAACTGAGACATTTAAAGTAGAGGACCCAAGTGAGGTTATACCAAGAAAAATGAAAATCAGATGGCCAAGTAGAAACCAGAGAAAGTATGAGTAGGTATTTTAAGTATTTAGCTGCTTTTCCTTCATTTACATGTCATTATTTATATTGGGCGCCTAACAGTATTGATTATGGGGATATATATTCCCAGGAGAAATTGTTTTGTGGATGTTATAAACATAGAGGTAGTCTGTTACCCATGTTGAAGAATATAGCTTACTGGATGTTAATTATTCAAAACCTGTTTTAAAGACTTTTGTGAGTGTCCATTTAGCACTTTACCTTCCAATAAATGGTATACTACACTATACATATGTACTACACTGTATGGTGTACAAAACTTTATGATTTTTTGTACAGGTTTTCCTCCTTATATATTTAGTATTTGAGGTTGTATAAATACTTTTAGTCCATCAGGTCAACCTTTTTAGATCTCTTCCGATCTTTTTAATATGTGGATTATTTGTTAATAATTGTTAGTTGATCTAATTGATTGAGTAAGGAAGGCAAACAGAAAAAACAAACAAACATTGAAACATTGCCAATTGTCTCATAAGGGGGAAAAAAATCAAAATTCCTTCTTGACCCCAGATACTGGCAATCAAATTTCGCCCTGGATGTGTATTCCTTCAGTTGTTATCTAGGATAACCTTGAATGCCCTCTTTATTCAACAATATATCTAACCCCTTTTTAAAGTTATCTATCGAATTCGCTGTCACCACCTCCTTTGGTGGAGAATTCCACAGTTTAACTACTCTAACTATGAAGAAGCCTTTTCTTTCTTTAAGGTGAAATATTTTTTCCTCTAACATCAAGGGATGTCCTTTTGTCAGTTGAAAACCTCTTGGCACAAAAAAATAACTTGACAAAGCCTTTACTGACCCTGATGTCCTTTTTATGAAGTGGTGCCCAAAAGTGTACTTCATATTCCAAATGAGGGCATACTAGGGTTTTGTACATTGACATAACTATATCAGCTTCCCTTGCTTCTATACCCTTCTTAATACATGCTAATATTTTATTTGACTTTGCAGCTGCTGCTTGGCATTGAGCACTGTTACCTAGGTGGTTGTCCACAAGCACTCCCAAATCTCTTTAAATATCAGATACCCCTAGATTTGCTCCATCACATATTATAATTGTCTAACTATGAGACGTCATCACGATTTGCGTGGTGCGTACGGCTTAGGCGATGAGCACCAAAGGTGCTGATCGCTTGAAAGCCTCACAAAGCGAGGCGAGCTGTTAACTCGGAGTACTTAGGCGATAAGCTCCAATGGCGCTCATCGCCTGTGAGCCTCTCATAGCGAGACGAGCCATTAAGGCACTACAACTCCCAGCACTTGGCCGATGACGCCAAAGGAGGTTATTGCCTGTGAGCCTCGCGAAACGAGGCGAGCAGTGGAGCCAATGAAACGTGCAGGAGTTAGCCTACAAACATTTAGGAAACGCGGTATTGTCTTACAGACTTATTACATTGCCATTGGCCCAATTGAATAGGGCTCTATATAAGCACATAGCATCTTTTTTTTAAATAAGTTTTTAGTTACTGAAGACCTTGCTTTTGCATAGAAGTCCCGTAACTAAACACTTCTGTAAAAAAAACAAAAAAACAATGTGCTTATATAGAGCCCTATTCAATTGCCCGATTTGCAATTTATTAAGGCTGGTAGGCTGCAAGCAGTTGACGAACGCGCAACTTAGAAAAAAAAAAAACATTATGAGACGAGGGACTTAGAAAAAATAAAATACGAGACAAGGGACTTAGAAAAAATAAAATACGAGACGTGGGACTTAGAAAAAAAAATACGAGGTAGGAAAAATACGAAGTTACCGGCCGAACCGCAAAAAACAAAATACAACGCAAATGGAACGCAAATTTAAGTCGGTTTTCAAGAGTTTTGGCAATCGAAAATCGTCTAAGAGCGAAAAAAACTAGTGGCCTCAAAAAAAAAGAAAACGAGTCTACGCGACCCTTGACCTCGCAACACACCGCCAACCGCGTACCACTTTCACACAGGAACGTACAAGGTACAAAATACACTACTACAAAGGACGCCAAACACTCACGAACCCCGTAGCACATACACAAACAACTACTTTACACTCCGAACTTACAAATCACAACATTACGCATCTACAGTAGCGCTTTACACAAATAAACCAACGGTTTGCCCTCGCGCACACAGCCTACTTTTAATGCACAGTTGGGACATTCATAAAAATATCTCCACCGGCCAGCAACAGTCCAACTGGACATTATATGCTGCAGGAAATTGAAAAAAGATTGTTAGCTCTTCAGCCTATTGATTGATGGATATGCTAATTACAAATAGGTAAAGTAGATTATTTCATTAAGTAACTAATTAATTGATTATTATTTACAAACATATAGACATATGTATCTGTCTTTGTGATGAGCGCAGAGGCTGCTCAGAGGAGCAAAAGTACACCAGAGGAGAAAATTAAAAAAGATTGTTAGCTCTTCAGCCTATTGATTGATGGATATATTAATTACAATTATGTAAAGTATATTAATTCATTAAGTAACTAATTAATTGATTATTAGAAACAAAAATATAGACATATGTATCGGAGGCTGCTCAGAGGAGCAAAAGTACGCCGGAGGAAAGGCTCGCAATGAGCGCTGAAGGTCCTCACAGTACAAAAACCTTCACATTGTGTGGCAAACAGCATTGCCATGGCTTCAAATTTTATTGACCGTTATATTTTGACGGGCAAGTCGCTAGTTAAGATTATAAATTGCATGGCTATTTTTCCTTTCCAAATGCATAACTTTACATTTATTTTGTATTAAATCTCATCTGCCATTTAGCCGTCCATTTCTCTAATTTATGTAGATCCTTTTGGAGGGAAAATACATCATTATGTGATTTAATTACTTTGCACAACTTAGCGTCACCAGCAAAAATGGAGATACTACTTTTGAGTCCTACTTCATTAATAAATATGCTAAAAAGGAGAGGACCTAATACTGAACCTTGAGGAACCCCACTTACCACATTAGTCCAATTGGAGTATGTTCCATTAACAACAACCCTTTGCTTCCTGTCTTTTAGCCAGCCCTCAATCCATGAGAAGATATTTACTGCAATTCCTGTATCCCTTTGTTCCTATGCTATTTCTGTTTTAAAATTAGACAGCTATATTGTATTATAAAGTATATATCCAATAAAAGCTATGCCACATGCAGTGCAGTTAATAATGCCACTTTCTATATTAAACCTTAAAAACCTTTCCAAAGTATTTCCATGCTCATATTTTTCATAAGCAAAATAGTACACTTATATGTATCTTTGGATGTCTAAAACAGGTCAGAAACCCTGTTATCAGATCAAAATCCTAAGAAATACCATGTTTCCATTGCAATATGAGAATCGGGGTGTGGTCCTGCAAATTAAATCATTATCAGCTTTATTAAATTGTGATTCGGCCAATTGAATAGATCTCTATATAAGCACATAGCATATTTTTTTTACAGAAATTTTTAGTTAGTGAACTTCTATCTCAAAGCACTAACTAAAAACTTCTGTAAAAAAAATAAGCTCTGTGCTTACATAGAGCCCTATTCAATTGGCCAAATCGCAATTTAATAAGGCTGTATATGTTTTAGTCTATAATGCAAAAGACATTTTAACATGACCCTTTATAGCATATGCCTGCTGTTATAATACAGCTTTCATAGCACAGAATGAGTATGCATGAGAAAGCATCCTAGATCGTTTGGTTTTTGGGATCTCATGGTGTGGAGCTGATTGCTGACTCATGCCATATATTTTGTAGTAAAGCTACTAACAACAATTTCATAGGCTCCACTGTGCCCAAAGTACAAAAAAAAAAAAAAAAAAAAAAAATCAACATTAACAAATTAATCATACCTTTAGGTATATAGTGATTTGTACTATATTGTTCATTAAACAAGATGACTAATAAGGGAACTAAAAATAAGTAGTAAACATCATCTACATAAAAAGTTATCCCTTAATTACCATTTAGTGGCAATGTTTCCCTCAAACCGATTTAAACGTTTTCTGTCCTTATGTAATATTCTCTCAAATTCGGGCCATGACGGTATACATTTTGATTTCCAGAATTTTACCACATGCCATTTGACTGATAATAGAATATGGGAAATCAAAAGTCTACGATCTGATTCTATCTGATCCATAGCAGTGTGAAAAATAATAACTTCTGGTTTATAAGGAATTTTAACTTTTGTTATTTCTAATATCTGAGAAATACATTGGCTCCGGAAATCCTGGATAATAATGCACTGCCACCAGACATGCACATGAGAACCTCTATCCTTGCAACTCCTCCAGCACTCCTCAGAATTCTTTGGGTTAAATTTATTCAGTGTGACCGGCACCAAGTGCCATCTTTGAACTAGTGTAAAATATAGTTCTCAGTACGAATACCATAAGGAGTTTTTCTTAATTAAATCAAATGCTTTAAACCACTCTTACACCCACCATGACTTTTCCATATCTTTTTCCCAAATAATCCTCCTATTGGTCTTATTCTTTTCATTGATCGTTCATAAAATATTACTACATTTTGATATAGTGTGTTTATTTGTTTTTTCGAATATAAGCACTGTGCCCAATTTAAGCTTAGTGAATTTGTGGTTACTATACTTTATTTCCACCTTACAGAGACACCATAAAGTTACCTGTAAGGTAGAAATACTGTACAGTAGTTAATTTTACTTTTTGACTACCATAATAAATAATCCATTTATTCATCAATAAAATACACACTGATCTAAAAAAACAAAGAATATATTGCAATAGTCATTCAACTTCACAATATTTCAAATGCGATTTTAGATTGTATTTCAGTTCACATTCTAGGCCAACAATGATGGCTGATGATTTATATATAAACCATGTACTTACAAAAGAGATTTGTATGAGTTTTATTCTAAGTGTGGACATATGTATAAAACCGTTTTCCTTATAGACTTGACTTTTATTTTTTATTATAAAGCAATTAACAAAGTTATTACACTTTTATAAGCCGGAGAGAAATTGTTTTCCTAGGTAAGCATCTGAACTCCATAGAGAAGTTATGATAGAAATAGAAGTAGGTGACTACAGTTAATATGTAGAAATGCAAATAAACAAAAAAAAAAAAAACTGATTGTCAATTTGTTTTAGTAGGATTTTTTTTAAATCTGACTTTAGATGTAAAGTGCTAACTCTGTCAGTAATAATGCTTACATTTATATTGTAGTGGTATGAAGCCCAGAAACAACACCAGGGATTCAGTAAATTAATTTGTATTCAGTTTCTTAGTTTAACTTTTGGATACAGCAACCCAAAACCTTTTTTTTGCTACTTTTAAAAAACACATGTGTTTGATTCTGACACCATAATGGTCCCCAAGACTTCTATAGTTTGGCGACTTGGCATAAACAATGTAAATACAAACCATTCAGGAAAATAATAACTGGGAAAGGAATATTATAGTACATTGAGTAATTGCTGAACTTTTATTTAAAGAAAATCAAAGTCATGCAGATATACAGTTGCCAAACCATTCTGGCTGAACTGTATTTAAGGTAAATCATCAGAGTAAATTCAGAGGTAAATTCACCATCAGTATAATATACATTTTTCATGCTTCCTATGGGCTTATTTTGAGTATTACATTCTGCAAAGATAATTCTGCATTTTTTTGCATTACCCTTTTGTAAAAAATTGTCAGTCATGGCCCAGTATGCCGAGATTGCCATCTGCCACACTCAGAGTAGCAGGGTTGTCCAGAGCCCAGAGCTTTGTCTAGGCATAGAGCAAGAGAGATAGAGGAGGCAAACTTATGCATGTCTAAAGGGCAGTCATATTAAACCAAAATTATTTTGAGGGCCACGTTCCTAGGTTTACACCTAAACAAGGGTCACACTTACAAAGGTATATCACAAATTAGGTGTTGTTATGATATAATTTATATCATATACACATAGATTATAAAAATGGTAATAATTATAAATATGACTATGCTTAGCCTCTAAAATAGTAAATGCTTTGTTGCAAATCTATTTTCCCTTTTACTAGCAATCACCCTTTGCCTGCTCCAATTTATCTTTACCTGGCTCAAACATTATTGTACCCTCTACGAACATCAGCCTATTTATGCTACTCCCACACCAGGGGCCTCATTCTATTAGAAGATGCGGGGCCGCAAGGACCGGCCGCAGGCTATTTGCCTATTCAATTCCCTTCGGGCCGGCGCCTTGTTATCACTTGCGGCCGCACGCGCCGGAGGAAAGCCTTTGATCTTAAACGTCCGCAAGAGTCTGGCCGCAAGAAAATCCCGGTTGCTATTCAATTGCTCCAGGAACCCTCTCTGCAAGGCTAAAACCGAGCCGCAGCTTACTTGCAGCAAAAAGGTCCCGCAGGCACACAATTAAGCACATAATAAAGCCATAATAAAGCCATCCTGCACTCTGATGAGACGATATAGTGATTGTAGGTGTTAGCATTCATAGTACAACATGCCCCTACACTCAAATCCGTAAATAATTTTTATTTTAATTTATGTCAAATATCCGTGGACAAAGTCCCGAGGGCTTGGAGCACCTCAGACCCGCCCACGCTGCGGCCGGAAAATAAACAGTTAATGAAATTTTGGATTTAAGCTGATGTGCAAGCTTGAGAGGGGGTTGCTATTAATCCTCATGTCCCCCATTATGATCCCTAGCATTTACAGAGCTTTACAGTGCCGTCTTGAATTTATATTTGCTTTTAAAGTTTTCAGACCTTGCGGCCGGTTGCAAGAAATGCGGCCGGCCGTAAGGGGATATCCTCCAAATGTCCTAAGGGCGCCGTCTATTTGAATTGCAAGGTAACGGGAGCCCCGCAAGGAATCGCAGCATTGCGGCCGTTTTACGGCCGATAATAGAATGAGTCCCCAGGAGTTTATCAATGTCACTCTTGCCTATTTTTAATGGTCTATGACATTCAGGTTAGTGGAAGTGACTTAGCGGTACAATGAGTAAACTGAAAAATGTAGTTGAATAATCAAGTAGGGGACCTCAGGTACAACAAATCTGAGACACATATTATTGTGTAAAGTATAATGGGATGTTTTGTGCATCAAGATTGTTTCTTTGGCAGCAGGTGGGACGCATATATGTACTGATTACTTTCCTTGTATCTTCCATTGTTGCAATATCACTTTAAGGATTCATCTGACAAGCACACAGACTTATTAAATGGGCACTTTAAAATAAAAAAAAGTATTAAGTGGACCACATTTTAGGAACAAATGGACCTCACTCCACACACTGAAAAAGAGACAGAAGCCTAATTTACTTGGATAGTCTGGGGTCTTCTTTCTCAGTCTCTGTGTGGAGAGGAGGTCTTTGACATATAAAATAATCAGCTTTTGCATCCCATGAGTACATTTGGGAAAACAGTGCCTTTCCTTAGCTCTATACATGCTCTTCATTAATAATAATTTATCAGTTCCAGTCACTAAGGGGTTTCCTTATGATAGCAGTCTTTAAAACGTGAGATAAGAAGGAGTAAAGGACTTTATCATGGCAGATGACTAGGTTAAATGTTTTTTTTTATTCTACAAAACCAGTGGATTTTAGTTAAAGGATATGATACTGTGTTTAATACAGAGAAACCATATGATCCACAAGTACAAATATGAAAGGTCTTGCTGATCTCTTGAAGATATTACATTAGTAATTCTTGAACTGAAGCAGTATTTCAATAGTTCTCTGAAACGTTTATCTTTTCTTATCTATTATAGGTGATGTCTTTCACAAGCTTGTTAAACATTTGTTAAGTGATAATGGTGTTGGAACAGTGATGTTCCATGGCTTCCATAGGAGCTGACTGGCAGCTACGAGAGTTTTGACAAGCACATTTGCCGAGGGGGTTTGTCTGGAGCACTCTAAGTATAACATGTGCTCTCACCCTGCCCCCAGGAGAACCGAGTCTGAATCTCAGTAGTCTTCACACCAATGCTGCAGAATGGTGCTTACCAACATAAACACACTACACTAGACCTAAGATCCTCTCTTACCACAATCATATTATATAAATCCCTTCCCATGACATGGAACAGTTTAAATAATAATAACAACTATTACTATGAGCTGGGTAACCCACTGGATTCTACTTCATCACTCAGGATGACTGAAGAAGTGATAGTCTCACCTGGATGAAGCAGGGATATCCTCAAATCCAGGTCCTGTGTGTGGCCCAGCAAGACGGAACTTGGACACCCCTACCCACTACATCCTATGAGTGTGTATCCCAGGGATTCCCCCTTAATGCCAGCTATCCCCAATGAGCCCGGGTTTCTCCAGGATAGCCCACAGTTAAAGTATAACCATGGGGGTCCTTAGGGACCCTTATGGCACCTAAATATAACTCATTACAATAGGAGTTCCTATGCACCCCATTGGTACCTATTATTAACCCCTATACCATGCAGTCCCATGTATTCTGATTGGTTAAGCTTTTAAACAATCCAATATGGGGTGGGAGTAATTCAAACACTCAATTCTGATTGAAACATGATTGAACCAATAGCATATAAGGCAAAGTCACGGTAAAAAAAAAAAAAAAAATGGTAGTCGTGCAGGAGCTCCCAGAGGCTCCGTTAGATAAAGTGTTCTTCTTTTTTTTTTATAGAGCCAGGGATATCCAGGATCAAAGTGAGTAGTGGGTATTGAGGAGGATCCCAGGGATACCCGTGTTCATAGCCGGCAGTGGGTATTGAGGGGAATCCTAGAGATCCCCTGGCTCACAGGAGGTAGTGGTATTAACCCCTTTATTATGTCAGATTTGAGCAATCAAAACTCAGTGCAATTCAAGGTGTTAGCTCCTTCATAACAATGAGTCATTTTCCTGCATTTATGTGAGGATGAAGGAACCATTTACCTTTTTAAACATTTTGGGCATTTAGAAAGACTTCCAAGATTGGATATTGTTAGTAGTTATCTGGGGCTTATGACATTAGGGACAATTTAAGCACTCAGATGGCATTAATCAAAGGTTAGATTTACGTGTATGGTTTATAGTGATTCACAAGTGAACCTCACTCGGTTCTTTTGTTACGGAAGCCATGGACTGGAGGCCAAATTCTGGGAGAATACAGCTCACTGTATACCCCAAGGATTGTCAAGTTCGGTCCTGGAGAGATGCCAGGATTTGAGGATATCCCTCCTGCGTACAGGTGAGTTAACCACTTCTTCAGTCATCCTGACTGACTCACCCTGTGTGAAGAAATTATATTCTCAAATACAGGCCTGTATGAGGCTCTATAGGACGGAACTTTCCCACCCCTGGCGTACACAGACCACAAGAATGCTTTTTGGAGGAGGGCGGAGGACATGTATAATATATCTTTGTTCCAATACATAAATCCCACAGCTAAAGTTACCTTTTCCATAAAATATTCCCTTCACCTTAAAATAATATACATATTTACATATGTAACACAATTGCTATTTTGGGCCTTCTAACATAAATACGGATAAATTGCAGCAGCAATTATTGTATCTTGTATATACAATGCACAGTGCAAACATATGTTACAAATAAAGACAATGGCTGATTTCTTGGTAAGACTAGAGAACTATATTCTGCAAATGTTCTTATTTATCTTAGATGAGATAAACAAATCAACTTCCTATGTTTTTTTATAAAGTTTTTTTTCCATATTGTCTAAAATATCACAGTTTTTAATGAGCAAGCTTCATTTGTTAATATACCATATGCTATCACAGTGGTTTCCACATGATAGATACTGAGAATATTGTCTCACATGTGCCACTACTCAAATATGGTTATTTGTGAAGCAATGAGAAAGCAGGCATGCCTGAGATCTCCAACTCATATTGAGGAGACAGCAATCCAAAAATAGTCATTTCCTGAATATTAATACCATGACCGTTTTTCTAAACATTATTTTAACTTATAATAATGTCAATGTTGAAGCATTCTCATAAAAATAAGCTATATGAATTAGAGAGTATAAGGAGCTCTGTCTGTTAATCACAGACATTGAAAAATGGCTGTGTAATATTTGATAAAGATGTGAAACACTATACACATTTTCTATTTTACCATAACACAATGGTTTGTTCATGAAATTGGACAATCTATCATTTGCTACGCGTACTTTGGCCCAAGGCTTGCATACATGCAAACCACAATCCGCAATGCATAAAGGAATATGTTTGTACAACCCTGTGAAGCCTAACTAAAAATGAAACTTTCTGTTCCATTAATATACAGATATTTTAGAGCTACTTTATTTAAGGGCGCTTATGGAGTATATAGAAGATTTACAACATGTTTTTTTTTTGCTTTCTGTGCAGCTGCTTTCAGAAGTCATATGAGGGAAGATAAAAATTCAATAATCAGGATTTAAATAATTAAATATAAAAATGGCATTATTTGGAACATAATGACCAAAAAGCACATACAGTGTGTCTGTTCAATCAACATAAAAGCTTAAATTAAGAAATTCTCAGAAAAGCCTTACGATTATAATTTTCACATGGATAGTTTACTGTGTTTGTCCCTAACACTTCAAAATGAACTCCACAAATATTTTTGCATAGTGATATTTTTTATTTTTGTATGACCTTTTGTTTTTGTATTTCAATCTTGAACATTATTAAATCACTTAATATCTTTGAAGGTATCTATCATGTAACCTCTATCTCTTCTGTCCTTTAAGTCTCAAATACAAAGATCATCAATTATTTTCAAACAGGTTTTATCTTTAAAGGATTATAAAATGTGCCATATGTGCTCTCCACCATTAGATAGAGAGTGAAATAGCATATGGAAAAAAGTGTTTTCTTTTTAAAAAGGTATGCTGAATTCCTAGAGTTATGTTCAAAAGGCTATAAATTAGTAATGAGCTTTGTACCACGCAGGATGTAATAAATATAAATTACTAGCGACTTGCCCGTCAAAAAAGACAGGGCAATAAAATTTGAGCAATGGGAATGCTGTTTGACACACAATGTAAACCTTTTTGTACTGTGAGGACCTTCGGCGCTCATCGCGTGGCTCGCAATGAGCGCCTTCGTCGCTCATGGCTAGCTTCTTGTCTCGTCTATTTTTGCTCCTCTGAGCACCTTCGTCCCTCATTATAAAGAGAGATATATATTTATCTATATTTACTTAATCAATAATGAAGTAATTATTTATTGATTAAATTAATATACTTTACCTATTTGTAATAAATATATTTAGCAATCAATAGCCTGAAGAGCTAACAATCTGTTTATATTTTCCGGCACCATACAACGTACAGTGAGTGTTGGTGCTGTGATAATAAAGTGTAATGAATGTCCCAACTGCGCATTCTAAACGGTTTGTGTGCGCGAGGGAAATCCTCAAAGCCCCCATAGTCCTGCATTGTGTGGCAAACACCTTTGGCAGCCATTGTAGATTCATAATGTTATTACTGTGTTACGCAGCTCGCAAGCATTTTCCGTAATTTGTAATCGTGTATTTTGTATTTAGTTAGTTCCTGTGTGAAAGTGCTATGCGTTTGCCAGTGTTTTCTGTGGACTGGGGTCTTGTCGTCTCGTTTAAATTTTTTTCGGCGGCCATTTTTTTTTCTCACATAGGCGATTTCCGTGTGTTGAAAATCGTTGAAAATAGCATTTAAATTGCGTACCACCTCACTCCCAGATGTCCTGCCTGTTCCCCAGTGCTGTGCGTGATATTGTTGTTCTTTTATTTTTATTTACTTTGTGTTTTTTGTATGTTTGCGATTTGGCCGTTAACCTCGTATTTTGTCATGTGCTTGAAGGCTAATGTGTTTGTGCGTTTACTAAGTGTTTTGTGGCTATGTCCCGCATGCTTAATTGCCTTTGTGCTGTGAGACTTGCAAGCGTTGAGCGACGCCTAACTCGTATGCACCACGCAAAGTGTGACAACGTCTTGCAGTTTGACAACTATTATATGTGACTAGTAAATTGCCCATCAAAAATGACGGGAGTAAAATAGTAAGGCAGGCAATGGTGTTTGGCACACAATGCAGGGCTACGGGTGCTCTGAGCACTTTTTACGTCCTTCGGGCTAGTTTTAGGTCCTTCGCTCTCGTTTTTGTTGTGTTCCCTTTTTCTTCGGCAGCCATTTCTTTTCTCGCCCAATGTATCCAAAGTAACTAAACTGAATGCCAATGCTAAGACCACTCCGTTCGAGAAATGCTGTCTAGAAAATGTGAATGGTAAACGGAACATTTCTATAATCTACAATTACCTAATTGAACAGTCCACACCACTCAGATTGCATCACCAACATTCGTGGGAGTCAGAACTTGCCATGGAACTAACTGATATACAATGGAGTAGGATACACAAACAAGCCACAAGTTCCTCATTGAACATAATTCTAAGGGAAAATAGTCATAAGACTACTATGAGATGGTATTTAACGCCAACAAGGCTAAAAGTCTCCAATCCCTCGCTAGATGGAAAATGTTTTAGGGGATGTCCTGACATGGGCACCCTTAAGCATGTTCTATAGGAGTGTCCCAAAATTGCCCATATTTGGCTGAAATCTTATGAAATCTTAGAGAAACTATGGGGATGCCAGATTCCCCAAAAACCGATGGAGGCCCTATTAGGCCTGCCCATAGAAGGCCTTAGTAAACAGGCTCAACTCCTATCACATCAAATATTTTTAGCAACTCGAATTACGATAGCTAAGGCCTGGAAATCAGATGTACCTGCATATAGCGTAGTTCTAAACAGACTTAAACTCATATATGACATGAGCGTTATCTCGGCTGAGTTGGATCGGTCACACAAGAAATGGGCCTCATGTTGGGACCCATGGATCCTCAAGATTGGGTGGTAAAAATGCAAGGACATAATAATAAAATTTAGGCTGATCTTATGGGGAACAACTCTCAAGCAAATTCTACCTCTCCTTAGCCCCTTCTCTTCCTCTACTCCCTTTGTTTTTCTTTTCTCTATTCTCTTCTTCCCCTCTTCAGACGGATCTCTATAAGATTATAGTTATACTGGATCGTGCTCTAATACGTAAGTAGTTTGAATAGAGGAAAAAATAAATAAATAAAAAACTGCAATAATTAAAGTTAAAAGTTATTTACTTGTATACATCTTACTTTTGGTAAAGAACAGTACCCATCTTAGGGATGTGTTTTTGATGAACGATCTGTGTTAATATATTAACCTGTTATTTGCAATAAAAATTATTTGAAAAAAAAAAAAAAAAAAAAAAAAGAGAAGACAAGAAATGTTTTAAAAGGTAACAAACTTTTATTTATGTATAGTTTAGCGTTATTTGACAGTTTATTGATACACTATGGGAATTAGTAACCATTGTTTTGTACCATGCAATGTTGTTACATATTGTATGTGTCCTTGATGACCTGCTATCTTATATTGTATTGTTGCAACCTTGTCTTTAATAAAAAAGATTTTGAAAAAAAACAAAAAAACACCAAATATGCCTCAAAATAACTTGCAACCACACTCACAGGTTCCCTGGCTCTCCCACTGTGCTGTGTGTGAGTTTGTAAGTTAATTTGAGGCATATTGTTTTCAGGTTTTTCCAGATCCGTGGTTCAGGCATGTACGGGTTTCGGTATTAAGTCGTACAGGTCGTAAGTCCCGCTTGCGCTGCTGGACGATGAGTTGTACGGGTCATGAGCGCTGAAGCCTGCGTGCCTCAACTGCTCGCCTCGCTTCTCAATACTAGCAAAGTGTGACCAACATCCTAAGCTTTCCAGAAACTGACAACTATTAAAGTGATAATCAGGTGTATAGGATAATTGAATCAGGCAGTAGTCCAATACCTCAAGGATAATACGTTTATAAATCCCTATATTGACATACTTATTAGGGAATGATTATGCACCTACAGTATATACCTACCTCTAAGTACCGTATATACTCGAGTATAAGCCGACCCGAGAATAAGCTGAGGCACCTATTTTACTACAAAATACTGGGAAAACGTATTGACTCGAGTATAATCCGAGGGTGGGAAATGCGCTGCCCCCTGTGTCCCTCATGTGCCCTCTGTGTCCGCCTCTTGTGTGACCTGTTTCACCTCCAGTGTACCCTTCTTGTGCCATCTGTGTCCCCCTCTTGTGTGCCCTCTGTGCCCCTCTCTGTTGCCCCCCTCTATAAAGATCTCACCTGTCTCTTCCCCCTCTCCCTCCCCTGTGTCTCTCCCCCCTCATCCTCCCCTGTGTCTCTTTCCCTCCCTCTACCTCATTTCTCTTTCCCTCCCCCTCCCCTTATAATTTTCCTCATCCTCCCTCCTCATCCCTTTCCCCTATTCAATTACCCCCTCTCTCTTTCCCCTCTCTTACCTTCATCAGCTGCTCCTGCTTCTCTCTGCGCTTCTTCCGGCTGTGTCCGCCCGCCATATGCTAATGACATGACGTCACATGCGCGTCACGTCATTAGCATATGCCAGGCGCACACAGCCGGAAGACGCGCAGAGAGCAGCAGGAGCAGGGAGCAGAGTGACTCGAGTATAAGCGAAGGTGGGGGCTTTTTCAGCATTACGAATTTCGCTGAAAAACTCGTCTTATAGTATGTAGTGTTTTACAGGCACAGTCTCTGAAGTACAAGTGGTGAAAAGAATGAAGCTTTGGAAAAACTGTCTGTGACTACAATTCTCTGTTTATTTTATCCTTTGAGCTAAACAAAAATATTATCATTAAAAATCATAGGCAACTGGGATTTGAACTCGCAACCTATCATAACAACCAGATCTGCTCCATTTCCATTGCTGCACATGATTAAGAATGAGTATAGAAATCCAAAAAGCTAAACATTGTAAGTGTGGCAGTCATAGCCTCCATTCTTATTATAAGCCTCTTGTGGGAAGGCTCCAAGAGTTACACAAGCAATAAATGTAAAACTCAGTAGTCTCCAAAGCAACCCCACAGAAAGATACCCAATACTCAGTCCTAACATCCTTCCATATCCCTATACATCTTTATATCTATATAAGCCCCTTCCCATGTTAGGGAAGGGGTTAAATAATAAAAAGAAATAATGTAGAGTTGCTAACCCCTCTACCCCTCACCCGCTACCCCTATGGAAGGGGGGGACCATAAGCCCCACATTAAATGGTCTCAATTTCTGGATCATTTTCTGACCTGGCTTCCCTCACGTTCCTTCAATTGTTCTTGGTGACTTCAACATTCTCATTGACACTCCCACCTCCCCGGCGGCCATTAGACTACTCTCACTCACCTCCTCCCTCAGCCTCTCACAACTGACAGATACCTCAACTCGCCATGCTGGACACTCCCTTGACCTTATTTTCAACAATCTCTGCACCACCACTAAACTAGTCATCCATCCACTCCCTCTGTCTGACAACCACCTCCTAAATTTCAACCTCACCACACCTTCCTCTCACAACCCTTCTTCAACCCTGGCTACCATTATCCACATCACCATCCTCACCTGTCCTGACACTTCACATTACAATTACATGCTTACTTCGACCCTTGACACTCTTACCTTCATAAACACACACAAACACCCTCGCTCTCATCTACAACCATGGCACGCTACACAAATATGATAAATTCAGAGATTCTCCCACATGACTATGGAGGAAATCTCACATTTCAGCAGATTTTCTCCACTACACGTTTATGTTGCGCTCCCACTTTTCTACCCTCAACCTTGCCAAACAGCACTCATTCACATCTTTAACATCTACTCTGTCCCCCAACCCCAAACCTTTGTTCGCCAAATTAAACACTCTCCTCTGCCCACCACCAACCATTGTCCCTTCCTGTCTTATGGCTGAAGACTTTACCAGCCATTTTAAGCATACAATCGTAAACATTTTCAACAAACTTTCCTGTCAACGTTGCTCACACACTTCCTCCTTTCAGCTAACAACACCCTGCCTTCACCCTTCAGACATTATCCTCCTTTGACCTTATAATAGTAGATGAAGTCCTCTGGATCCTATTTATCACACTTATGCCTGCTCTCACACATCTCTTCTACCTTTCCCTAAATACCGGAACGTTTCCATAATCTCTAAACCATGCTATAATTGCATCAATTCTTAAGAAACACTCATTTGGCTCTGATTTTGCATCTAACTATTGTCCTATCTCTTTACTCCCCCTGTCTTCCAAACTACTCGAGCCGCTCATCTTCAGTCACCTTACCCAATTTATTTCCGCTAACTCCCTTCTTGGCACCTTCCAATCCAGTTTCCAGCCCGAACACTCAAATACTGGGACAACTCTCACAAAAGTCACTAATGACTTGCTTGCTGCCAAGTCAAAAGGTTACTTTTCTGTTCTACTTCTTCTGGATGTCTATGCTGCCTTTGACACAGTTGACCACGATCTTCTTATCCAAATTCACAACTCTCTTGCCATCCATAACATTGCTCTTTCATGGGATAGGGGGCCTAATGGCCTCACCCTGGGAGGTGAATGTGTCCTGAGGAATACCCAGGTTTATAGAATGTATAAGGGCTTAGGTGAAGGAGTCACTAAACTGTTTAATTCTCATGTCATTCATTCATACTATATTTTACAGTAACTCCTCAATTGTGGCAGGAAGAGTATCATTTTAAATGTACTAGCTGGTGGGCAGGAGATTAATTGTATTGGTATCCGCAGGGCTGTACTAGAACACATAGGATTAGGGTAGATGTATATTATGAACGCCAGAGACAGATCCAATGAGTTTAAAAAAATTACCTTTACACATAAAATAAATCAGGTTTCCCTGACTTTAGATCACTTCTTCGGGACTTCAGTAAAAGCACTGATCTCATTTTTTAAAATATTTTTTTTAATCTTACAGGAAAGAAGTTCATTTTTAAGCCAAAATAATTTATTTCAACATGGGGAATGTTTTGTACAGTAACTAAAACCTTGGTGGTGCTCTCTACAAAAATAACTAGTCACCTACTGGGAAATGTTTGTATGTATTAGCTTACTGGCCGTTAACTTGTAACATTACACTTTTTACAGCCAGCAGGACATTTTTCATGTAGGGCCACGAAAATGAAATACACATACCCCAAATACAAAAACACTTGTCCATCAAAGATTCAGTTTAAATAACTTTTTTTCTATTATTTAAAGTGTTTGAGCTTGTAACATTGGTTTCAATAACATGCTGAGGGCCAGGAGTAATAAAGTTCTATGCACAAAGAATTAGATATGCCGTGGGGCAGCTGAGGTATTTTTTTTTCAATGAGGGGACACCATTCTGGTATACCATTTATATTGCAATGATGCATTCAGAATAAATAAAGTTTACATTTTTAAAACAAACACATGGGCCCTATTTTATTAGAAGCCCCCAAATGCCTCTAACCCATAATTTTGGCTGCTAGTGTTTTTTTCTCTAAATGTTTAGATGTGTTCTATTGACTCAAGCTCGCAATGTAAATCCTTAAGTCTAAACTTGTAAAACTCTGCCATTTTAAGTAGGATTTCAGGGGGCGTGATCATAGGATCTGGCAATATTTAAGCAAGCCTGTAATTTACTTCTTAGACACAGTCAGTAGTAAATGAGACCGTCATCATGACATTAGTAAAACATGGAAGTTACACGTAATCTGCAATCGGAGGCTACAGATTATTTAGTGGCAATAAGTAATATTAGAAGATCGGACTTGTAATCAAGCAATCTATAAAATGCATTAGGTCATCTGTTTTAGTCCATGTGGGTTTCATGAAATGTATTAACCTCTTGAGTCTTGGGATCCATATTACTCAGAAATAACTGTTATTTTTTAATTGCATATTTGTGGGTTTGAGACTGTTCTGCAATTAATTCTAAGTACAGTCTTTTAAAGTACAGTATTGTATGTTTAATTGCTGCTACAGCTATAATAAGTGTTTGAAAAAGCCCTTACAAGTCCTATTTAGTACTCGTAATATTTTTGAAAGAAACTTTATACTGTTTTCAGTTGTGGGTTAGAATTTATTTGCAAGCTAGAGCTACATGACTAATAACATATTGATTTTATGTAACTTTATTTATTTAGAGCTTGTAATATTTGAGTTGTGCTAAAACCAATGTGGTTCTAAGGCCAAATTTGCTTCTTTGGCTAGCCCTTAGTCATTGTGGGCAGGGAAATCGTAATTGGATTGTGAGTAGCTAACAGAATATGTAGCAATATTAAGAGCAGTTTTAAGTGTGTATAAATTTACGAATTAGGCAAGGTCCCATGGTAGCACTGAGTTTCTTTGTTGGTTTTGTACCTGTATTTTTATGAATAAAGAAATTGTTTTCATAATGTATATATTTGAAAGGTAACTAAAGCAACATATATATGAAAAAGCTAACGTGCTAACATACAGAGTAAAATATTTCAAGTGCAATTAAGAAGGCCAGCATTTTAAGGTAAATAAAATATATACTCTTTTTAAAGGCATATTTAAGTTTCATGGATTATGAATGCACCTGATAGAGGAGAATCAGTAGTGTATGAAAAAAAAATACCATATTAAACATGATTAAACTTGACCTAAAGTTTGCTTAATCTCTTGAGTTTGCAAGCAGTTAATACCTGCTAAAATTAGCACAAAATTCATAATTTGTTTTGGCCAGTCACAGGCAGTTAATGCACTGCCTTAATCTGTGATAGCAGTTTGTGCAGGAAGGCATCATGGGATGTGTAGGAAGGAAGGAAGTAAGGAAAAGTCAGACACTGTTCTGCAGACCTCTGCGTTGTCCTACTGATGGTTTAAAGGTGAGTAAAGGATTAAAATTCATACCCAAATGCTGTGTTTTTATTGACAGAAGCACTGTGTCTATGTAAGCAGTTTTGGATTGTGGAAAACAAGCTTTATTTTGAAATAAAACAAATCTGTATCTGTACATGATCAATCAATGTGTGTTTCTGATATAAGCAGCAAGTGTAGAAAAAGGTAAAAACAGGGAATCTTAAATATACCTTTAACTGCTGTAACTCTTTCCGTGATGGCCTCCCCATCACCTGTCTGTTCCTATTCCAATCCATATTTTATTTGCTAGACTCATTTACCACACTTAAAGCTCACTGACTGCAGCTCCTCTCTATCAATAACTCCACTGGCTTCCTGTAGCCTCCAGGATAAAATCTAAAATCATGACCCTAACATATAAAGCTCTCAACAACAGTGCACCCTCTTTTATCTTTGCTCTCGACTCAAAATACTGCCCTCTTTGCTCTGCTAATGACCTTCTTCTATCCACCACTTTTGTCACATCTTCTCACTCCTGCCTTCAGGACTTTTCTTGTGCTGCCACTATTCTTTGGAACTCCTTGCCTCGCTCCACTAGACTATCCTCGTGCCTCAAAACCTCACTAAAAATGCATCTGTTTAAAGAAGCTTATCACTTACAGAATGTAATATGCACAACACATCTATCACCCCTGTACCTTACCCTTACCTTTAGACTGTAAGTTTTCAAGTCAGGTGCAGATTCATTACCACCACTCTCCATCTTTCTAAACCTCTCAGCTGAGCACTACATGTCTGTAAACCAAGGGAGAAAACCATCCCAAGTTTGTTTGCCCCTGTTTTAGTGACCAGCTATCATATTAAAGTACTCATGAATGCCAGAGCATTTGCTGCAAATGGTGGTGTGCAGAATCATTGGCAAAAAGAGTGATTAGCATATTATTTTGATCAGTGACTTCAGCAGATGTGCATTATGCTCGTGTAATGATGTAATGGGTGAAGCAAAACACACTTCATACCTTGCATGCAACATTTTAAAAGTATGATTTTAATTAAATAGGGCATCAAGTTTGTTTTGCATTAATAAGCATATAATTAATTATTCCAATAAATAGTTATTCTCATATATCTATATCATATTTCAAAAGATTGATTGGACTATGATTCACACAAAGTTACATGTCAATTATCATATGTGGTAAACAATTTAATATAACATGAGTAGTAACAGCACAATATTCAATGGGTACAGCAGCAATAATCCCTTTGAAAAACGAAGTTGTAGAGCTTAGTATTTAAGAATTAACTGAGTTTCCATGTTCTTGCTATCACTTTAAATAAGAAATTAATAAATCTGAGATTTGTGTATGTACAGTAAAACAAGTTAATGCACAATTTGGACAATGGAAATTAACAGATGTATCAATGCAGAACATCTGTTTGCAACGTCATTGGGACATTTGGTTAGAGTAACAGTAGTTTGTATAAGAATGCAAAGTATAGTGTTAGCTCCATGTCAGATTTGCAAGCAAAGTCAGATTGTAGCTACTTGCATACTAAGCACAAGGATATGAATGGCTTAAGGCTGCAATACCATTGGGCCTACAATAAGTAATCAAAGAAATCACCTTTTATAGGTAAAATACCAGCCAGCTCTGCTCTGATTTATGTTTCACTCTTCTATGAGACTTCGTATTTAAGGTTTACACAAATTAGTTGTATCTTGCATTGGTAAATCAGCACAAAGTAGCTGACAAATAATACAGACAAAACTGAAGATTCACAGACAAAACCGAAAAGGAAGACACTGCTTGCCTGGCCATTGGAGCAGGATGTAGGAGAATTAAACCAGTGCCCATTTAAAAATGCTTAAGGATGGGCTGGAACATTGATATTCAGCCAGATGGATTTGCTTGCTCTAAGTTAAAAAAAATGTCATTTAACTGTTCTGGTAAAGGGCCTCAAATTTAACAAGCCATTAGTTGCAGTTCAATTTTAGAATCAGTATTTTATAAACTCAAAACTGCACATGATTTGATATGCCTAGAAATATATTACATGAAAGAGAGGACTTATTGAAATCCAAGATGTATTTAAAGGACCATTGTGGTGTAATATTTATAGTTTGTCCCTTTGAAGAACTTCACTTACTAATCAACAATATATGTTTATCTTCATTTGTAAAAGGAGAGAGGCGAGCAATAGTAGTCAATGGTAGACTAAGAGGCCACAAAGGATTGCCCACCCTTCAATAAAAAAAAGAAAAATAAATATATATATATGTATATATATATATATATATATATATATATATATATATATATATATATATATATATATATATACTGTACATCTCACTCATCGCATCTACATTGGGAAAACAAATAATGGACAAATTACACCACCACATCACATATATCAAGTACAAGGGTAACAAAAAGTAATGTACGCAAAAACATTAGGGGTTACAAAAAGACTGGCAAAAACTATACAAAAGCAGGGTAGTTAATTAGATTAACACTGTATGTAACCAAGAGAGGATACCCTAACACAGGGGTCACCAAACTCGGTCCTGGAGGGCCGCACCCAGGCCTGGATTTGAAGATTTCCTTTCTGTGCACAGGTGAGTCAATCAGGATGACTGAAGAAGCAATAGTCTCACCTGTTTGCAGCAAGGATATCCACAAATCCAGGCCCTCCAGGACCAAGTTTGGTGACCCCTGCCCTAACATATAAATCTTTTTCCACTGTACTGCTCTGATGTTCACAAGTAACTAAGGGAGTAACACTGCCTGAGCCATTGCATCACTGTTGTTGCTGTGCATAACCCTGTGTGATGCGGTCATGGGAGTATCAAGTTCACAGCCCCATATCCATAAACTAACATCACATAAATTATTCTGTATATGTTCAAACACTTTAACAAACATCACAACATCACATTAATATCTACATTTCCTGGATCTTGTCTATTATATAGCCCCACACAGTATGAACGCTGCTGGTAAAAAAGTAGTGCAGGCAATGAATGACCCCAAATCCCCCCACTCCGATGTCCAACTCAACGACGTAGAATCGACATCAAGGCCATCACTATGTTCAGCGTGGGCACTTGGCCCTCACGGGCCTCAGGCACGCCTCTCATAGCTCAAGGCCTCTTCTGTCGGGACACCTTATGCGCCACGTTGGAGGGGGCAATACTTTTTTGCCTGAACTACCTCTTTCTTTTTCACCAGTACCGAAGCGTTCAGACTGTGTCTGGCTATATAGTGAGAAAGGACCTATGCAGCATTCAGACTGTGTGGGGCTATATAATGGAAAAGGACCCATCTCCCATTTTGTTCAGGATATAGGTGTTTTCCGTGGTTGTTGACCCCTGTGAACAATCCACAAACACAGGCGGAGGAGAGGTACAATGCGGCCCATGCCACTTGCCGAAATGTAATAGAGCGCACCTTTGGTGTGCTTAAAATGCTCTTCAGATGTTTACATTCCACTGGCAGGGTGCTACAGTATACACCAGATAAGGTTTGTCAGATCATCATGGCGTGCTGTTGTCTGCACAATATAGCAGTACAGACCAACTGTCTGGGTGACATTGATGAGGCTCAGCTCCTTCAGGAGGAAGAGCCTCTACCTCCCCCTGGGGTGGATAATGCTCAAGGATAACAAGAACATGCTCGCATCATTCGGGAGTAATTCACATGTAAGTACAAAATAAATAACAACCAACTATAATGTACCTTGATTATGCTTAACTAATACAACTCTTTTCTCCTTCCCAGTTGTCATACCGAATATCCTAAAGTCCACAGTAGAGGAGAGCTTCCTGATATGATGTATGTCTCATGATGCATTATTGATTAACACTGGGTCAACTACAACCTGCTATGTTATCCGTTGGTAAGTATGTACACATTGCCATACACTTCATATGTACTGATATCTGCAAACCTTCAGAAACTAAGCTAAATGGTTGGTATTATATATTCCACAATGTCAATGTATATAGGCCCCACAATCTTATTCAAAAACATCTTCACAGTAGCACATTGTCTGATCATGCTAATCCACATCCGATAGTGGTCAATGCAATTAATAGCAATCTAGGAATATCAACATACCAGCATATCGGAAACGATAATCAATGTTCAACATGGGATGCAAAGAATGGATCTTTCCTGTTATGTGACAGAGTATGTTGCCACCAGCAGTCATGGTCAGATAACAGGAAAGGTTCTAATTTATTGAAGTAGAAATCAATGTTGAAATCAATATGAGTGGATCATGTGATTATTAATCTTATCATATTGCCATGACAGAAGTGCTGTTGTGTGTCAACTCATCGGTTAACCACAAAAAAACCTTTCCAGCCACATCAACGTCGACTACGTTGTAAGTATTTGCAGTAAACATGTGCATGTATGAGGAAGAAGAAATTAAGAACAACTCCATTAATAGAGGTCTACCTTGCTTTTTCCAAAGACATCCCATACGTATTGCTGAAGCATCGGAAAACATAATCATACCCTGCAGACATGTCCTGGGGAACGGATCTTCTTATGGATATCCTCTTGACCACATCCAATGTAAAACACCACATGTGGATTTCTAAAGATGCATCAATGTGTAATAGTTGTACTATTCCAACATCATGAGTAATTTGAATTAGCCATTATCATCATCTGCCAGATGAGTGGCTTGTTTATGATCTCACTAAATAACACGTAAACATATGTGCCAACATACCTGCATCTGTTGGTAGCTGCTCATATAGCATGTGTAATGTTCATCATAATATGTTAATTGTGTTTTCCTTCCAGATCACTGTCAGGACAAGGCATAAAGATAAGCATACCGCCATTCCTTGATCATGCTAATGTTGTTGCATCCAGTGTGATATTTTATTGCCATTACTGATTAGCCAATATATTTAGAGCTGTAATTGCAGAATACAATACAGCATGTCTATGCTTACATACTCTACATAGATTTATATGGATCTTTTGCTTTAGACATTCTATACTCTCCTCTACTTGGGCTATTGTGAAGTCATAATTCCTTACAGATCTCTTCTTCAGTGATGATGTGACCCTCTCTGTACATATGGGAAAGAGAACTCTAGGCTTGTAACTGTTAAGGGGGTCATGTTAATCTTCAGTTATACATATGCAAAAACAGATAATAGAGATGTTCATTCAGAGAACAGAATTCCACTCAAATTGCCCTGTTTGTTGTGAGTGAATCTGAACAGACTGATACGGTGGATTAGCATTGCCAAAGAACTGAACTATTGGGGTTATAACATTAATTGATTGAGCACTTATACTTCTGAAGTTGCATAAGAGTGCCTGTTGGTCACACAAGACTAAATCTTTACTTCTCCCCATAAGTATATGTCCATATTCTGTATTATTGTTATCCTTGCTTATTGAATGTTATAGATGTCTGGATATCTGTAATACTATGATGTTAATGATATTGCCTCATTTTGGATAATACACTGTAAATTCCTTTTCAAATGATCATCCATATCAATGTCATTCCCCTGCCTGCATTCTGTCCCTATATCCCTGTGTAACTCGAACACTGTATCCTACCAACCCCCTTTAAGTATAGTTAATCAAGTTCCACCTTGGGAACCATTACACAAAACCCAGCATATAGAATGAGACAAGTGTCTGTAAATGGTGCACATCACCATAGTGAACAAAAATGCAAGTGTTAGGGAGGTATGGTGGCACAGTAGGTAACATATCGTTATAAACATATATCCTTACTACTAAGTCATGGGCTTGAGCCCCCTGCCTGCCACGTTCATCAAATTAGCAATGTACCGATATATCTTGTGTGTAGAGAGATAGATAGATGGAGAGATAGAAAGAGAGAGAACCACAGCAAGTATGTGTACATATATATGAATACTAGTGACTTGCCCGTCAAAAATTACGGCAATAAAATTTGAAGCCTGGCAACGCTGTTTGCCACACAATGCGAGGCTATGGCCCCTCTGAGCACCTACGGCACTCATCGCGAGCCACGCGCTGAGCACCCTTGGCACTCATCGCATAGTTCGCAAGGAGCGCCTTTGGTGCTCCTTGCGAGGGACAGCTTTCCTGCTTTGCAATGATCACCTCCGGCACTCATTGTGAGCCTCCCGATGAGCGCCTTTGGCACTCATCTCGTGGCTTGCAATGAGCAACTTTGGCGCTCATTGCAAGCCTCTCCCCCTGTGTACTTTATAGGCCTCATCTTTGAGCACCTTCGGCGCTCATCGCAAGCCCCACCATGAGCACCTTTGGCACTCATTGGGTGCCTTTAACCCAGTGTAGTTTAGGGGCCTCGCTATCAGTGTTACTGCCTTGGGTTAAGTGTTACTGCCTTGGGTTAAATGTTACTGGCTTGGGTTAAATGTTACTGACTTGTAAAAAGTGTTACTGCTTAGGGCTCTTATTTACTTCCTTCAGCCTCGTTTTACGTCCTTCGGGCTTGTTTTCGTTGTGTTTACATTGGCGATTGTCGATCATGAAAAAACTGCAAATATGCCTCAAATTAACCTGCAACCTCACTCACAGGCTCCCTGGCTCACCTACTGTGCTGTGTGTGAGTGTGTAAGTTAATTTGAGGCATATTTTTGTGTTTTTGCAGGTCCTTTCAGTTTGGTAGTTCGGCCGTTAAAGTCGTAATTTTGCGATCCCCACAGTCCATAGACGTGCTTCGGGTCCAAAATCCTACGGGTCGTAATTTTGCCGAAAGTCCAGGACCCCTGCATGTTATTGCAGCTAAGTCCCGCGGGTCTCGGCATGAGCGCTTGTGGCGCTCATTGCAGCTAAGTCTCGCTAACTCCTGCACCGCTGGACTTTGGCGCTCATTGCAGCCTAAGTCCTGCGGCCTCACAGTTGCGGCCAAACAGCTGGCCTCTTTTTGCGAGGCTTGTAGTTGAGATTTTAACATTGCGTTACCAACAACCCCGCAATTACAACAACCATATATGTGATACACATACACATCATACAACTGCACCTCATTCTGACATATGCACAGGTACTGAGGGAACTGGGTTCTTTAATAGCCAAACCTTTATATTTAATTTTTCAAGATTCACTCAACATAGGGTCTCTACCAAATGACTGGAGAAAAGCAGATGTGATACCTATATTTCAAAAGGGAGCAAGAGCATATCCGGGGAATTATAGACCAGTGAGCCTCACTTCTGTAGTGGGGAAGCTTTTAGAAGGGTTAATAAGGGATAATATACAAGAATATATCTATTTGAACAGGATTATAAGTAGGAGTCCACATGGATTTATGAGGGATAGGTCATGTCAAACAAATCTAATTCGTTTCTATGAGGAGGTTAGTAGGAACCTGGATCAAGGCAACTCAGTGGATGTAGTCTTTTTGGATCTTGCAATGGCTTTTGATACAGTGCCACATGGGAGACTATTGTGCAAACTAAGAGACACAGGAATTGCAGTAAATATCTGTTCATGGATTGAGAGCTGGCTAAAAGACAGGAAGCAAAGGGTTGTTGTAAATGGAACATATTCCGATTGGACTAATGTGGTAAGTGGGGTTCCTCAGGGTTCAGTATTAGGTCCTCTCCTTTTTAACATATTTATTAATGACTTCGAGGTAGGATTGGAGTGTGGTGTCTCCATTTTCACTGATGACAAGAAGTTGTGCAAGGTAATTAAATCAGATAATCATGTGCTTTCCCTCCAAAGGGATTTACATAAAATTGAGGAATGGGCATCTAAATGGCAGATGAGACTCAATACGAATAAATGTAAAGTTATGCATCTGGGAAGGAAAAATAGCCATGCAATTTGTAATCTTAATGGAGAAAATCTAGGTGTATCAGATATTGAAAGGGATTTGGGAGTGCTTGTGGACAACCATCTAGTTAACAGTGCTCAAAGTCAAGCAGCAGCTGCAAAGGCAAATACAATATTGGCTTGTATTAAGAAGGGTATAGAAGCAAGGGAAGCAAATACAATTCTGCCACTATACAATTCTCAAGTATGCCCTCATTTGGAATATGGAGTAAAAGGACATTTTAGAGCTGGAAAAGGTACAGAGGAGGGCAACAAAACTAATAAGGGGAATAGAGGGGCTAAGTTATGAAGAAAGACTAACTAAATTAAATGGATTTTCTCTAGAAAAAAGGAGTGTAAGAGGAGATATGATTACCTTATATAAATACATCCAGGGTCAGTATAAAGATCTGTCAAGGGAGCTTTTTGTGCCAGGAGGTTTTCAACTGACAAGAGGACATCCCTTGAGGTTAGAAGCAAAAAGATTCCACCTTAAAGAAAGAAAAGGGTTCCTCACAGTAAGGGTGGTTAATCTGTGTTTTCTCTACCAGAGGAGGTGGTGAAAGCGAATTCGATAGATAACTTTAAAAGGGGACTGGATTTATTTCTAATTAAAAAGGGAATTCAGGGTTATCATGGATAATTAGAGAGACAGTATTGATCCAGGGAGAAATCCGATTGCCAGTATCTGAGGTCAGGAAGGATTTTTTTTTTTCCTTTGAGACAACTGACTTAGTCTTACTTGGGTTTCTTTTTTTTCTGTTTGCCTTCCTCTGGATTAATAATAAATAAAAAATAAATAAATAAATGAATGATTAATAATAAATTAACAACTAAGTAATTAATATTTAATCTGCATATTGCAGATCAGAGGAGATTTTAAAAGGTTGAACTTGATGGACTGAAAGTCTTTTTTTCAACCTTAATTACTATGTAACTATGCTCTAATATATAACATGCTTACATATTTCCATGTGTTAGGAAACCCAAATATCATACATAGGTGTGGCTTGAATAAAACCCAGGAACATTATCTCCACCATCAGCTGCACTGGTGACACAGCTATGACCTCAACCCTACATTAACACAGGATGTGTATATAGAAGGAAGATCTATGTACAAAATACTAATTGTTAGTTTCAATCCTTAATCTTGGGGTTCACATTCATGGTACATTACAAACACGTAGTTACACTGATAACAGTATGAAAATGTCACAGTTTATTAGATATGCAGAGCATATGTTTATCAGCATACGACTGTGCATTAATATAATCGGTGTGGTGTGGGCGGATACCGGAAAGGGCAAGTGGTTGTGCTTGTGAAGAAGGGGATACCTAAAGGGGGTAATGTCATAGTCTAGAATAAGCACGATACATAGCACCTACCAGGGTCACATGTAGTCACTACACCAATGCAACCGGAATCTGGTGAGAAAAGGAATCATCAGAAATCCCTCCCTGTAGTTGGAGAAACCATTTATGTGCATAGCACTTACCACTTGTCTAGATCTGCTCAATGAAACAGATGAACCTAATCATGGATAATGTTATACAAATCAAATCCACACACAGTGTGTTATCAGATATTAAGGGATAATCTGAAATTGAGATTGGGCTATTAACAAGATATCAATTAGAACACTATTTGGATTGACTGCAACACCTCATCTCAATGGCAATCCACATTGAACAGCAATTACAGAAATATTCAACATAACCATATGTGTACACATTCTGTATCCAGCCATTATATGTCAACATTGATACAAAATGATATTCATTGAGTGTGGATGAGGAGTACTTAGGGCAGTGGTTCTCAATTCTCTCCTCAGGAGCCATTAGTCAGGCCATGATTTATGTGAAACAATAAATTAGGCAAATAGCATTCAATAGTTGGTGGAGCCTCAAATTGCTTTACATGTGTATTCACACAGTGTATCACCCAAATCATGGTCTGTGTGGTGGGTCCTGGGGAGAGGTTTGGCAACCATTGACCTGGGGGACGTTCTCACCTACTTCCTCTATCTGAGCACTGGGCCCACACCTTCTGTAAGCACACTCTTCCTCCCTCTACCATGGACAGGAAGTGTTGTATTAAGGTGTTGGATCTCTCGCTCACCAGCCAAGCGCATGTGCTAATATATGTCACTTAAGTTACCTGGTGCGGGGACCACCCCCACCTCCGAATGCTGTTGGACTCTGGATGTGCTGTTGTGAGGCCAGAGGGGTTGCCCGTTGTGATGGTGTACTCCGTAGGGATAGGGATGGTGTTGCCAGTAGGGATTCTGTTGCCAATGAAGATGGTGCTGTTGCCAATGGAAATGGTGCTGGCAATGAAGATGCTGTTGCCCATAGGAATGGTGTTGGCCCGGTCTGTTGGGGCAACAATGGCTGTGACATCAACATCTGGGACAACAATGGCTGTGCCAGCAACTGCTGGGACAACAGCTGGGGCAACAATGGCTGCGACATCTGCTGGGGCAACACTTGCTGTCTCTAATTCTCTCTCTAGCACACTCACTCACTCTAACACTCTCTATTTCTCTCTGGCCCTCTCACTCCCTCTCTCTAACACTCTCTTATTTCTCTAACTCTCTCTCTCTCTAACACTCTGTATCTACTTCAATTTCAGTTACCAGGCTGTTTGATTCTAGAGATGGAGTTTTGGGGAATTCAGATGGGTTTGATCATGCCCACATCATCCAAATTGTATCCTTCACTAGTTCCCCCAACTTTCCTCCTTTTGTTGTTAGGTGGACATGATGGATGTCCATAAAACACACAATAAACAACAGCAATATATCTGTGTATCAAGCAATTGGTATGTGTAGCCTCTTAACTACTCGGCTGCAGCAATTTTTAACCTCTTTATTTGTAACAGTAGTCCGTGATCTCCTACTTTCACCTCATTATCAAAATATATATTATAGACACTGACATCAGGCAAAAAATTGGCTCCAAAAAAAACTATTATGTTCACTACAGCAGCCCCATGGCCCGCCAAAAAATCACCTAGAGCAGGGGTTCTCAACCATTTAATACCTACTGCCCACTTTTGATGTTAACATTTCGTTACCACCCACCGGTGCCGCAGTAACTCAATTTAACCTTTCTCATTTCTGGATGCATAAATCATATCACCCTAGCTGTGTATCACCCTGTACTTACTAGATAGTGGCCCGTCCTCACTGCTGCCCCTAGGCTCACTCACCAACTCTCCAACCAGCCAAGCGTGGTGCTGAGGGTCTCCAGCGTGTGACATTACTCGTCAGCGACGCCAGCTAACGATTACCCCATTGGCCAACATGAAAGCTTTAATTGCCCACTAGTGGGCGATAGGGATCAGGTTAACTACTAGTGCTCTAAAGTCACCCAGTACTTTACAGTAGGCAGATGATTTCACATATAAAGAAATACTAGCAATAATAACAAATTGCTTTTCTCCTTTCACACTTACATGTTTTCATTGTTTCTAAGTATCAGATTTATCATCCTATATTTTGTCACCTGTTCCTTCTAAAGGGGTGAAATATATGCTACATTTTGGTGCCTTAAACCATATACTTTCTAGACTACCCAAAAAAAGAATCAGAAAAGCCAACTCGTGTTGGATACTCAATATCTATTTTACCATTTTACTTTATTTTGCCAAGTGTTTTTTGAAGAAAGCAATAGAACCACTTACTTAGCTCTGAACAATCATATTTACCAAGCCTTTATCTGCCATATGATACATTCTGCAGTTGGAAGTTATAGAAGACACACTGACAAAATAAACTGTAGACAATGCACCTGCCCTTACAGGAGAAGTTAAAATGCATGACCATATATAAAATGTTATTGCTTATCTCCTTTTGCCTAAATCTATTTCTGATTTCATTTTATGATCTGCTTCATTGTCTTGCCCTGATGAATTTTCTTTGGTATCTAGAAAGTAAATATCTGTAAACTTCTTACCTTATTTTCTTTTTTCAATGGTTTTACCAGTTATACAAGCAGTCAGTATCCATGTTATCAGTTAAAATCAAAAGTGTGATATTCCTTTTGAATAGATCTGTCAAAATAATTTGTATATGAAATCTCTGGCCTACATCGCTAGGAGTCCTATTGCCAGGTAAAGGGTAACAAGAGGATTAACTGCAGTATGGATATATTACTATTTTAAAGAACACCCAGTGCATCCAAAGGAAAGCAATTTTTTTCCCAAAACAAAAAAACATATAATTGGATAAAAAGCAATAAAACCTTACTTTTTTTTTATATATCATGGGTCTGCAGAGAGAGTGTGCTTCACAGCAGAGGGAGCTCCACATCAAATAAGCTGCTCCATTAATGATTAAACTTGCTGTGCTGGTGCCAAATGTCAGTACTCTAATATGTTTTAATCCAGGTCACTGCACTGACCTTCTGTCCTCTTATGCTGTGTTCCTTTACACCGTAGTTTCGCTTCACAATAAAGTTTTAGCACACTATAAAATTTTTGCAGGAGGAAAAAGTACTGCTTTGTCTACTAAGGATGATAGAGTCTAAAGAAAAATGTCAATCCTCTTGATATGTCTGAATGCATATATTTCACTGATTTGAAAGACAAGTACAGTTATAGTAGTGCAATTATTTTATTTCTGATTTACTAAGCAGGTCTTGCAGATACATACATATTTCAAAACAGACACCTTGAACAAACTTACATGGCAATATGTGCGCAAGAAATCTGCATTCTTCACTCCTGCTGCTCACCTAAAAGCTCTTTCCCAGTTATAATTCCCAATACACACAGGTTTTGGAGTCTTCTCTGTCAAAAGACCATTTTAGACTTATATATATATTTAGAGTATACTATTTTGAAGAGCAAGATTACTAATGGGAAAATGATTTAGAAAGGAACTATAAAATAAACGTTTAGTTAACTATATATTACATGCTCTGAAGGGAGCATCCATTATCATCTACAGTGGATATAAAAAGTCTACACACCCCTGTTAAAATGTCAGGTTTCTGTGCTGTAAAAAAATGAGACAAAGATACATAATTTCAGAACTTTTTCCACCTTTAATGTGACCTATAAACTGTACAACTCAATTGAAAAACAAACTGAAATCTTTTAGGTGGAGGGAAGAAAAATAAAAAATAAAAATAATGTGGTTGCATAAGTCTGCACACCCTCTTATAACTGGGGATGTAGCGGTGTTCAGAATTTAGCAATCACATTACAAATCGTGTTAAATAGGAGTCAGCATACACCTGCCATCATTTAAAGTGCCTCTTATTAACCCCAAATAAAGTTCAGCTGCGCTAGTTGGTCTTTCCTGAAATTTTTGAAGGCATTAGATATACCATGGAACACAGTGAAGACAGTCATCAGCAAGTGGAGAAAATATGGCACAACAGTGACATTACCAAAAACTGGAGCTCCCTCCAAAATTGATGAAAAGACGAGAAGAAAACTGGTCTGGGAGGCTACCAAGAGGCCTACAGCAACATTAAAGGAGCTGCAGGAATATCTGGCAAGTACTGGCTGTGTGATACTTGTGACAACAATCTCCCGTATTCTTCATATGTCTGGGCTATGGGGTAGAGTGGCAAGACGAAAGAAAAAAGCTGTGTGGTACATGTGACAACAATGGGGTAGAGTGGCAAGACAAAAGCCTTTTCTTACGAAGAAAAACATCCAAGCCAGGCTACATTTTTCAAAAACACATCTGAAGTCTCCCAAAAGCATGTGGGAAAAAGTGTTATGGTCTGATAAAAACAAGGTTGAACTTTTTGGCCATAATTCCAAAAGATATGTTTGGGGCAAAAACAACACTGCACATCACCAAAAGAACACCATACCCACAGCGAAACATGATGGTGGCAGCATCATGCTTTGGTGCTGTTTTTCTTCAGCTGGAACTGGGGCCTTAGTTAAGATAGAGGGAATTATGAACAGTTCCAAATACCAGTCAATATTGGCCCAAAACCTTCAGGCTTCTGCTAGAAAGCCAAACATGAAGATGAACTTCATCTTTCAGCATGACAACGACCCAAAGCATACATCCAAATCAACAAAGGAATGGCTTCACCAGAAGAAGATTAACGTTTTGGAATGGCCCAGCCAGAGCCCAGACCTGAATCCGATTTAAAATCTGTGGGGTGATCTGAAGAGGGCTGTGCACAGGAGATGCCCTCGCAATCTGACAGAGTGTTTTTGCAAAGAAGAGTGGGCAAATCTTGCCAAAACAAAATGTGCCATGCCGATAGACTCATACCCAAAAAGACTGAGTGATGTAATAAAAACAAAAGGTGATTCAACAAAGTATTAGTTTAAGGGTGTGCATACTTATGCAACCATATTATTTTATTCTTATATTCTTTCTTCCCTCTACCTAAAAGATTTCAGTTTGTTTTTCAATTGAGTTGTACAGTTTATAGGTCACATTAAAGGTGGAAAAAGTTCTGAAATGATTTATCTTTGTCTCATTTTTTTACAGCACAGAAACCTGACATTTTAACAGGGGTGTGTAGAGTTTTTATATCCACTGTATATGCCTTACTTTATTTGCTAGTGCAACTACTATGTAAACAGCCAATTACCAAGCTATTTCAATGGTTGTAATAGACACATGGAGCATCAATGATCCTTTAAATTCATATAAGCTTAATCAGTGATTCAGTCATTTGACCGGAACATGATAAAATTCAAGAAAATATTCTTAAATCCTAGCCTGATGTGTTGTGTAGAGTTCTAGAACTAAGGAAAGTTGTCTTAAAAGCCTAGGCCTTGATTACATTGCTCCTATAGGAAATTGTATGTGTACAAATTCCATGTAAGCCCTAAAGTTGATATTGTATACTGCCTGTAACAAACGTGTAACTGGTTGTTTGTGAATACTTCATGTGATATGCTCCCAGCTACAAGTGTAAAATAGATAGATAGAGATATGCAGCCCCATTAAATTAGAGCCCCGTTAGTGCAAAGTGAAGCTTGCAACAGCTGTGTGCTTGAAATTTGGCCGAGTTACTGTGCTATTAAATTAGAGTGGGCTGCGAGTTACGAGCTTGAGACGCAAACATGTAAACCAGTTGTCCGCCATCAGATTTGCGGTTTTGTTGATGATCAATTGAGCAAACCCTTAGTTACGGGTTTAGATAGAGCCAATGGAAACAGAGATTGTCATAATTACATCAGTAAAAAATGTTGGTTGTATTTCAAAGGCCTACGGTCTTCAATTAGGAGTTACGATCGGTCTCACATTCCAGTAATAATGCAATATTAGTAAACCTGCAAATAGGATATTCTATTACATGGGAGTTCCATTATATGTATTAACACATTGATTGCCGGGATCAATATAGCACAAAAAATATACATTAAATAAAGTAATTTATTGGGACGATTTGCAGACTTGAGAATGTTGTATTATTATTTCTAAGACCTAACATCCCTTTTACTTTTAATATAAGTAGAGTAGTGTGTTTTTATTTACAGTTAAAATGCTACGTATTGGTGTTTACCCCCTTGGGTGTCCTCCCAAGCACTCCTTGGGCTTTGAGCTACATTTGTGTATTACTGGCTTGCTCGCGAGTGACTTTGTTGCAATTTAATAGCATGATTGGAATTGTAGCAGGTAACGGGCTTGACGGATCAACGGATTTGCGGCTGCGATGTTCAACGTTGCTCATCCAGTAGGCTTTTTTCGCAGGAAACCTGCAAATCAGCAGCGGCCTGCTTTACGGGGCTAATTTAATAGCTGTAGGTCCTACCATATACAATATGAGCTACGGTTTTACACGTAGCTCTAATTTAATAGGGCTAATGATCGGGAGGAGGTGAGGGCTAATGTAGTTTTCACAGTAGATATTGAGCTGGGATGTATGGTCTGCTATGGTGAATACTGAGTTTTACACTCTCATACATTAGGTAGGTTTTTCAGGACACATTAGAGCTAGATAGTGGCAGACAATACCCCCAGGGTACAAGTCTGCTTGTAAAACAGGTGTAAAACATAATCAAAGCCTAAGTGAGAAGCAAACTACACACACGTTGCAACTCTGTATTGCTTGATTGCAGGTAGTTGGATAACAGCTGCACTCATGTAGCCACAACAAGGCATCCAATCTCATTCAATAAAAAATAACAAGATGCAGCTTTAATGACTGCACTGTGCTACTCCCATTAATAGTTTTTAGAGGAGTGTAAGGGGTGGCTTAAGGGGTTCCCTAGCAATACTTAATAAATCATAGTTTCTATGCTCCTTTAATGATGCTAACAAGAGAAAGTAAAAAAAAAAAAATAATTTTTACCATTTTTATTCAAAGAAGTGACCATTAAATTGCGGAGGTAAAAAGCAGAGTGTGCCAATAACGTCTATATAAAAGTATTTCTTAATGAGCTGTAGCCTTTGGAAACAAGAATTAGTGGAAAGGTGTTTAACCTCCAATCAAATTCCATAAAGTCAAAAAGAGGAAAATGTGCCATTTGATTTTTGGAAACAAAATATACTTTTGAAAGTTGTACTCTAATGAGCATTAAAACCATTGATTGTATTTTATTTTGGAAACTCTCAGGTTTTATTAGTATATATGAAGAGACCCTTAAATGAATCCATCTACATATTTTATACATGTCCCCTACAAAGTAGGACAGAGATTAGACACATTAGATCTACAGGTCTATAGCATGTTCAGTTCAATTCTTAGCTGTGACTTTTGCTCAGCTTCTTATTTGTTATAGTTTAAATGTGCAGTTTCTAACAATGGGACACATTTATTACAGGATTGTGTGTAGCTGCAATGAGTGTGCTAGGGGCGTGTTAGGGGTGGCCTTCCTTAAAATCCCAAGGAGGGTTTTAGATCATGGAATGTGCTATAGTAATATCAAGATCTAAACTGACTGAAAAGCTGCTATTTAGCATCTCAACCTTCAATCCCTCATTGTAAAAAAAAGCCAGCATAAACAAAATAACATTGAGCCCCTCAAGACTCAGGCATTTATTTTAACACCCTTACACGCTGTATAAAGCCAGGTGGACTAATGGGTGAAGTGTTAGAAAACTTTTGGGACATAAATACTAAGGTTTGATATCTCCATGAGTTTTCCAACACTTCACCCTTTAGTGTGTAAAGCTCTAGGTATATGGTATAGTGACTTGACAAGCAATTCCCTTACAATGAATATTTGGACAATGTGCTCCATTCTACAGCCAAGCATATATTTAAGGCTGGGAAACTTGAAAGTATCCATGCACTTTAATTTGATTTGCTAATTAGGCAAATAATTCTATACATGTTTGCCTAGGGAGCCTAAAAGGAGTAATGTTCAGCCATTAACACCTTTTCTTTAATAAGGATACACATACTTCACCAGTGTTATTTAGTGGTCTGAAGAATAGGAAAATGTCTAGCTGCTTCTTTTTCAAACTGGTGGCACCCTCTAGCGAGAAGATCAGCAGGATCTAGAGGCACTTCCCATGTGCCCCTCATCCTGTTCCCTGTAATGGGAGAGCATGCACCTTTTCAACAACACATAGTCCATTAAATATTTCTAAGATTATCCAATAATATCAACTTATACTCTAAATTACTTCTCTTCATTAGCTATACTGCTATTATGAATTGTGCTTTCATAGAGAGATTTTGCTATTTTATTTTGGGTAAAATAAAAAGGATTAAAGCACTAGGATGCCCTTTTAAGGACCCAGAGGCAACATATGTGGGTGGCCCTTCAAGTGAAATCGGTTCCCTGTCACTGTTCTATAAGGTGGTAGGTATTACATAGCTGGAGGGTAGTTTCTGCCCATGTATCTGCCACATATAAGTTATCTTGGATCAATAAGGTAATCTATACTTTATACTAGTATGTTTCAGAAATGGTGTTGCCCAATTAAATTTTTACTAGACAAGCTAACTTGTGCAAACAGCTGCAGACTGTCCCACTATTAGTAACCGTTTTATGCAAGTGGCAGTAGCTCTAGCAAGTCTCCATCGAAAGAAATAATAACTTTAATGATTAAAACAACTTTTTTCATCAAGGAACAATGTGTTATTAGTTGTGTTTAATTACACATTATTGACTGTATATTAGGTGATAATATGGGAATAAAATTTCTGTACAAATGTAACTTAATGAGCTGTATCCTTCTGATAGATCAAGGGCTTCAATGATGGTAGTATTTTCTGAGACGAGTGCCACATGCTAGCCAAGGGAAACAGAAGGAGCTTAAAAAGTAGTACATGAAGGAAGGTTTGAGGTTTTTAGAGAACTGTGCTTACCTCTTTTGGGAACAATCTCTATAGCTGTGATGGAATACACCTTAGCGAGGAGGGAGCTGGAGAAGAGTCTTGTAGAAAGACTGGGAGAGTTGTTAATCCAATAGGTGGGGGTGGAAGGACTAGATAGAAGTAACAGAGTAGAAATTATAGAGAGGGTAAATGATTAATTAACTACTCATTTGGGAGAAGGTGAATATAGTAGGATGATCATGATAAGTAACTCAAAAACAGTAGAAAGTATTTTAAACCTGCAGAGACATTGCAACAATGTTGCTAATGTAAGAAGCTTGCCACAGAAAACGGGAGAGCTATAATTATTAATAATAAATGGGAAATATGATTTGATAAGCATTTATGAAACATAGTGGAATTTGGAGAATTATAACTTTTTTAGGACAGATAGGGCAATGGTGGAAGAGGAGGAGGAGTATGTCTATGATAAACTGTATTTAAAGCATATAGTCTGAGAGAGGATTTTTTATGGTGGAACTAGTGATGATGGCTGCTAATGATAAACAGTGTATGAACAGATCCAAACAAATATGCAATTGTTCATATGAAGGCTATTTAGGATAAGCTTATTTAAACAGATTTTTGGAGAGTTTTTGAAGATTTTGAGGCAGGAAGATAGTCTGGTGGAACAAGGCAAGGAGTTCCAGAAAGTATAGACAACTCTAGAAAAGTCCTGCAGGTGGGAATGAGAGAAGGCGACAAATAGGGAGGAAAGAAGATTGTTAGCAGAGAAGCAGTTGGGAGAGTATTTTAAGATAAGGGCAGAGAAGTAAGGGGGTGTACTATTGTTACAAATATATGGTACATTCCCTGTTTTTTTTAATTAAAATAAACCACAATTGTTTTGTTTGCATATCTAAACATCATTTTATTAACCTTATTTGTAAAAGCTTAAACAATCCAAATATCCTCTGCAATGGTCTGCCCCTAGCTGCTCAGGGTTTCTAGATGTACTAGCTAATCACAGACTGATTCTCAACAGTTGCAGAGACAAAATATGTGATTGGCTAGTACATCTAGTACTACAGAGAAACTGTGTGCATTGGTTAAAAGAGACAGTGAGTAAAAACACTGCATTTATGCACTTGCTTATAAAATGATATTTAGATATGCAAACAAACAATTATTTTTATTATTAAAAACAAGGACCCTTCCGTACCTCTTTAAGGGCTTTATATGTTAGGGTCATCATTTTAAATTTGATCCTGGAGACTATGGGAAGCAAGTGGAGTGACTGACAGAGAGGTACTGCAGACACTGAGCATCGCATATGGAAGATACGTCTAGCAGGGATGTTCATTATGGATTGGAGCGGGGACAGACGGGTAATGGGAAGGCTTGCAAGGAGCGAGGTGCAGTAGTTGAGGTGAGGTATGATGAGAGAATGGATTAGAATTTTAATTGTGTAAAATAATTATATATTTTGGAGATGTTTTTAGGTTAAAATTATATGATTTCATTATTGATTGTATGTGAGGAATGAAAGAGAGAGTTGGTTCCAGTAGAACGAGAAGACAACAGACATGAGTGATGATGCATTGTAAACGGTGAAAGATATTTGAAGAGTGGTAGCTGTAGTAGAGGGAGGAAAGATTAGGAGCTCATTCTTTGACAAGTTGGTTTTGAGTTGACAGGCAGACATACAGGAGAATATGCTTGAAAATAATTCGGTAGCATGTGCTGAGAGGCAGTTTTGAAAGTCATCTGCATATAGATGATACTGAAAAAAAAATATATATTAGAGTACCAAGGGGCAATGTATTTGAGCTAGAACTGACCTTTGGGGTACGCCAACAGTCAGTGAGAGTGGTGAAGAAGAGGTTCCAGGGAATGAGACCATAAATGTTTGACTTTCTGGATACATATTGGTCCATGAGAGAGATGCCAAGGGAATGGAGATTTGAATAAGAAAATGGTGGTCAACTGTATAAAAGTCAGCAGAGAGATCCAGGAGAATTATAATACAAAAGTGACCCTTTGAATTGGTGTGTGCCACAGAACAGATGCCTTTGAATTGTAGTGTTTGAGAAAACTGCTTAGAGTCCCTTGGTCTGCAAGAAAATCCAATCAATTAGAATTTCAGGAAATCAAGACAAACTGTTCACTGGAAAGTATGATCATGAGTCTGAAGCTCAAATAATTTGGCCATATCAAGAGAAGACAGGAATCCCTATAGAAGATTCCGAGCCTGGGAAATAATGAAGGCACACAACGAAGGGGACAGCAGAGGTGGAGATGGCTAGATGAGGTAATTGAAGCAATAAACATGAGCTTGATGGAGCTCAGAAAAGCAGTGGCTGTCAGATGTGCCTGGTGTGCTGTGCTCTATAAGGTCCTGACAAAACAACAAGTCATCAGTGATTTTTATGAAAGCTGTCTCTGTGGAGTGTCTAGGCCGGAAGCCAGGTTGGAAGAGGGTTGGTGGGGGTCAAGAGCGAAGTTGGAGGAAAGGAATTGGGCTGTAGACGAGTTGCTCAATCAGTTTTAAAGCAGTTTTAAAGCTAAGGGAAGCACAGAGATCGGGGATTTTCCCCTTATGAGACAATTCGCAATGTTCATTTTTTTTGTTTGCCGCCTTCTAGATCAATTAATAGTCAACAATTATTTCACATATTACAAAGTCCAGAAGGGATCTGAAAAGGTTGAACTTGACGGACTAATAGTTTTTTTTTTCAACTTCAATTACTATGTAACTATCTTACTATGATGTAGGTAAATAGATTTTGGCAAGCAAAATAAATGCTAAATATCTCACAAGTCACTGTTAGATATGGTAATAAGTAAATACATTAAATTAATAAATTATTTGTTTTTCCATTTGCAATTTGCTTACATACATACATTTTTTCCATCAACACTATTCATGAAATCTGGTCACTCTCACTTCATGTGAATAATAGAATAACTTACAATTTGTATTGTTAGACATACAAAGTTTCCTATAAAGAGAGCAAAGGCTAATGGGTTAGATCATAGATAAAATGGGCTCAGACGCAAACTGAAAACTCCGGATTTGCACATTTTTCAGAATAGATTTTTTTTTTACTCTATTCCTTTCTATATTTTGAAGATAACAATATACTAATTTAATGATATGGCTATGAATCCAAGAGAAAATAGGCATGTTTCTAGTGCCCAGAACTGTTTACTTTTTAAGACTTAGCTATAAAAGCCTTTTAGGGTAAAGAAAATGTGTTCATTTTGATATAACTGCGTGCATATATTGAAATGCGAGCCTGTGAACTATTTTTGTTATATTTAGAAAACCTATGAAATTTTGTCCTAAAAAATATTCTTATCTGTTGGACTGACATTTAAAAATGATTCTACAAGTAAAGAATGAATAAATGTCAGCCATCTCACTTTGTAAAATAATTAATAGACAAGTTCTGTGCCCTAAAGGCACATTTGTATGGAAGTGCAAATGCTCATCTCCTTTGTGAGTTATACATTTCACATTATCTGCAATATAATCTATCTAAAGAAAGTGCTTAGAAGATATTTTTTTCCTATTAAGTGATAATACCTGTTTAAGATTATAAAGTATTTTTTCCTGTAATCAGATAGCAACTACAACATGACTCATATGGTTATTTTATCTCAGAATATGTGATCTATACACTACTGTATGATCTGCTGACAAAGAAATCGTAAAGATTGATAAAGCGCAGCATGCTATAAATCTTTATTTAATTCTTACGGCTCTGGTTGATCCGTTTTTCTGAGTATTGGAGAATCCTCTATATCTTATGCAGTATAAACATACTATCATAGATTTAGATTACTAGTTTCTAAATTAACTTATGAAAGGCTTAAAAGTCACAATGTCTGAAGTGCCTTAGTATTAAGTTGATATAGTGTCAAAAATGGGTCCTAAAGATTGGTAGTAGGGTTGACTGACCATATGCATGCATCTCTAGATGAGGACTATGAACAATGGAATAGATCAAACACTTGGCAACTAAAATGCATATAACTCAATTGTTACGCCCCCAGTTCTCTCTCTCTCTCTCTCTCTCTCTCTCTCTCTACGGGTCGCAACTTTTTGTTCAGATATCACACCAGCAGACCCTTCAGATGACAGCATCATTTCTGAAGAGGCAGGCACCATCAGACCCATTTTCTTAGGATCTCAGAATCACACACCATGTACCTTTGATTAGTACAAGCAGACTCCAACACCAGCTTCATTTAGTGTGTCCAAAATCAGACTGGGACTTCTTTATTGTTACAGAGATATTTAAAAACACACAAAGATCTCACTCACCCCCCCCCCCTGCACCCCACATGCCTAACCCCTCCTTTTGTAGGCAATAGCTTGTTACACTCTCACCCCCTGGGAGATGTCTATCCCATGATACCTTTCCCAGTTGCCAGATCTCAGAGCTTACATGGTTTTAAAACTATACTTCCCCCTTCCAAACCAAACCCAGAGCAGTCACACGTGGCCGATCACAGGGCCATATACATTCTTTAAAATCTTTAACCCTTTGTCACATAAGTGTCTGCAATAACTTTATTATTTAAGCATAGCCCACTACCCTATTTCGAACACAGATACATTATTCCATTGTTAATCAATGACAGCACCACATGCACTTATTGCATCCATGATATAAATATATGAATGCATTACACTCATGATATAACGGTTAAGCAAGTTGTTAGTACCTTTAACCACACATATAATAACTGATTAACCTTTAACAGTCCAGTGGGCCCTTCTGTTCATAACATCAATCAATTCAGAAATTTCAAAAAGGAGAATGGAAAATATGTTTTACATGCCTTTCAACCCTCCATCTAATGGTACAATGCACAGCTTCCGATTTCAGTGGCAGTTACATATAAGAAGACAGAAACCTATTGTCTTATATATTGCTGACACAACTTTCTCTCAATATAGAGTCCTATTCAATTTAAGCAACGCAAATTACTCAGCTGTGGGAACTTTTTCAGCAATGTTACACACATATTCAATGCTCCCCAGCTGTAAAAGTACTGATCCCACCCGCAGCTCATAAACCCATGCCATGTTAGTAAAGCACAAGGCATGGGATGATGCAAAATGTGGAGACTGAGTAAACTTATGTTGCTCAATCTATACATTCACCATTGACAATCCCAATGGCAATCCTGGGAACTCCTTCCATCCATGTATGTGGTGAAGGAAAATCCCCGGGAATCCACTTTCTCATTCACTTCTGATCGCCCCTTCCCTGCTCACACCTGATCACTCGTGTACATAACAATGAGAATCTACTGAGACCTCCATGGCATCTGAAATATTAACCCAGTATCACTGGAGTGTTTAAAGGACCCCCTTGCCACCTACATTTTAAAAGTGATTTTATTTTATGTTTTTTTTTTGGGGGGGGAGTGTTATAATGTTTTTTTATTTTTATTTAGTGTTAAGTTTTAGACTTCGAGTACCAGGCACTTCAGGGGTTACTTTTATTTAGACCTCCATGGTAGTTAGGGGTTAATTTTTTTACCATGGATTCTGTATAAACCCCCATGATATGGGGTTAACCCTCTGTGGCAGGGGTTAATGATTAGATGCTGCTGGGGTTCTTAATGGACCTCTGCAGCAGGGGTTAAGCATTAGATGTAGAGAAGGTCCTTCAATGACCCCCGCAGCATTGTTCTTAATCGCAAGAATTGCATGTAGCACACTCACAATCATGTTGAGAGGGCTAAATTGAATAGATAGGGAAAGGTACAACTTTACAAAATAGGGACTTGAATAGGGCCTATACATTGCATGTTGCAGATCCCATATAAAAAAATAGAAGTGTTTAATCTTTGGTATGGATTTTATTGGCATTAACTATTCCTATTCTGTTATCATATTATCATTAAATGTGTTGCTTGTTAATTGGTTATTCCCTGTCATCAACAGCACCTCTTGCACAGTGTTCCTCTGAATTTGTGCAAATATACAGAAGTTGTTACCAAATAGTTAGTCTTTATTCTGCTAACAGGACCAGCTTTTTCTCAGTTTTCTTCTCTTCTAACGGAAACAGTGTGTTAGCTAGAGCTCATTGGTATAGGAACCAAAATAATTCTGGGAATAGACTCAGCTAATGGTATATAAAGACTGAACAACAGCTTTTCTACTTCTAGATACACACAAGTTCCTAAACCCATACAAATACTATTTTGTTATGGACATTGTGGTTCTTATTCAGGTATATTCAAGATTCCATTCACAAGGAATATCAGCTAGCAGTGTTATAGCAAAGAAAGGGCAAGAGAAACATGCGAATAAACAAAATTCCCTAGAAGATATTCATGTTTTAAGATAATAACTTGCTTTTACAGTTGACATAACCTGTGTCATGGATACCCTGCTTTCTGTTCCTCCAGTAATTCCTTATTCTCATCCCTAATTATATGGTCTGATAGTCAGCTAATCAAGGCAAGCACACATAATATACTGGGGATGTTTTTTTTGCTTTATGCTACTTTCTCACACATGATTGGCTTAGCAAATTTTGTGTGAAGGCAGAGAGCTTTTGACAAGAAGCAGCGTAGGACAACTGAAAAATAAGTTATTAGTCTTCTGCAAACATTTTATTCCAGTAAATACATAATCCTCCTATTTGTATAGAAAATATCTTAGGATGATTTAAATAAAAAAAAGCCTTTCCTGTGTACCTTTAAGGAATATCCTCAAATCAGTGTATTATAATCCATAATAAACCCTGTTTTTCATTATTCCAAATAACAATTATCACATTCATATACCTTGCTCTTTGAAGTTAGAATGTGTACAGATGCAAAGGGATTCTGAAAAATTCACACAAGCATTGCGCTTATAGATACATCTTTGTCAAATACTATCATCCAATAAATTGCATTAGGCAGCCACCTACTGGAGAGAGGTTTGAACACACTTGCATATGTGACTGGAATTCCTTTCTCCTTATTAAAATATGTATAGTTCCTTAGGAAGGTTTTAAAAGAAACGCATTGAGAGAAACTAGAGGTTAACAGGAATATCCTGCTTCTAAAACAGGCACTGTCAATTACTGATAGAACATAGGGGAAATATAAACATAAGAAATCACAATAAATTAAATGGCAGGAGAAATGCATGACAATTTAAAAACAGGAACTTGCATGTCAGTTCCATTACTAAGAAAATGAAAACATTGCACAGAGCAAGCTGAGATTATCGTATGTTACAGGTGTAGCATAAACGTGATAATAATTTGTTAATCAGTTAATACTAAATATGTGTAAATGTAACAAATATCTACATATATTCATATACTTTCTGCTGCATGGCAAAACTGCAACAAGATTTTGTGCTAAGCAGCTGGAGGGTGACTAGCTTGGGGTAAATTAATGGGCTTTCTAAAAGTTTGGGCTATGCTAAAAATGCAAACATAAATTAAGTCAGAGTTTATTCAAGAGCAGTGGTGTGCTTCTGACTAGACCCAGACCCACAACCGCTCCAGAAGCTTTAAGTTGCTGGTGCAGTGCCAGTGAATAGTATGTATTTATGTAAAAAATGTTATCTATGTAATGACATTTCAGTTTGTAAGTGTACCTGGCATTTTTTACACACTATATATAAGCAAAGACACAAATACATATCTATAAATATGTTATATGTATGTGGTAATCTAAGTGTGTGGTAATGTTAGGATGGGGACACAGAAAGTGGATAGGAGAAGTCAATATTACTGGGGTGGAGCGAGTGATGACAAATCTTAACAGACCTAGCTGATAACTGCTGCTTAAAGGGTCACTGGACTGGAAAACTGTTTTATTCTGTAAAAGGGAAATCCACATCTCTTTCACTGGTTTGATTTTGTTCAGTATTGAAGGTGTGTGTAGTTACAAAAAAAGCCACCCCTTCCATGCTATGTGACCACCTCAGCAAATCCAACCTCTTTTAAATGGGATATCCATGATTCTCTTATGAAGTCGAAGGTCCTTAGACCCCCAGTATGTAGTAGAGTAGGTGGGAAAGTAAAGCATTATAAGAATCCCTACCCAATTGCATATTCTAGTTCCTAAGAGTGACCCTTAAGGACTCCCTCTACCCGTACTGGACTGTTGGCTGTAGTGGGTCAAAGAACCTTATTGTGAGAAGGAGCCTAAACTATATGTGAGACCAAGTTCTCATGTACATCAGTGTTATTTTTAGAATATTGTAAGAAAACTACAAATAATAACATACTTTTCTAGTAAGGCATAGGATACGACTTTTGTTTTTTCCAGTTTAATGAACAGGCAAAAAATATAGTAGAAATTCTAAACTTTACAACACATATTGGTCAAAAATGCTGTCCAGTCGGATACAATAAATCAGATACCACAAGCAATCTAACAATTCCGACCTAAACCAATACATTGCTTACCATTTTGTGCTGTACAAGCCACAAATGTTTGTTTACCTCTAACAGTGCTGTATTCTAAACTATTCAGAGTCTATTCAAAACGTCTATTCATTTCCTTCTTATTCTGCTCTACTTACTCACAATTACTGCATGTTGCCTTTTTACACTGACACCTCAACAAGCAAACTGTTGTTGTTTGTGTGTGATATGAATCACAAATTGTTTTACCAAATGATCTCTGTCCTACATTTACATGTCCAGTTCAGTCATTCTGTCAGCTGACTTGATTGTTTTTTGTTATTTAAAGAAAGTAATAAAAAGGTAAGAAGTCTTAATGTGACAGAAAAAGATCCAGTTTTCCATGTAGTCATATATTTAAAATATTTTATTTTGAAGAATTACACTTAAAAAAGAATACAGTGTCTAAGTTATTGCATTCTATATAACATTAAGTTATATGTTCCTTTTGTAAGTGCAAAGTTGTCTGTTTTAATAAATTATGTATTTGTACTCTTTGAGGTTAAGTGTTACCTCTTTAAAAATGAGTAGCATGAGCAAATATTTAGTGCTTATATTTTTGGTCTATACTCTTTTTAATATATGCCTTGCTGTACTTTGTAATGTTTAAATTCAAGAGAGGATTCCAACATAATAAAACATATTTTCCACTGTTTTTGCTCCTATACTAGTATTATTTTTTGCTTACTATGGAGAAACAATGCAGTTAAAGCAAGTAAGATTTCAAAATGTAAAAAGGTAAGTTAAAGATATTAGATCACTGGTCTGACTTCCCACTTAGGTACAACCTATATAGCAGGGATGGATTGCACCTTAATGACGAGGGAGCCTTTGTGCTAGGGGGTAGGATGGTTGAATGGTGGGAGGAGTTTTTAAACTAATAAGTGGGGAGGTAAGGAGAAAATTAACTAGTCATGTGGGAGGAGATGGGGGAGGGTTAGTATAGTCAATAGGGAGGTATTGTTAAGTAACTCAAGTACAGTGGCAGGCACCGCCAAACTACAAACTCATAACATAAGGTGTATACATGCTAATGCCAGAAGCTTGCCAGGAAAAATGAGAGAGTTTGAATTATTAGCAGTTAATGAGAAATGGGATTTAATGGGCATTACTGTAACGTGGTGAGAGGACTCTCATGACCGGACTGTTAATCTGGATGGTTATAACCTATTTAGGAAAGATAGGGGCAATGGTAAAAGGGAAGGAGGGATTTGTATGTTAAGCCTGAATTTAAGCCTTTTGTCAGAGAAGATATTTATGCTGGAACTAGTGATAATATTGAATGTTTGTGGGTAGAGTTAAATAGTGGAGCAGCAAATTCCAAAAGAATATTAGTTGGAGTATGCTATAAACCCCCAAATATAATTAAAAGTGAGAAAATGCAATTATTGTTACAGATTGGAAATGCAGCTAAGCACGGGCAAGTTCTAATAATGGGAGATTTTAATTACCCTGAAATAAACTGGATAAATGAGACCAGCAGTTCAGCTAAGGGAAGCAGGTTCTTGAGTACAATCAGAGATCATTATTTGGCCTCTGAACCTACTAGAAATTAGGCTATTTTGGATTTAGTCATCACAAATAATATTGATATAGTATCAAATGTTAATATAGGGCAACTTTGGGGAAACAGTGATCAAAACACAGTCTCATTTGATATTGAATTAAAAAAACAAAAACTGTAAAGGGCCAACAAAAACTCTTCATTTTAAAAGGGCAGATTTTAATGGTCTAAGTGCAGCAATAGAACGTATAAACTGGGATAAAGAACTGGCAGGTAAACATATTGAACATAAATGGAGAACATTTAAATCCTTACTAAATATACATACACTTCAGCATATACCATGTGGGAATTAAAGTAAAAGGAGTTTATTTCTACGTGGCTTAACAATGATTTAAAGATCAAGATATGGAGTAAAAAAACATGCATTTAAATTATACAAACAAGAGGGAACAGAGACTGTTTTACGTGAGTACAAGGAAATCAACATGGCTTGCAAAAGAGATATTTTAGAGTTAGTCTTATGCTGCTTTGCAATAATTTTTTCATTAAGTATATTAATGGGAAGAAGGCCAGGAAGGAAGATATAGGAACATTACAATGTGACACAGGCCCTCTGACAATTAGTGACCAAGAAAAGGCAGATAAGCTAAATAGGTTATTTTCTTCAGTATACACAACCGAGGTACCAGTGGTTGGACCCCGCAACATAAAGGGGCTACACTACCATCACTAAATAATTGGTTAACGCAGGAAGAAATCCAAAAGAGGTTGGAAAAAATAAATGTTAATAAAGCCCCAGGTCCTGATGGAATACATCCAAGGGTACTGAGGGAGCTGGGTTCTGTAATAGCCAAACCATTATATCTAATTTTCCAAGATAAACTTACACAGGGTCTCTACCAGATGACTGGAGAAAAGCAGAGGTGATACCTATATATAAGAAGGGAGCAAGAGCCAATCCTGTGAATTATAGACCTGTAAGCCTCACTTCTGTAGTGGGAAAGATTTTAGAAGGGTTAATAAGGGATAATATACAAGAATATGTCTATTTGAACAGGAATATAAATATAAGTCAACATGGATTTATGAGGGTTATGTCATGTCAAACAAATATAATTAGTTTCTATGAGGAAGTTAGTAGGAACTTGGATCAAGGCAACTCAGTTGATGTAGTCTTTTTAGATTTTGCAAAGATTTTGATATAGTGCAACATGGGAGACTATTGTTCAAACTAAGGGAAACAGGAACTGCAGTAAATATATGCACATGGATTGAGAGCTGGTTAAAAGACAGAAATCAAAGGGTTTGTGTAAATGGAACATACTCAGATTGGACTAATGTGGTAAGTGGGTTTCATAAGGGTTCAGTATTAGGTCCTCTCCTTTTTAACATATTTATTAACGACTTAGAAGCATGACTGGAAAGTAGTGTCTCCATTTTTGCTGATGACATTAAGTTGTGCAAGGTAATTCAATCAGAAAAGGATGTACTTTCTCTCCAAAGGGATTTGCATAAATGAGAGAAATGGGCAATTAAATAGCAGATGAGATTTTATATGAATAAATATAAGGTTATGCATCTGGGAAGGAAAAATAGCCATGCAATGTATAAACTTAATGAAGCAAATCTAGGGGTATCAGATATTGAAAGGGATTTGGGAGTACTTGTGGACAACCGCCTACAAAACAGTGCTCAATGGCAAGCAGTATCTGCAAAGGTAAGTCAAATATTAGCATGTTTTAAGAAGGGTATAGAAGCAAGGGAAGCAAATATAATTCTGCCACTATACAAATCCCTAGTATGCACTCATTTGGAATATGGAGTACAGTTTTGGGAACCACTTCATAAAAAGCAAATTTTAGAACTGGAAAATGTACAGAGAAGGACAGTTAAACTAATAAGGGGAATGGAGGGGCTAAGTTATAAAGAAAGACTAACCAAATTAAACTTATTGTTTCTAGAAAAAAGGCGTTTAAGAGGGGATATGATTATCCTATATAAATACATCCAGGGTCAGTATAAAGATTCGTCAATGGAGCTTTTTGTGCCAAGAGGTTTTCAACTGACAAGAGGACATCCTTTGAGGTTAGAAGTAAAAAGATTCCACCTTAAAGAAAGAAAAGGGTTCATCACAGTAAGAGTGGTTAATCTGTCGAATATTCTACCAAGGGAGGTGATGACAGCGGATTAAATAGATAACTTTAAAAAGGGATTGGATATATTTTTAAAATAAAAAGGGCATTTAGGGTTATCCTGGTTAATTAGAGATAGATTATTGATCCAGGGAGGAATCCGCTCACCAGTAACTTGAGTCAGAGAGGATTTTTTTTTTTACTTTTGAGACAATTGCCAAAGTTTCACTTGTTTTTTTTTTTCTGTTTGCCTTCCTCTGGATCAATTAACAATTAATCTGCATATTGCAGATCAGAGGAGATCTTAAAGGGTTGAACTTGATGGGCTAAAGGTATTTTTTGCAACCTCAATTACTATATAACTATGTAAACTGCTTTCCATCCCTCAGGTACTTATGACCAAATCCAACAAGTACTCTAGGAGGGAGTTCCAGATTTGTCTTTGCACACATTCCTTTCCAAACTCGCTTGTCTGTGATTGGGTGGGGAACATAACATGAAAACCAGAAGAAAACAGAAGAAACTAAAAACATCAATACCAACTTTAAATGACCCCAAAAAAGTGTTAATTTTTGGAACAGATACTGAATTTACAAAGATAGAAGCATTTTGGAGATTTTGAGTGCTTAAATCCTGTTATAAACCTGCTTAATTGGGGCCTGCTGTTAAATTTTGTGTGAGCAAGTGGTGCCATATGCAAGAGAATATTACCTATATAGATTTGTTGAATGACAAATTGCCTCTGAAAAGTTCTTAGTTCACATCCCATGAGTTCCAAACTTTTTATAACAATTGTTGTTTAGTTCACAAAATAAAATGTAAAACAGATATGAACTGCTAGGTATTTTGTGTTCCTTTTACAGTAACAGCGACAAGTTTGGCAAAACAAATGCTTGTTTTTTGATTTAACACAAAAAAAAAAACACAAAAACGAATGAAACACTTAATAGATTAAAATAAGAACTGATCATTCTGTATGACAGAACAAAAATGTGATATTCCCTCCCAAAAAAATCGGTGTACTTAGAAGCTAGAAGGGTGTAGGTCCTTGTGGGTAATAGGCCCACCTTAGAATGGCTGCCTTTGACATAGTTGACTACCCTCTTCTCATCCAAATCCTACTCTCTCTTGGGATCTGTGACTCTGCTCTCTCATAGTTCACATCTTATCTAAAAATTCAAACATTTAGTGTCTTCTTCTCTGGCACCTCTTCTTTGCCTCACTTTCTGGTGTACCCCAAGGTTCACTCGTAGGTCCCATCCTCTTCTTTATCTATACATCATCCCTTGAAACCCTAATCAAATATTTTGGATTTCAGTATCATCTCTATGCAGACCACACTCAAATCGTTGGTCAGGAGTCTGCCACATTAATTCCTAATTTGTTGATATCTAAAAAGTAATCATACCTTACAGAACCTATCACTTGATTTTGCCTGCCGGCATAAAGGGTATTATTTATATGACTGTACTTGCATGGTTGGGAAATTATTCAAATATATTAAAACATTCATCTAAATATCAATATAGGTGTTTTAACTTATTTAATTTTGAAATATTTTTAAAACACTTTTTTCTGGTTTTATTTGTTTTGTTTAGCAGTTTAGTTGGGTCTGACTCTTGACCTTATAAAAGACAGCATGCCAGGCACACCTGTCCGCCACTGCCCCTCCAAGCGCCCTCAACAACAAAATAATAAATTGTGTTCTGGTGTTGCAAAGGGCTGCTTGGAGTCCTTGGACTACAAGCATATCCAGTTGATCAATACTACAGTGGTTTGAGCCATGCTGTTCCTTGGAGGGTTTGATCATGGGGCTGGGGCTCAGATATTTTAGCCATATTATGAAAAGGCAGGATTGCTTAGAGAAGACTCTGATTCTGGGACAAACTGAGGGCATGCGAGAAGGAGGGTGAAACAGGTGGAGATTGAGGGATGGGGTCATGGAGGCAATGCATATACCTTTGCATTAATTACAAAGTCAATGCACTATTTATAAGTTTGTCCCCATTGCATATTTATTTCAAAGGATTATTTTTAAAAATTTTAACTAAAATTTATCTCTAATAAAAAGAATACAGATATATATTTTCAAAAGGAAACATAAAAAAAAATGTTTTTTTTTGTCTATTAAAGTTTAGCATTTTTAAACAAACATATTTATTAAGGAAAAAGCATGCTCTTCAAAAGGTCCTTTTGTTACTAAATCAACACAAATTAAAGTATTTCAACACACGTATTATTCTTTATGAAAAATATGATATTCCTAAAAACCTAGGAAGTTAACTCCAACTTATAATTTGTCTACAAATATGTATTTCTTTCTGTTTAGATATTGTTTTAATGTACCTTGAAAAATGACATGAAAGTGAATTGGAATAATGTAATCATGTATAATTTATCATCAAAAGCAAAACTTCCATATTTTGCAGAAATCCAAGTCTAAAATCTATATCAATGAATGAGAACACTGTTTTTTATTAGGGCTGACAATAACTGGCATCATTTGAGTGCCATGACAAATTTTGAACAGATCAAAGGAGTGCATTTTATGCCAATTGTTTGTTTTCATTCACTTTAACTAAACAATCCTTATTTCTGTGAATTAAGTACAGTTGCCATATGTGTGTATCACGTCAGAAAGTCTGATTTAACATCTGTCAAGAAGGAAATGTTTCATACTTTTCTGCTTAGCAAATAAGGCATTTGTCAGTGCGAGTATTCATATTTTTTAAAGTTAGTACAGCATAAAATGCTAAGGATATAAACTTTTTATGGTTTCAATATATTGGTGATATAGTGATCTGCTCATGAACTCTTTAAAACCGGAATTCACAGCATGTAGTATTTACAATGAAGTCATTCTAAAATGAAAAGTTTATTTGAAATAGACAAAAAAATATATAACTAGAGATATGAAGTAACGGGAAAGTGTGTTTTAATAGCTACAGTACTGTAAAGAATAGAGGAGATTGATGTAAATCAAATTGTTATCTTATGAAGAAATCTATCAAGTGTTGAAAACTTGTGCTCCAGAATACCTTGTAAAACTGATGTATTGGGCTGTTAAAAAGTATGACAATCTATGAACATCCCACACTTTCTGGGACAGCTGTAAATAAGTGCAAATCATAGGCACTCCTAAAAAGTTAGGAAAATAAAAATACCTTCAGAGGTTTCCGTTCACTCCATCCTGTTCTCAGGAGTAAATGTATGTCACTCTTCCCACAGCACACAATCCATCCACACTCTACACAATGATATCATTTTGCTCCATTATCTATTTTTCCATTCAACATTCATTCACTTCTATCCCCCTCAGTGAATTCCAGAGGGGGGACTAGGATTATAAGTAGAATTAGAACTGTCTGAAACAGTATTTCAGTTGTAGAAATGGCAAATATATTTTTAAAAGTACAATTCCAACTACAACCATGAATAAAACAGTTGTATAACTAAATAAGTATCCCCATTACAAGCTATTCACAAAATGAAAAATAAATTACCTAATGTACGTACATTGAGAGTTCAACTGAAATACCCACACAAAGGCATGAGAGATCCCGGGCTTGAATATGGGACACATTACAATCTTTTATGGAGGCATTTATGTGTCAAGTGGACGTGTAACTTGCCCAACTATCCATTATAATCCCGCAAAAATTCAGCTTTGTGGGAAGGGAGCGCTGAATAGAGTAAAATCAGCTTCATTGGCTTAGAGCTAGCTGTTACATGTAAATCCCTCTCCAAGCCATCCCAATGGGACCTACTGGTGCTTCACGCATGTTACTTACTGTTCATCAGTCCTTTTTTCCTTCTCAATTCTACCTGTACAGATGCCCACCTGTAGAGGCAAAAAAATGCCTGTGAAAATTAAAGTGTCACATTGGACACTGTATTTACTATAACAACTTAATTGAGTCAGATATAAGGCTTGATTTCTTATATCCAACACAATTAAGGGGTTAGCAATGCCCCCTCCCAACATACACACATATCAATAATACTTGGGGGATGTCTTGGATCACAATGTAAGAAATTAATGTATTTCTACAAAATCTATATTCTTTTGGGCAGGTAAATAATCAAACAGACAAATATGGGCATTATTAATATTTATTTATATATATATATATATATATATATATATATATATATATATATATATATTTATATATGTAACACGCCAACACATTCTCTAGCGCTGTACATGGGTTGAGTTCAAGGTAAAACAATATTAACTTATTGAAAAGTATGGAGGGGCCTGTCGTTGAGTTTAAATCTAGTGAGCATTGTGCTGAAAACTTGCAGACTTTCAAACTAAAGGGTTAGGGTGTGGTACACATGGGAGATAGGAGCATTATGCATGTTAGGGTGGAAGGTTATGGGCTGGTTTAAACAGATAGTGATGTTTTGAAGGTTTTGAGGCAAAGAGATACTCTGGTGGAGCGAGGAAAGGAGTTCCAGAGGATAGAGGGCAGCATGAGAAAAGTGATAGTGAGAAGGTAGGAATGAGAGGATGTAGTAAGGTGGAAAAGTAAGGAGAGGTGGAAAGAAGAAGGTCATTAGCGGAACAAAGAGGGCGGGTGCAGGAGTATTTGGAGATGAGAGAAGATATAAGATAATGCATTATTATTGAGGGCTTTGTAAGTTAGGGTCATTTTTTATTTTATTCTAGAGGCTACGGGAAGCCAATGGAGTGATTGACAGAGAGGAGCTGCAGACTCTTAATGTTGAGTACAGCGGATAAAGCGTTCATTACGGATTGAAGTGGAGATAGATGGGTGGTGGGCAGGCTAGCAAAAAGGGATTTGCCATAGTCGAGAAAATAAATGATAAGAGAGTATATTAGAATCTTAGCTGTGTGTTGGGTAAGATAGTGATGTATTTTGGAGATGCTTTTTGAATGAAAAAGAAATGATTTTGTTAGTGCATAACAAATAAGGTGTAATTAAAAACATATATTGTCTATAAATAAAAAGACTGTTTAAATGATGCCACGCTCAGGAGGTGACTAGTTGGCACCTAGTCGGGCTAATGGCGGTGGTCCGTTTGTCTGCAGTAGAGGTGAATACAGACCATAATGGCTAAAGCGGTGAATTCCTTGTGGACTTACCTCCTTTTGTGAGTGTTGCAGGTCTGACGCAAGTCAAATGGTCAGCCTGAAAGGAGAAAAGATTTTCCTATTGCAGTGAAGCTGCGAGCAACGGGCTTGTGAACGTGAGAGCTCCGACAAGCATTGGGAACACTTAAAAGGTTAGTGACGGTCGGAGAGTATACCTGTGAGCTCAGGGTGAGACACCCTATAAAAATAGAAAAATGTCCTGAAGCAGGTGCTAGCATCAGAGGCTATAGAGAAACACCACAGGGTAGTGTCTTCTATAAAGTAAATTTTGCGGGGGTAAACGGCCATCACAACCTAGGAGAATCCTCTTCTGGATATATAATATATAGAGAAGGCTATAAACTTGCCTAGAATACCAGAGACTGAAAAATGCAATAGTCTATCATTGGTAGCTGATTTCTATAATTAATCTGCATTAACAAAAAGGAGGTTATTAAAATGAAACTGCATAGTGGACATGCTACACCCATACAGTGAATTGCTTTTTTTCCTTACCTAATTAAGCGGATATGTATTTGTTATAAGGCCTTACCTGGGAACAAAGAGGGGGAAATTGAAATCTATGGTAAACATTTGTAAAGACAAATTGGACAGACCTATTTGAATGGAACATTTTCTGGATCCTATCTTCAGTTTAAAGGCATTAAAGAACTGTAATTCCTTGGAATAAGTTTCAGATAGTCCTATGTCAATTGAAGGAGATATAAAAGATAAGGAAAGGGGTAAAAAAAAAAAGGTCATAAAAATGAGAAATAAAGAGACCCAGCTTACTAAAAGTAAAACAAGGGATAAAAAGAATGTTCCCAAATCTTCAGAAAGCCTTTTTTCACCAAAAATAGGAGTTAAAGATAAAAAAACAAATGGATAGCTCTGCTAGCTCGCAATTGGATTCTTCAACTACCCAATCAGGGTTTGAGGAAGAATTGTGAGTTAATAAAGTAGACAGTAAAACTGAAGCGGGGGAAGAAAAAGTAACAATAAAATCTATTAAAATGATTTCAAGAGACAATCAAGACTTAATTATCCCAAGAAATAGCAAAAGACACTAATGAGATTAAGACACAAGCTAAAGTGATCCAGGGCTTAGAAACCAGTCAAAATTAACTTAGTAATGAACAACAAAGTCTAAACAGAGAAGTTAAGGAATTGAAAGAGGAAGTGACAGAGCTAAATCTTAATTGTTCCAGTTTAGAAGATTTAGCAAGACAGAACAATATTAGAATTCATGGATTTTTTTAGCTAATAACAATTAGAAAGCTAAAAATATCCACCTCCTTATTTTTGACATAATTGTTGAAAGCTTAAAATATTAATGAACAGCTTATAGAAAATATATATTGAATTCATCTCCCTAGAAATCTAGATATATGATAGTCAAATTTCACCATTTTGCAATAAAGGACAGAATTATGAAAATATAATTTGAGAAAAAAATCTTTCAATCCCCATATGAGAATATTCAAATTTATGCAGCTATCTCAGGAGAAAACTTAAATAAAAGAAAAGTCTTTAGGGAAACCACTAAGATTCGAAGAGAAAAATAAATCCCGTATAAATGGGCTTACCCTGCAAAACTTGGGGTTTCCTATAGTAATCAAAAAAGTATAAAGTATATAAAGAGGGAGATGCCTTTTTTTTTTTTTTTTTAAATGCCACATCAAACTATATGTTTCTATTAAATAGTGGGTTATTAATAATTAGAGATTAAGATAAAATCTGGAAAAGGTGGAGCATAAAGTATTTCCTCTTCTATACTCTTTTCTTTGATTCTATTTTCCTCCTTACTGTAGAAATCTTAATTTTAAATGACATTTTGAATTTTTTCTTGAAATGATATTGCATGGTGATGCGTGATTTGATGCACAGAATTTGTAATAGATTACTTATAAACACAATAGATTGATTTTATGATTAATATGTTTATTCCTCAAAATAAGGTTTCACAGGGTTAAGTTAAGGTTACGTATTTAACATAAACAAACTTTCACAAAAGGTGGATGATATTTTTAATGCAATATAACAATAATAAAAATGTATGTGAACTGATTTGAATTGGAAATACGGGGATATAACACTAATGATTTTGAGAAAATTACATTTTGTATGAATTTTCTTGGAGGGAAAGGCATTATCTAAACTACTAACTGTTAAAATATGTTTGTACACTATGAGTATTATGAATTTTATATCACTAACATGGACGGTCATTTAAAGAAGTTCACTAATAGTACAGTATCAAATGTGCCATTTCAACAGTTTTTTGTAATTTATTAAAAATGATCTATAAAATGTCTATGGCACTTTTTAAACACTGTAGGAGGAATTATTTCCGAGGAGATATTTAAACATTTAAATATTGTATCTACCGTATTTATCGGCGTATAACACGCACCGGCGTATAACACGCACCTCATTTTAAGAAGGAAATTTCAGGGGAAAAAAGATACATTTCAAATAAAGAACTCTGAAGCAAAATCCTCAACCTCAACCTCCCTCCTCATCCTCAACCCCCTCCTCAACCTCCCTCCTCAACCACCCCATCCTCATCCTCCTTCCTCAACCCCCCTATCCTCAACCCCCTCCTCAACCTCAACCTCCCTCCTCATCCTCAACCTCCCTCCTCATCCTCAACCCCCCTCCTCATCCTCAACCCCCCTCCTCATCCTCAACCCCCCTCCTCATCCTCAACCCCCTCCTCATCCTCCCTCCTCATCCTCCATCCTCAACCCCCTCCTCAACCTCCCTCGTCAACCACCCTCCTCAACCCCCCCATCCTCAACCCCACCACAAACCCCCTCCTCAACCCCCCATCCTCATCCTCCTTCGGGTATATGCTAATGACTTGGCGCGCATGTGACGTCACATGCGCGCCGGGTCGCGGAGCGGAGGCCGGACCAGAAGCAGGTGAGGGGGAGGTATTTAGGGGGGTTTAGGTTGAGGAGGGGGGGTTAGAATGAGGAGGTGGGGTTAAAATGCGGAGGGGGGTTTAGAATGAGGAGGGAGGTTGAGGATGAGGAGTGGGGAGGGAATATTGGCGTATAACACGCACCTATCATCTGCCCCCTTTTTTCAGGGAGAAAAAGTGCGTGTTATACGCCGATAAATACGGTATTTGAAATTTAAAGGATTGGGATATTTCACAAAGGTCTTTGATGAGATGAAATTCTGCATGAGGTTTCACTGTTAATGCACTTTGTAATTAATTGAATCTTAAACATTGTTTACACATTGTATTTTGTCTTAAAATTTTAGTAAGTAAAAATAAGGAGGTAAAAAGGGGAAAATGAAGTTCACTTATGCACTTCAAATTCAAAGGTATGTTTGTACTGGGAGAAATGAGAATATAATGGAAGGTGCAGGATAGAGGATTATTGTGAAGTAAAAAAAAACCTTTGGAAAAGAAAAGGGGGCTAAGGAGGAGAAGAGGGGGGTGTAAGAGGTTAAGGGGGAGGAAAGAAAGAAAGATGAGGAGGTAGGGAAAAGAAAGGGGGGAAAGGAGAGAAAGAGTAAGGAAAGGAAAAGAGATGTCAATCTTGGTTAACGGATCTTGGATATTATAGAAAAGTATTGAAGTACAAATTAAGGACATATCCCAGGTTTTAGAAATAATTCACTCTTTCTGTAAGTTGAGAATTTCAATACTTAAATAATCATAGTCATTTTCAGAGAAAGAGAAAAGAGATTCTCAGAATTTCCTGAGTTAGGAAGGGTAGTATAAAGGCACTTAAGTTTACAAGAAGACAAAAATAAAAATTCTGAGGGGAAAAATGGATGAACTAGTTCAATATTAATGTGCAGAAGACCACTGCCTAGATATTCAAACATTTTCTTTATTATGTTTGCCTGTTTCCGTGTTGGTCCCACTTCTCCTACCCCCACCTAATAATAGCTGGGGGGAGTAGGGGACTAGGGTGGTAATAGGAATATATTGAGGTACATGGTTTGTTTGGGTTGTATGTATTGTACATTTTTTCTTCCCTAATGGAAGGTATATATTGTGGGTGGGAAAAATAGGTAATGAAAAATGTATTCTCTTAAATATATACAGTCAGGTCCATAAATATTGGGACATCGACACAATTCTAATCTTTTTGGCTCTATACACCACCACAATGGATTTGAAATGAAACGAACAAGATGTGCTGTAACTGCAGACGTTCAGCTTTAATTTGAGGGTATTTACATCCATATCAGGTGAACGGTGTAGGAATTACAACAGTTTGTATATGTGCCTCCCACTTTTTAAGGGACCAAAAGTAATGGGACAATTGGCTGCTCAGCTGTTTCATGGCCAGGTGTGTGTTATTCCCTCATTATCCCATTTACAGAGAGCAGATAAAAGGTCCAGAGTTCATTTCAAGTGTGCTATTTGCATTTGTTGCTGTTAACTCTCAATATAAGATCCAAAGAGCTGTCACTATCAGTGAAGCAAGCCATCATTAGGCTGAACAAAACAAAACAAACCCATCAGAGAGACAGCAAAAACATTAGGTGTGGCCAAATCAACTGTTTGGAACATCCTTAAAAAGAAAGAACGCACCGGTGAGCTCAGCAACACCAAAAGACACAGAAGACCACAGAAAACAACTGTGGTGGATGACTGAAGAATTCTTTCCCTGGTGAAGAAAACACCCTTCACAACAGTTGGCCAGATCAAGAACCCTCTCCAGGAGGTAGGTGTATGTGTGTCAAAGTCAACAATCAAGAGAAGACTTCACCAGAGTAAATACAGAGGGTTCACCACAAGATGTAAACCATTGGTGAGCCTCAAAAACAGGAAGGTCAGATTAGAGTTTGCCAAACAACATCTAAAAAAACCTTCACAGTTCTGGAACAACATCCTATGGACAGATGAGACTAAGATCAACTTGTACCAGAGTGATGGGAAGAGAAGAGTATGGAGAAGGAAAGGAACTGCTCATGATCCAAAGCGTACCACCTTATCAGTGAAGCAAGGTGGTGGTAGTGTCATGGCGTGGGCATGTATGGTTGCCAATGGAACTGGTTCTCTTGTATTTATTGATAATGTGACTGCTGACCAAAGCAGCAGGATGAATTCTGAAGTTTTTCCGGCAATATTATCTGCTCATATTCAGCCAAATGCTTCAGAACTCATTGGATGGCGCTTCACAGTGCAGATGGACAATGACCCGAAGCATACTGCAAAAGCAACCAAAGAGTTTTTTAAGGAAAAGAAGTGGAATGTTATGCAAAGGCCAAGTCAATCACCTGACCTGAATCCGATTGAGGATGAATTTCACTTGCTGAAGAAAAAACTGAAGGGAAAATGCACCAAGAACAAACAGGAACTGAAGACAGTTGCAATAGAGGTCTGGCAGAGCATCACCAGGGATGAAACCCAGTGTCTGGTGATGTCTATGCGTTCCAGACTTCAGGCTGTAATTGACTGCACAGGATTTGTCACCAAGTATTAAAAAGTTAAAGTTTGATTTTCGACTGTTAATCTGTCCCATTACTTTTGGTCCCTTAAAAAGTGGGAGGCACATATACAAACTGTTGTAATTCCTACACCGTTCACCTGACTTGGATGTAAATACCCTCAAATTAAAGCTTAAAGTCGCAGTTGCAGTTAAAGCACATGTTGTTTGTTTCATTTCAAATCCATTGTGGTGGTGTATAGAGCCAAAAAGATTAGAATTGTGTCGATGTCCCAATATTTATGGACCTGACTGTATATGCTCCTAAAAACACGCAAAATAGCTTCTTGAATCATGTTTTAGGGGTCTGGAATAAATATGCACAATGGACTTTAATAATTGGAGGACATGTTAATATGATAATGAACTGTGACTTAGACAGAAATTCCTCTAAAGATCCAGAGTGTGATGCTAACATGAAAAGGAAATCTAAACAATTCTTGAATAGTGTATTAAAGTACAATCTCTACGATTCCTGGAGGGTATTATAGCCTGATCAAATAAATTATTCCTTTTTCTCATGTAGACATGCAACTTACACAAGGATTGATCATGTATTTACAGATTCCAAATCGATTACTTAAGTTTTAGAAGTAAAAATAGGCCCAATTGTAATGTCGGGCCATGCATATATTTCATTAAAATGTAATCTTGGAGCATTAAATATTTTTATTTTAATTAAATATTAGCTTTTAACTGTAATAATTTGTGAAAGAGAAACTGCCACCTTAAAATTACTGTGGATTAACTTCACATCTGACAGCTTAGTCTGTTTTTTTATTAATATATCTTGTATTTATCATATTTTTCATTAAAATTAACAAAACAGATATAAACAAAATAGGATAAGTTACATATTAGTCACTGACCTAGAATACATAAAATAAATGTTGCGAGTTTTCATTTGTGTGTTCGTGTCTTGGAAAAAAGCACTATGTACATTTGATTATAAGCTCAAAAACAGGGCCCTCCATTCTTTATAAGGTGTTAAGTTTGTTTTTTGTCATGCACTAAACCCCTATACAGCGCTACGGAATATGTTGGCGCAATATAAATAAAGATAATAATAATAATAATAATAATAATAATAATAAATGGACAACATTTAAAGCATATTTACTAAATATAAATACAGCACATACCATGTGGAAAGGAAGACGTAAATCACAACCCATATAGTTTAACAATAGTTTAAAGAACAAAATAAGGAGTAAAAAAGTAGAAATTTAAACTATACAAGAAAGAGAGAACAGAGGCTGCTTTATGTATGTACAAGTAATAAAACAATTCTTATTAAACGTGATTATATTGTTTAAAATAGAAAATGAAAAGTTAATTGAAAAGGAAAGTAAGACTAATCCTAAAAAAGTTTTTTTTTGCAGAAGAATATATTAATAGAAAGAAGGCTAGGAAAGTAATTATTGGAACCTTAAAATGTGAAACAGGTCGACTGATAAACAGTAACCAGGAAAAGGCAGATAACCTAAATAAATGATTTTCTTTTGTATACACAATAAATGTACCATTTGTTAGCGCACTGCAACAAAATGAGGCTACACTATCTTCACAACATAACAGGTTAACCTCGGAAGAAATCCAAAACTAGCTTGAAAAAATAAATGTTAATAAAGCACCAGGTGGAATTCATCCAAGCATATTAAGGGAATTGCGTTCTATAATTCAACATTTACTATATTTTATGTGCATAAATGAACACTTTGTTGTATTTAATTTTTGAACAGTAGCAAGTGGCCAAAACAATGCAGAAAATACATGAAAACAAAAATATTTTTTTCAATAAGTTTGTTGACAACAAAGAGAAAAAAAACATATTATGCATGAACTTTTTGTTGTAAGAAAGAATAGAATGGGCATCTGGTAAAATAAATACTGCAACAGCAGCATCTTTTAATTTAGTTTAACTAATTCACTATAGTAACTACAGATTTTAGAAATGAGTATCATTCAACATGTAGGACCATATGCTTTTGTACATTTATAGTAACCAAAATGTAATGTATTCTTTGCATTACAAAATAACCATAACCACTCCAGTTAAAGTCGCAAATGACTGCAGTTAGTGAGACAACAAACAAAACAAAATGGAGCCTAATCATTTTATCATTAAGCAAACTGAGAACAAAGGCCAGAACGTAGTGACAAACAAAGTAGTTTGTCATTGTTGAGATTAAAAAAGACAGGTGGGTCTGAGGCCAAGAGCTGAAACCGTTAAATGAAATATGCTGCTTCAAAAGCACCACATTTTTTTTTTAAACTATATGCTTTAAAGCAAACTTCAGTGTTTATAGAGGCTATACAATACTAGATCAAGCTGTAAATTAAAACATCTGTGTCCAAGCTAATGCCAGATACAGAGGGGATATTATCTGAATTCTACTTTCTTGTCTGACTATTTAAGATGTGGTTTTTGAGGAGATAATGTTTTGAACTTTCAATTATATACATGTTTGCCAACAGTTCTATATACCAATAAAATACTCTACTCAAGACTCCCTCATGACCAAAACAACCTTTACTTATTTTCCTAATTTTGTTGAGAATTACAGTAGCATAAAATGTAGCCATGGTGTTTCTGGCATGTAATGGGTACCTTTTACAGAAAAAAAACAATTTCAATTACTTTTATGAACAATAATCCCATTATAAAATACAAATATGACTATTGTGGAAATGCAGACAACTTTCTCAACAAAATAAAACTTTAAAATGGATACATTTATTTTCAAAAAGAAATAATGAAATTCAGTTCTGCACAAACATTATTATTACGATAATAGGAATTTTTTTTTATGTCTGTTCAAAAAATAGTGGTTTGCATTGCTTCTTTGGCAAGGCAATCATTTTGCAAGCAAAGAGCCTCAGTCAATTGAACAATTGTAAGTTACCGTAGCCCGTAAGGGAAGCCATACGTTAATTTACTATTCAATTGGCGTTTTTTTGCGAGCCAAAAATGGCTTACGTGTTACGGACTTGAAATCCTTGTGGTTGTTAAAACTGGAACTTACACCCTAACAAAGCCTTTGATCTTTCACGTCAAGAGTTCCGATTGCTAAAATCGCAATTCAATTGCAAAAATCCCTCAAGACCGCACCCACAGTCAAGACCGCAAACGGCAAATGCCGGCCACATATTAGTGGTTCTTAATAGGACCTGCAAAAGGTTTACAGACTAGTTTGTAACACTGCAAAACACAATAAAAACTCACCAATGGACTTTAAAATATTGCTAAAGCAATAGAAGACATTAGAATTACTAGCACAACAACTCCCAAGTATCAAATAGTTTAAAAATAAGATTTTTTTTTTTTTATATGTTGTAATGGTCATGCTGATGCTAATATGAAAAGTCATGCTTTAAGATGCCGAAAGCTGTTTAAGACACACTACCTTATTAAATAGCAACACAAATACATGAAAATCACTGCCATATTAACCCTTTCTCAATCACAGAGGCTCTAATGTTGACCCTAAAAAATACAAAGATTATCTCTTATATACATCTCTCATCACATTGGGAAAACAAATAGTGGCCAAATTACACCGCCACATGACATATATCAAGTACCAGGGGAACATTTGACATTTGGTTGTCCAGTCCCTCAGTTGTGTCCGACTCTCTGTGACCCTATGGACTGCAGCACATGTATCTATATATCCGCCGGTGCTTTTCCACAAGTTTTGCATGCAAATGATACTGGAGTGAGTTGCCAGTTCCTTCTCTAAAGGACTGTGATTTGTCTGACCTCTCTGCTAAGACCTGCCCCCCTACAGTGGTCCTACATGCTATAGCTCACAGCTTCATTAAGGTATGCAAGCCCCTTCACCACCACCAGTTAGCAATTCAGAAGGGGACCAGGGGAACATACACCACACCAATCTACTCTAACCCATCAGGAAGGGCCGCAAACACACATGGAGGCTGTGCAGAGGCACATGGAGCAACAGCCAACTCACCTCCATCAGGGATAATCTCTACTACACCCATCCTGGAAAGTTCCACGCCATTGCTGGTGGCGTAATTTACCTATTGCATAGTAACTAGGGCTCATTAGGTTACTGATATAGGAATGTGACACAAATTTGATGTATGTGGATGTCCCAAAACCCCAACCACTGAAAACACACTGACACAGTGAGAACAGTATAACAAAGCTTTATTTCATACACTGAGCACAATCAGAAACTGTGCATTAATATCATGGGTGAAGTGTGGGCATATCCAGGGAGGACAAGAGGCTTGGTTATGGGAAAAGGGTATACTTAAAGGGTGTAATATCATAGTCTAGAATAAGCATGATGCATAGAACCTACCAGGGTCGCATGTGGACACTACACCACTGCAACAGGAATCTGATGAAAAAAAGGATAATCACAAATCAGTCTTTTTAATAGAATAAACCATTAGTGTGCATGGCACTTACAACTTGTCTATATCTGCTCAATGAAACATATGCTTAAACCTCTGGACTGTGTAATCCAATCCAGTTTCACACATAGAGTGTGTTTCCAAAACAAAAATCTGAAAAAAGTAGTCAACAAAAAAAAAAAAGGCGGAGGAGGATAAAGAAAATAAAAAACATGAATGTGCAGTAAAGTGCTAAATACTGTAACAATATACCAACTCACCTAAATTCCCATCTGAAAGCATTACTAACTATTAGCTAGTTCTAATAATAACATAATAACTCACTGGCCATGACCATTAATAATGATGAGTCATCTCACAATAAATACTTAGCTGTGACCAGCGTCTGTGATCAAGGTGTACTATCACCTTCTCCATATGATATTATTCAACATTGATATCAAATATATCAGCTATATAGCTGTTAGCACATGTTTAAGGCTAACCATGATATCAGCAATAGGGGAAAATACTCATTACTACGTAGAGGACACAAAGGTCAGCACCCAGATTCAATGTTACTTACATCAGACCCAAGGATCTGTTCTCAGGCTGATATTGAGGTCAGGATCACATGCTTAACTGGTGCATATAATAATCCTGGCTGTCAGTAACATGCCAATGTGAGACTTTGCAAGTCCATAGCTATAGCGATATTAGTCTACATTTAAGCTACTAACAATCATGTCTTAGATATCTGGCTATATAGAGCCCTATTCAATTGGCCAAATCACAATTTAATAAGAATGTAAATATTTTCAATTTTATCTAAACAATAAGGCCTCTATTCAATTGAGACATTTTTGTTTACTGGAGCTCATAAACTAATTTGCTATTCAATTTGCAGCTTTCAGCGAGCCACAAAGATCTACGGGTTACAGGCTGAAAATCCCTGTGGTTGTCAAAATCAGAATTTACAGCCCATCTAAGCCTTTGTTCTTTCAAACCCACAAAAGTTACAATGGCTAAAATCACAAATGCTATTCAATTGCTACAATTCCTCATGAAGCTCCTATGAAGCTGAGGAGAGGTGAGCACTCTTTCAACACCAGTCTGTACTTCTTATTATTGACAATTCTGACTGGGGTTGTTACTGACTACACCACTGAGGAAGCCTGGCAAGACAGGAGACACGTGTATGGTTGATTTGAGACAGTTTTTGTCTTATTTTTATATTTTCAAGCTAGCTTTGATATTTTATAATCATTTTCACTTTGTGGAGTGTGTAAAGTGGGAGATTTAGTTTTGGCATAATAGCACTAGAGGATACAAACCCTAGACCAAATTCATGCACTTATTGTGGCTAAATACCCCTAATAGTGCATGAGAGGAGGCGCTGGCTATGGCAAGCCTGTACAGTTGTTATTCCATTGTAGTGTGGCCTTTAGGAATTGTGTAACTTTCCAATTCCTATCTATACCCATTTCACTACCCACTTTGTCTGCACAATAAGTTCAATAAGTCTTCCCTTGGAGGATGAACTGCACAGATGTTGCATATTTCCACTTGTGCTAAAGGAATAGTGGAAGAGTACTGACAATATATGTGCAAATACCTCTGCCTGTAGAGGTGCACAATATGTGAGTGTCCATTTGCTACATGTGTTTTATTTCTAGAATTTACAATAAATAATTTGCACTAGGAAGTGGAGTGCGCTCTCTCTTTTGTTTTTCTATATCCAGTGTTTTGAACTCTGACGTGACCAGAGTTCTCTCAGAGAAGCTGCCCCGTACTAGAGTGCAAAGGAACTATAATAATTCAAATCATATTGAGGAGTTGGGACCTACAGCAAGAATATTATAAGAGATCCATATTTGAGGACGCAGGGATCAATTAGCATCCATTGAAGGAACATGTGTGACTTATCTGTTGAGATTGTGACTATTTAAACATTGTAGTACCTCATGGGGACATCATATGCAGGTGCTATTAGGGAGGTTTTATGGAATATTACTGTTGATACTTTATCTTAACCCTCTTAATAGTGTTAGTGTGACCTTAGAACTTCTCATACTGAACCAGTGACTGTGTATTTGTGCATTATACAGTAAGTTCTAGGCAGGGGTGGGGCTGAGGTAGATAAAGGGGGGCCTCTAGTGGATCCTCTTTATCAATATTTCTTTACAATTCCCCAAGCACACACATGTTTTCTCATCCGCAGCACTGTAAATGCAAATACAAAAATCAAAACTGCACTTTAAAAGATAGGTAAAGCGAAGAATGACATTAGAATGAATTGCACAGCTGTCTCAAGCTCGCAAATCTGCAATAAAAAATATTATTTTTTATGTTTCATTTCAGTGTCATATCAATCTTGGGAATTGATGAGTTAATAAATATCAGGCCTCCCACATTGAATAAAGATTGTTGGTCTTTCAAGTTCAACCTTTTTAGATCTCCACTGATCCGTATAATATGCGGATTAATTGTTAATTAATAGTTAATTGAACCAGAGGAAGGCAAACAGAAAAAAACTCCACTGAAACATTGCCAATTGTCTCAGTAAAACTCCTTCCTGACCCCAGATACTGGCAATCAGATTCCGTCCTGGATCAATACCCCCTCTCTAATTATCCAGAATAACAATGAATGCAATTTTTATAAAAAAATGTTAAAGTTATCTATTGAATCTGCTGTCCACTTTTTTTGGTAGATAATTCCATAGTTTAACCACCCTTACTGTGAAGAACACTTTTCTTTCTTTAATCTTTTTATTTCTAACTCAAGGGATGTCCTCTTATCAGTTGAAAATATCTTGGCACAAAAAGTTTACTTAACAATAGAGATGTCGCGAATAGTTCGCCGGCGGACTTTTTTCGGCGAACATAGCATGTTCGCGTTCGCGGCGAACTGCGAACATATGCGAGATTCAACCCGCCCCCAATACTTTATCATTGAGCAAACTTTGACCCTGCATGTCACAGTCAGCAGACACATTCCAGCCAATCAGCAGTATACACTCCCTTCTACCCCCTTCTACCTCATGGACAGCAGCCTTTTTGGAATCATAAGTACCTTGCAGTCTTACTGAGAGGAGGGACAGTTTGGATGATACTGCATCAATAGGGAAAACCATAGCTAGGCAAGTTTATTCAGTGTCCAGTGCAGTGCTGAAGGACTCTTGTGCATTATTATTATTACTAGCATATTGCAATGAGATGTGTATGTTTGGAAAGTTGTATAGTTATTAATATACATATGGAGTAGTTTGCTCCATAAAAAAGTGGTCCGTATTAACGGCTCGCCTCGCCTGCAATGAGCGCCTGTGTGTACTGTCAGTGTGCTTGGTGCTGTGAGTCTGTGTGTACTGTCAGTGTACTTGGTGCTGTAGTTCTGTGTGCACTGCCAGTGTACTTGGTGCTATGAGTCTGTGTGCACTGCCAGTGTGCTTGGTGCTTTAGGTCTGTGTGTACTGTCAGTGTACTTGGTGCTGTAGGTCTGTGTGTACTGTCAGTGTGCTTGGTGCTGTAGGTCTGTGTGTACTGTCAGTGTGCTTGGTGCTGTAGGTTTGTGTGTACTGTCAGTGTGCTTGGTGCTGTGAGTCTGTGTGTACTGTCAGTGTGCTTGGTGCTATAGGTCTATGTGTACTGTCAGTGTGCTTGGTGCTGTAGGTCTGTGTGTACTGTCAGTGTACTTGGTGCTGTTAATCTGTGTGTACTGTCAGTGTGCTTGGTGCTGTAGGTCTGTGTGCACTGCCAGTGTACTTGGTGCTATGGGTCTGTGTGTACTGTCAGTGTGCTTGGTGCTGTAGGTCTGTGTGCACTGTCAGTGTACTTGGTGCTATGGGTCTGTGTGTACTGTCAGTGTACTTGTTGCTGTAGTTCTGTGTGCACTGCCAGTGTACTTGGTGCTTTAGGTCTGTGTGTACTGTCAGTGTACTTGGTGCTGTAGGTCTGTGTGTACTGTCAGTGTACTTGGTGCTGTAGGTCTGTGTGTACTGTCAGTGTGCTTGGTGCTGTAGGTCTGTGTGTACTGTCAGTGTGCTTGGTGCTGTAGGTCTGTGTGTACTGTCAGTGTGCTTGGTGCTGTAGGTTTGTGTGTACTGTCAGTGTGCTTGGTGCTGTGAGTCTGTGTGTACTGTCAGTGTACTTGGTGCTGTAGGTCTGTGTGTACTGTCAGTGTACTTGGTGCTGTATATATGTGTGTACTATCAGTGTACTTGGTGCTGTGGGTCAATGTGTACTGTCAGTGTACTTGGTGCTTTAGGTCTGTGTGTACTGTCAGTGTACTTGGTGCTGTAGGTCTGTGTGTACTGTCAGTGTGCTTGGTGCTGTAGGTTTGTGTGTACTGTCAGTGTACTTGGTGCTTTAGGTCTGTGTGCACTGCCAGTGTACTTGGTGCTATGGGTCTGTGTGTACTGTCAGTGTGCTTGGTGCTGTAGGTCTGTGTGCACTGTCAGTGTACTTGGTGCTATGGGTCTGTGTGTACTGTCAGTGTACTTGTTGCTGTAGTTCTGTGTGCACTGCCAGTGTACTTGTTGCTGTAGTTCTGTGTGCACTGCCAGTGTACTTGGTGCTTTAGGTCTGTGTGTACTGTCAGTGTACTTGGTGCTGTAGGTCTGTGTGTACTGTCAGTGTACTTGGTGCTGTAGGTCTGTGTGTACTGTCAGTGTGCTTGGTGCTGTAGGTCTGTGTGTACTGTCAGTGTGCTTGGTGCTGTAGGTTTGTGTGTACTGTCAGTGTGCTTGGTGCTGTGAGTCTGTGTGTACTGTCAGTGTACTTGGTGCTGTAGGTCTGTGTGTACGGTCAGTGTACTTGGTGCTGTATATATGTGTGTACTATCAGTGTACTTGGTGCTGTGGGTCAATGTGTACTGTCAGTGTACTTGGTGCTTTAGGTCTGTGTGTACTGTCAGTGTACTTGGTGCTGTAGGTCTGTGTGTACTGTCAGTTTGCTTGGTGCTGAAGGTCTGTGTGTACTGTCAGTGTGCTTGGTGCTGTGAGTCTGTGTGAACTGTCAGTGTACTTGGTGCTGTAGGTCTGTGTGTACTGTCAGTGTACTTGGTGCTGTATATATGTGTGTACTATCAGTGTACTTGGTGCTGTGGGTCAATGTGTACTGTCAGTGTACTTGGTGCTTTAGGTCTGTGTGTACTGTCAGTGTACTTGGTGCTGTAGGTCTGTGTGTACTGTCAGTGTGCTTGGTGCTATAGGTCTATGTGTACTGTCAGTGTGCTTGGTGCTGTAGGTCTGTGTGTACTGTCAGTGTACTTGGTGCTGTTAATCTGTGTGTACTGTCAGTGTGCTTGGTGCTTTAGGTCTGTGTGCACTGCCAGTGTACTTGGTGCTATGGGTCTGTGTGTACTGTCAGTGTGCTTGGTGCTGTAGGTCTGTGTGCAAACAAGGTTCACAGCTCTTCAACACAATGCTTCCAAATAGGTAAAGTCTATTCATTTATTAATGTATTACATGTTTACTATTACACACAAAACAACATTAGCTCAGTTACAATAACATTGCCGTCATTTTTTGACGGGCAAGTCGCTAGTGTCACAATAAACACCACATGAACATGGAGACCACTCTCTTGTGGGATTTAGGTACGTCCACGGATTCATCCTCCATATATCTGAATAAGCCAGGAATGATATATAGAGGCCTACGGAGCTCATTGCCAAAGTGGTCCGTATTAACGGCTCTCCTCTCTACGCGAGGCTCGCCTGCGGCGCTCATTGCCAAAAAGTGGTCCGTATTACACATTATATAGTAATAATATTAAGAATAATAATAAAGCAGAAGACCTCCCCTGTGTCTCCCCCCCACTCCCTCCCATGTGTCTCTCCCCCCCTCCCCTGTGTCTCCCCCCCACTCCCTCCCATGTGTCTCTCTCCCCCCCTCTCCCCTGTGTCTCTCCCACCCTTGCCTGTGTCTCTACCCCCTCTCCCTTCCCCAGTGTTTCTTTGCTCCCTCTCCTGTGTCTTTTCCCCCTTCCCTCTTCCCGGTGTCACTCCCCCCTCCCCTGTGTCTCTACCCCCCTCTCCCTTCCCGTGTTTCTTTCCCCCCTCCCCTGTGTCTTTCCCCCATTCCCTCTCCCCTGTGTCTCTCCCCCCTCATCTGTGTCTCTTCCCCCTTCTTCCCTGTGTCTCTACCCCCTTTCCCCTGTGTCTCTACCCCCTCTCCCTTCCCCTGTGTTTCTTCCCCCCTCCTCTGTGTCTTTACCCCCTTTTCTCTCCCCGGTGTCTCCTCACCACTCCCTCCCATTAGTCTCTTCCCCCCTCTCCCCTGTGTCTCTACCCCCCACTCTCTCCTGTGTCTCCCCCCCTCCCATGTGTCTCTTCCCCTCACCTCTACCTTACCCTGTTTCTCTTCCCCCCTCTGCCCTGTGTCTTCCTCCCCCTCTCCACTGTGTCTTCCTCCCCCTCTCCCCTCTCCTGTGTCTTCCTCTCCCTGTCCCCTGTGTTTCCTCCCCCTCTCTCCTCCCCTGTTAGATTCTATACGCATACATACATACGATAAGAAATCTGGGGGGGGGGGGGGTTACCCCTTACCCCCCCCCCCCCCAGTTCCAACACCCATGTGTACTGTATAATATTGTATTGCATTATGTTATATTATATCACTAGCGACTTGCCTGGCACAAATGATGGGGCAATAAAGTTTGAAGCCATGGCAATGCTGTTTGCCACACAATGTGATGCTTTTTGAACTCTGAGGACCTTCGGCGCTCATTGTGAGTCTCTTCCCTCGTGTCCTTCATGTTTCGTGCTTTGCAACGATCAATCTTCGGCGCTCATCGCAAAGACAGATATATAAGTACAGTGTTAAATATATAAAAAATTTTGTGCAGTGTAAATTAAAAATGTATTCAGGTCTCAGAGCATAATAAAGTGATTTAGATTTGTAACTGCTTTGAGAGTGCTATCGCTGGCAGCCAATGAGCAGTAATCCAGATATATAACTGCAGAGTAAAAAGTAAAACATTTTAGTGTAGTGTAAAGTCTACATTTTTATTTTCCATTACTAATTAATACTTATTAAATGAATGCACGATAATAACTATTGTGAATGAACAAATGTATTAGGAAGTGCGAAGCGTTAATGTATGTAAAGTAACCGCAGTGTAAAATATGCTATTAAGCGTATTTTTTTTATATATATTTTTTTTAATAATAATGAATTAATTAATTACTAAAATACTTTACCTATTTGTAATTAATATATCCAGTGATCAATAACCTGAAGAGCTAACAATCAGTTTTGATTTTCCTGCAGCTTACAGTGTACATTTGGACTGTTGGTGACCCGAGGTGTAAGTGTCAGCAATGTGCGCAGTGCACGAGGGGAAACCGCTTGTATAGTCGTGTAACGCGCCATTTTAGATTTGTAATGTTATTAGTTGCAAGTTAGTGTTGTAAAATGGCGGCGATTGTGTATGTGTTACGCGGCTCGCCAGCAGTTTCCATTATTTATAATAGTGTATTTTGTACCTCGTCTGTTCCTAGGTAAAAGTCGTACATGGCTGGCGATGTTTTGCACGGTTTGGGGTCGTGTAGCCTCGTTTTCATTTTTTCCGGACGCCATTTTTTTTGGCGCTTAGCCGATTTACAAGTGCCAACTGGGGAAGACGTTACAGATATCACATATATAGTTGTGAGCAGGCGGGTTGTTGCTAACGCTGCGGGCTTGCGAAGCGAGGGCCAGAGTTGCTGGCAAGGAGCGCTGTGGCTCCCACGTCGACTGCAATGAGACGCAGGCGGGACTAACACCATCAAATTTACGGACTTACCATCCAAAAAAACGGGACTTAGAAAAAAAAACATTACGAGCTCACAAAAATACGACCTTAACGCCCGAACCGCACGCACTTAAAAACATTAAAAACACAATAAATACACACAACAAACACATAAAAAGCTTACCCACAGCAAGGTGGGCACCGAGGACCTCTGCAAGTGAAGGTACACCTCCATTTAAGTCCAAATTCATGAGTTTAGACACCCGAAAATCACCTAAGTGAGAGAAAAAATGTCCCTTGAAAAAAAGAAAACGAGGCTACAGGACCCTAAACACGCAAAACACATATGGATTTTCCTAAAAAGCGAGGTAAAGATACACTATTAACAAGGACGCTAAATCATCCACACCCGTGTACCACATACACATTCCCCGCCATTTTACAACACTAACTTACACAATGCGGAAGTACCCAGCTACCCTAACGGCTTCCCCTCGCGCACGCAGCCTATTTACACTACACACTGCACACATTGCTGACACTTACACAGCACCTCCACAGCACTGAAAACCTACATTGTATGCTGCAGGAACATGAAAACAGATTGTCAGCTCTTCAGCACAATGCTTCCTGCATATATTACTTACAAATAGGTAAAGTATATTCATTTAGTAATTATTTCATTAGCATACAAAAATACATATACACAAAAAAAACATTATCACATTAAACATAAAAGCCATTCACTGCGCGCCTCACAACGAGCGCCAACGCTGCTCATAGCATACAAAGCCTTGCAATAAGCTCAAAAAACACATCACCGCCGACCAAAGAATAACAGTAAAAGCGCCTATCAGAAAAAAAATACAACCAACAGCCTCGCAATGAGCGCCGAAGGATCTCCGACTGCCAACAGAATGAATGTCTCGTCCAAACCATTACCTGCCTTACAATCTTATTGCTGCCATTTTTTGATGGGCAAGTCGCTAGTAAATATATAAAGATCAAGATAATAAAAGTATCAGGAAATGTAACACAAAGATGCACGCGCGTCTGAATAATACGACAAATACGGATTTTTGTCATAAGTGATATGATCCTGGTATTGGGTCATAAACCCTAAACACTGGAATCTGTTACATACAATTTACTGATGATGTCATTAATGGGCTTCAAGGGGGGGGATCTCTTTTCATACTTTTTGAGCGGTGCAAATCCAACATACGCAGAGCGGAAACGTCACATCTGTGGGACACACACAAAGGGGTTCACTTTGGGAGAAAAAAACAAACAAATATGAAATATTTAATAATCATATTTTGATGTTACCAACAGATAAGGAAACGAAACTGAGGTTATTATATCTAATAGTAGCAAGCCTGGGAGTACTGGGAGTAATAATACTGCAGCAGGAGGTCGGGACTAATGTCACCTATAGACCCCCAGACAGATAAAGGTCAGTACTAATGTCCCTCTATAGACCCCCAGTCAGATAAAGGTCAGTACTAATGTCACCTATAGACCCCCAGTCAGATAAAGGTCAGTACTAATGTCCCTCTATAGACCCCCAGTCATATAAGGGTCAGTACTAATGTCCCTCTATAGACACCCAGTCAGATAAAGGTCATTACTAATGTCCCTCTATAGACATCCAGTCAGATAAAGGTCAGTACTAATGTCCCTCTATAGACCCCCAGTCATATAAAGGTCATTACTAATGTCCCTCTATAGACACCCAGTCAGATAAAGGTCAGTACTAATGTCACCTATAGACTCCCAGTCATAAAAAGGTCAGTACTAATGTCACTCTATAGACACCCAGTCAGATAAAGGTCAGTACTAATGTCCCTCTATAGACACCCAGTCAGCTAAAGGTCGGTACTAATGTCCCTCTATAGACACCCAGTCAGATAAAGGTCAGTACTAATGTCCCTCTATAGACACCCAGTCAGCTAAAGGTCAGTACTAATGTCACTCTATAGACCCCCAGTCAGATAAAGGTCATTACTAATGTCCCTCTATAGACACCCAGTCAGATAAAGGTCAGTACTAATGTCCCTCTATAGACACCAAGTCAGCTAAAGGTAAGTACTAATGTCCCTCTATAGACACCCAGTCAGATAAAGGTCATTACTAATGTCCCTCTATAGACACCCAGTCAGATAAAGGTCAGTACTAATGTCCCTCTATAGACCCCCAGTCAGATAAAGGTCATTACTAATGTCCCTCTATAGACACCCAGTCAGATAAAGGTCATTACTAATGTCCCTCTATAGACACCCAGTCAGATAAAGGTCAGTACTAATGTCACCTATAGACCCCCAGTCATATAAAGGTCAGTACTAATGTCACTCTATAGACACCCAGTCAGATAAAGGTCAGTACTAATGTCACCTATAGACCCCCAGTCATGTAAGGTGTAACCCTTACACTACCTGATCGATACAACATCATACCTGATGTTTTAAAGCATGTTATTCCAAACAATTTAGGAATGTTAGGTAATTTATGCCCTTTATGGCTTAAAACCAGACTCTGTATCAACTATGTAATTTTCCGTGGGAGTTTTGTCATGGATCCCCCTCCGGCATGCCACAGTCCAGTTGTTAGACCCCTTGAAACAACTTTCCCATCACTATTGTGGCCAGAAAGAGTCCCTGTGGGTTTTAAAATTCGCCTGCCCATTGAAGTCTATGGCGGTTCGCCGATGTTCGCCGGTTCGCGAACATTTGCGGAGGTTCGCGAACCGAAAATTTTAGGTTCGCGACATCACTACTTAACAAAGCTTTATATTGACCCTGAATGTATTTATATAAGGTAATCATATCCTTTTTCGAGAAAAATATGTTTAATTTGGTTAGTCTTTATTCATAGTAAACTGTATTCCAAATGGGGGCGTAATAGACATGTGTATAGTGGCAGAATTATATTTGCACCCCTCGTTTATATATCCTTCTTAATGCATCCTAATATTTAATTTGTTTTTGCAGATACTGTTTGGCATTGAGTGCTGTTAGGCTGTGTAGATACTGTTTGGCATTGAGTGATGTTAGGCTTTTTAGGTTGGTACATATTTTCTTTGTGATTGTCTAATCTCATATGGGTGTATGGGTAATACATATATATGCGAGTGGCCAGAATTCAAGAAGTATTCAGCTGATATTAATACTTAGTTGTATACTAGTATAGATTGGATTGAAATAGCCTGTACGTGTCTACAGGTGTCTATTCAAAATACCATAATAAAAGGTGAGAAGTGTACCTTCTAATCTCTGCAAATTAGGGTTTGGGATTATTATAATAACTTGGTTATCTTCACTGGGATTTGGTGCGCTCTCTCCTCCCACCCCTCTTCTCTTTTTTTTACATATCATATAAACACACCAGTAAACTGTGTTTTAAGAGAAGCAGCATGCCTAGCTATAACCATCACAGTGGACTTACCAATCGAGCAACGAATCTTAAAGACAGAGGAGAGCATTCATAATTTAACCAAAGAGTTCTGTGTGATGATCAATTTGCAATAAAACTAGACCACCAATACTAACTGAGGAGCGCTACAGACCATCACAGGGTCATATTTCCCTGTTACGTTTTCATCTTTGATAGTACTAAGGAATACGATGAGTTTTATTCTTGTTAAAATATGTATTAACATGCATTTAGAAGGTAAAAGCATATGCATTTATGTTTAAGAATACGGGAAACCTTTATTAAACAGGAAGCATGTTTAATTGTCTGTTCCCTTTTAATATCTAATATGAGGACCTTTGCTGTGCTTATTTAAGAAGTATCAGTATGTATATTTTTATTTGTATAGTTATAGTGTTTTGTAGTTTACTGTTAGATAAACATTATCACCTTATTCGTCATAAAACTATTTTAATTCAGTAATTTGCCCCTTACAAGGACAACATAATGAAGATTAGTCTTATTCTTATGGTTGAAGAAATATACAAAATGTATAAATTTCATGTATCATTAAATGTATATGTTAGTTTCCCTGTTTGTACCTTTATCTAATCTAACACATACTGCTTATATTAGAAATACACATTACATTGATTCATTCTATACGCACACAGATTTATTTAAAAATAAAACGTGTTTTCCACACCCCCAGAGCTGTTTACATGGGCACAGTGAACCTCCCAATTGAAACACTGCATTTGGGTACAGATTTTAACCTTACTAACCTTCAAACCAGCAGCACAATAAAGAACAGTGACTGGCTCCTCTTGCTACCTTGTGCAGGAGACTGCACATCCCATAATTTCTTCCTGCACTAACTTCTATCACAGATTGATACAATGTATTAGCTGCCAATGACTGGCCAAAATGAATTATGAATTTTATGCTCATTTTAGAAGGGATTTCTAGGGGTGTTAACTCTGAAAATAAACTGCTTGCAAACGCAAGAGATTTAGCAAACTCTGGGGTAAGTATAATAATGTTTATCTTGTTATTTTTTAATGCAAAAAAATCCATACACTGCTGATTCTCCTCTATCAGATGCACTCATAACACATGAATCTTAAATATGCCTTTAAATTACACCCTGACACCAAAAGCTAAGTAGCTTTAAAAATAGGATAAGAGCTATGGTAAAGTTGAGGGGAAATCAACTATTTTCAATATGTTTCCTTCTTAAAAATGTTGAACTACTTTTTAACTACAACAAACTGAATTTTTTATACATATACTGATTTATTTAAATGTATTTAAGCTGCCCTTTTAGTGTTTACCTTATTAGCAGCATTTACACTGGGTGTTACGTGTATGGAACAAACTGTTCATTATGCACTTCTGTATTGCCCAGTTTATATGTTTATATTTTCAAACAATATTTCCAAACTAGCAATGGTTAATAGCAGCTTATAAGAATATTTTTGGAATAGCTATTTGCTCTTATATCTTAATCTAATAGGTGAATAAAGAAATTAATCAGATATTTTTCTCCTTTTTTATAGTATAACATGGGGTTAACTTTTGTAAATATGAATTACATATTGACACAGCATGAATGGATGTCTTCTTATTCCAGAATACACACCAATTTCCGTAATAGGCTAAAATGACTCAACTTCCCTTAGTAAATACATGTAACATGGCGGAAACAACAAATTGATGTAATGTTGCAGTAATCCTTGCAGGAAGACGTTGGAATTTCTGAATCGTACAAAAGTAGTTTCTCACGTGTCTATTTCTTACATAGAAAGATTGTATTTCTGTATGTTCATACATAAATCCAAAGATAGTTCTTTTTTCCATACACCAGCATTTTGCTAAATCAAACTGCAATATGCATTACCAAAATAATGAAAGAGACATGGATAATTAATTGTACCATGCATTTAAAATAACATGATTAAAACATTAACAAAGTTGTGTTTTGCATGAAAAAATTTAACACTGAAATTAACAGGAAATGCACAGAGTATATGTACGTCTGAAATTTCCCTGGCAGAAAAGTATGAGTTAAACAGCTACATTACTGCTCATTGGCTGACAGGTACAAGCCCCCAGATCAGCTATACACTTGGATCTTGATATGTCTTTCTGCTTTGAGAGCACAATTTGACAAACAAAAACACACAGTGGAAAGTTATGAAATACCTTCTTTCAGATGTTCCTGAGTTGTCAAGGAAGACAAAGACTTTGAAAACCTACAGTTCACAGGAGTCAGCAGCAGACCATAAATTAGCTGTATCTTTGGCATAAAAGGACCACAGCTAGGCTATCCTTAATGCAGGCAGTGGAATATGTGAAAAGTTAGACAATATGAGTTTGAGCCAGAAATACAAAGCAGCTCAATGGCTGCATGACCAAACCACCACCCTTAATTAAGGACTACTATGGTCAAAAATGTAAAATAGCTCCCTTTGAAGAACTACACTTAAAAATAAGCAACATGTTTTTAGTATATATAAAAAGATAATACAGCCTCAAATGTATTATATTTATATGCAATTATATAAAAAATATATCATAATAGTGTTCCACACTACACTTGGATCAAATATGAGTTCTCTCACCTTTTTCCAGAAAAAAAAAACACTTGATACCATTTTAACCTATGATGTTATAATATAGTTGTTAAGGAATAAACACACATTACATTGCAATTGAACATTTTACATAAAATAGCTACAAACACAAGTAATCATGTATATCAGATTTGAATTTGTTTAGGCTCATGATTACATAGTGCTTCCAGAAATTGTAACTGAAACATGCTTAAAAACTTATATTTTAACTGACTAAAAATATGAATGTTTTCTTTAAAAGGTAGAAATAAAAAATGCAGACAGTACATGGAACTACTTAACAGTTTCTAAAAAAAAAAATCAAGACAATGGAATTGAATGACTAAGCACGTCAATGATCTGAAGCCACGTAACATGCTCCAAGTTGAAAAGTTTAAACTGAATGCCTCTAAAGTTACTGTTCTGTACTATGTGGCTATGCAGTAGGGAAAGTAGCTCTAATATAGATATAAATGTGAAGGTGTAGAAGACAAATTTGAAAATGGCCTTTGGATAATATGGAGAAAGATATTTGTAAAACGATCACATTATGTTAACGTTATAAATGTATCCAGTACAAAGCACCTCAGTTTAGTTGTTTAGGGGCATGTTTTATGTGGGCTCATGTAGCTTGTATTTGTTACATCTGGTCTCTGGTAAGGATTTACAGATATACCACTAGATTGACATAGCTTTGCAGGGACTGTAAAGAAGATTTATAAATTGCAGTAAAGGTTCCTTCACCCAAGGTTACCTAAACAAAATCTGCTTTTGCACCGTTCTCCCCAGTCTGATTTAGGTGGGCGCTCCATCCGCCTAGACTTTGGTGCTGCCCGGCTTGAGAGGTGGTTAACATGCAGACACAGATTGTAGAGCTGTGTGCCCGCTGCTCCTTTATGCCAGCTTGGCTAATGGGAATTTCTGGGGAGAACACTGTGGCAATATTATATTTTAGTGACTTAACTCCAAAGTTTATAAGCAATGCAGAATATGTGAGGCATTTATTTTTACCCCAAAATGTAAAAGCAATTCCGAAGGTGGGAGGCATTTTGAGTTATTAAGGAAAATACATCTATATTATCTTTTAATCTGGTTAAAAAAGAAACAGGGATCCTAATACAAAATTGTATTCCAGGTTGTTAGGTTATCCCCGTGTCAGACAAACAGAAGCTTTGTTAGACTGTTTAATGCAATAATTAGATCATAATTATAATGCCCCAGTTTGAAGTCTCTGAAGAATATTACTTGCATTATCCATCTGGCTCATACATTTCTCATTTTACACAAAGTAAAGTGCCTCAAGTTATAAACATCTCTTCATACACAAATACCTCATAATCAATGGATTTCTTAAGCTTTGGTCATATTTACAGAATGATTTCTTTATAAACATTGTTGTCTTATTTAATTTAAAATAAGCAAGGATGAACTTTACTTTGAGGGAAATGGCACTCCATAGCCATTTGTTGACCTCAGCAGATGTTGTACATACAAATTTTTCTATATTGATCAAAAGATGCTTGCAAAACTGCATAGCAAAGCAACTGCTAGACAGAACAATCAAAGTTTTAAAGCCTTATTTATTACTGCTTCTCAAAATATTCAATTGCCATTATGCTTTGGAAGCCAATTCTAAATTGGGAGAGCTAAAGTCTATACTTCGGGGGGATATTATGGCTCTACAGAGAGGTGCGAGAGTCAAAGAGACGTAGAAATTGGCGGATAACCAGCCCGCCTTTAAATCCAGACAGGAAAAACCCATGTGGATAGTTTTTTTCCTTTTAAAGTTATGAATGGTGAAAATGTAAAACAAAACCCTAAATGTATATTTACAGGAATTTTATTTAGTTTGGCAATATGCATGTTGACTTATTCAGGAAGGTTCACTCTAGATTCAGCCAAAAAATCTTAATCATAGCGTTTTATCAAAGGATTCTATCATCCTAGCAATCAGATAACTGTGTCTAACAATACAACAATAGCTTATATATAAGCTTAAAGGGACATTTAGTCCTGGAGAGAGGGGAGCCTTTAGTATTAATATTTTAGTGTAGCTTAAACATATTACTCATCATTTTTGATTAAAAAAATAACATTTATTTGATTTGTGGAAATCTTGTGTTATCCCTGTTTCTTCTTTACTCAAAAAAAGGACAGAAAATATTTTACCCTTTTGGTAGCAGTTAGGATAACCATTAATAATAACCCCCTTTGTAACTGTAGAGGCTTACAAGTGCCCAACTGCTCTACTAAAGAAATTCTAAACAAAGCTCGGAAAAAAGACAATAGAAATATGTATTTATTTACAAAAAGAAAATTAGCCTAGGAAAATTGTATTCAGTATGTCATTATTTTTCAAAATCAAGCCACATACAGTAAAACCTAGCCACCGTATTTTAATCTCCAAAAGGGTAAATATTTTTGTACTATTGAAAGATCGGTGTTTGTAGAACAGCAGCACATTTCAGTGTTCATTGAAGTCTAATTGTAATTTTTGAAAGCCTGCTTGGCTTCAATGTATGTCTGCAGAATAAAACAGCAAACATTAAATGAAAGACACTGGCTCCATTTTGAAAGAGATAAGTAGGTATTGGACATGATTAATTGTTGCAATAGGAGTTTTCATTTTATTCTCCTGTCTACTCTAAAACATACATAATTGAATATTACTTTAATTTTGTTGATCTTAATGTGTTAAAATGCACATATTTCAGAGCTGCTCAGAATCAGAATAAGCAAATATACGTAATTGTTTTGTCACTATGACATTTTCCAGTTTGACAAAATATTTCCACAAAAAGTTTTATTTTTAATTATTTTTAATTATTAATTATTTTTCATTTAGAAGATCTAGTAAATTACGTGTGGATTTAAAGTTAAAGGACCACTGTGAGCATTCATTTAAAATACCCCCACTAACTTGGAAATAAGCAACACATTTTTGGAATATAAAAAATGTAGCCTCTATTATAATAATTTTATATGCAACTATCCTGATTTGGAATTTACCATTTTAGTTTCCAGTGATCAACTATCAGAAGTGGGAGGAGAGTTTGATCACATATATAGTTGTGAGCATGCGGCCTGTTGCTAATGCTGCAGGCTCGCGTAGCGAGGGCCGCAGTTGCTGGCATGGAGCGCCAAAGGCGCTCCTTGCCAGCAACTGCGGACCTTGCAAAATTAACGGAGTTAAGAAACAAAAATACGAGACGCTTACGCCCCATTACGACATCGCAAAAACAGCCCGAAACCTGCACACATGAAAACATGAAAAACTCAATAAATACACACAACAAATTCATAAAAAGCTTACTTACAGCAATGGGGGGCACCCAGGACCTCGAAAACTGAAGTTACACCTCAATTTAACTCCAAATAAAAGAGTTTAGAAACCCGAAAATGCCCTAAGCAAGAGAAAAAAAATATCAGCTGAAAAAAACAAAAACGAGGCTACAGCACTCTAAAGACGCAAAACACCACCAAACACCTACGGATTTTCCGAAAAAGACATACAGGATCCGAAAACAAGGACGCGAACCGCGCGACCCGAAAAACATTTGAAACACAATAAATACACACAACAAATAAAAAGCTTACCCACAGCAAGGGGGGGCACCCAGGACCTCTGCAAGTGAAGTTACACCTCGATTTAAGTCCAAATTGTTAGAGAAAAAATGGGTGCCGAACAAAACGAAAACGAGGCTAAAGGACCCTAAACACGCAAAACAACTACGGATTTTCCAAAAAAGTCGAACGACATTCGAAAACAAGGACGCAAAATCAGCCACAGCCGCATACCACACATTAGGCGCCATTTTAGGACACTAACTTATACAATCCGGAAGTACACAGTTACCCTAACGGATTTGCATCGCACACGCACATTATTACACTACACACTGCACACATTCATGATGCTTACACAGCAGCTCCCCAGCACTGATGCTGCAGCAACATGAAAACAGATTGCCAGCTCTTCAACACAATGCTTCCTGCATATATTACTTCACAATAGATAAAGTATATTAATTTCTTATAATATTAATTATTCATTGCCATACCAAAAAAAAACACCAACGCTGCTCATAGCACACAAAAAACCAAGAGCCTCTCAATGAGCGCCATGGGGAGCAGAAAAGAACCGTCAAAAGATCTGCGTAACAAGGTAATAGAACTTCATAAAAATGGAAAAGGATATAAAAAGATATCCAAAACCTTGAAAATGCCAGTCAGTACTGTTCAATCACTCATTAAGAAGTGGAAAATTTAGGGATCTCTTGATACAAAGCCAAGGTCAGGTAGAAGAAAGATTTCAGCCACAACCGCCAGAAGAATTGTTGGGAATACAAAGAAAAACCCACAGGTAACCTCAGGAAAATACAGGCTGCTCTGGAAAAAGATGATGTGGTTGTTTCAAGGAGCACATTACGACAATATTTGAACAAAAAATAGCTGCATGGTCGAGATGCCAGAATGAAGCATTTAATGCGCTAATGCCCCAAAACAGCCTGGTTACAAAATGCCCGACAACACCTTGAGACGCCTCACTGCTTCTGGCACACTGTAATTTGGAGTGACAAGACAAAAAATAGAGCTTTATGGTTACAACCATAAGCACTATGTTTGGATAGGGGTCAACAAGGCCTACTGTGAAGCATGGTGGTGGCTCACTGATGTTTTGGGGGTATGTGAGCTCTAAAGGCACGGGGAATCTTGTGAAAATTTATGGCAAGATGAATGCAGCATGTTATCAGAAAATACGGGCAGAATATTTGCATTCTTCTGCGCGGAGGCTGTGCATGGGACGCTCCTGGACTTTCCAGCAAGACAATGACCCTAAGCACAAGGCCAAGTTGACCCTCCAGTGGTTACAGCAGAAAAAGTTAAAGGTTGTAGAGTGGTCATCACAGTCTCCTGACCTTAATATTCATGAGCCACTCTGGGGAGATCTCAAACGTGCGGTTCATGCAAGATAACCAAAGACTTTGCATGACTGCATGACGTGGAGGCTTTTTGCCAAGATGAATGGGCAGCTATACCACCTGCAAGAATAAGGTGCCTCGTAGACAACTATTACAAAAGACTGCACAGTGTCATTGGTGCTAAAGGGGGCAATACACATCATTAAAAACTAAGGGTATGCAAACTTTTGAACAGGGTGATTTATTTTTTTCTTAGTTTGCATGTTTTGTTTTATGGTTGTGCCATTCTGTTATAACCTACAGTTGAATAGGAATACCAGAAGAAAAAAAATGTGGTTTGTCTGCTCACTCATGTTTTCTTTAAAAATGGTACATATATTACCAACTCGCAAAGGGTATGCAAACTTTTGAGCACAACTGTAAATAGTGGTTTTATTGGGTGCTCCACTGTTGTCCTTCTCCCATTGCTCACGTTGTTAATATTAATGTGTGTAGTGGTTTGTGGACAATACCAGCTGTACTTAGCTCTATTTGCTCTTTCTGAGCATAAAGAGACACATATATAACTGCTGTAAGTCAATCGACAAGATGAATCACCGCTGGCAGGAACAATATTAGTTTAGTAAATGTTTATTACGTAAACTCAAAGATTTATAAATATCATACTCAATTTTAACCAGACAGATGAACAAAGGAACTACACAGCAGTATTTGGCTGTGGTTCATCAAGTGCCGATCTCCTGCATCCGGAATTTATGTCATGTTCTGGCCCTCATTTACTAAGCGGTGTTCCTTCCTAAGAGATCTTCAAACACTGTTTATTATTATACCATATTATATATCTTTTATAGAGTTTGTTACGATGATAATGACAATAAGTAAACAGAGAACGGAAACGTTTCCATCAGGAGATAGATTTTCCATCAATTTAATTAAAACATTCCACTTGTGCTTCAGACTGCACTACAGTAAGTTGTCCAGATTTTTCAAATGAAATAAAATTAGCAGCATAAGGATGGAAGAAAAAACAAGTGTTATAAATTTATTTTCTACATTTAAACCTTATAGTTTAAAACCAGTCATGTAGTAGCTTTGTACAAGCAAGGTTCTCAGGGACCTTACAATTTGCCAATCACCATACATATTGGACTGAACATAAACACTGGAGACTGGAACAAGCACATACAGTGTCTAGACAGAGCTCATACCGTGGACAATTGTAGGTGAAAATGGATAAGATGTAAAGAAACCAATTGCTAAAAGTATGATAAGGAAGTCTTTAACTTCAAATTTTTAGCCTATTGATTTTTTTTTTCTGTGTCCTATTAATTAAACTTACAGTGATGTTTTACCAAGGGCAATACGCTGTACAGAATAACATGTTGAGACATTCTACAATACTTCACAACACTTCACTCTTTAGATTCTATGTAGAAATGTGATTTAACTGGAAATCTACATGACAGATCTGCTTTTCTTCTTAGAATATGCTACTAATAATGTATATTTGTTTATTTACATAGAATCATCCATGTACACAGCACTATATAGTGATAAAGATACAGTGTTACTACATATGGGTCTGTAAACTTTGCTCTAGAGCCAAATGTGCCATAGTACAGATAATCCTATGGCTCTTCTGACATCCCTGGCATGCCTAAATGTGAGGACGTGACAAACCAGCAACGGAGAATGTAGCATGGAATCTAAAGAAAAAGCAGCATTAAAAAAAAAAAAAACAGAACACTGCTAATTCAGTTATATTTATTTCTTCTGTGTTCTCTGCAACTAACAAAAGTACATAAGGCAAGTTTCACTATGCTATATTTAGCAATGCTATCCCTTTCAAAATGTAAGCTAATATTATTAAACATAAAAAATAATAAAATATTACTAAACTGTTACATTTTAATTAGGTAAATTGTTTTACTTACAAGCTGTCTCTTTCCTGATCTTTTTTTCTAAAACTTGGTTGTTAAATTGTAAAAAGTTACAGACCCTCCGTTCCAGGACCTTGCTGGGTTAACCGTTTTGCCGGATCATCTTTGGTCTGGCAAACTGGGTTAATCAGGCAAAGCCACCCAGTCCCTTCCCTGCCTATCTTAACCCTGCGTGCCCCTGAGTTACTCAAGAGCATGAAGAGGGCGTGGCTGTCAGCGAAAGTGGTGATCGGCTGTCAATGCAGAGGTTCTGGCAGCAAGTAGGAGACTTCCGGATAAAAGGAGCCGCTGGATTATCTGATGCCGGATAATCGGTATCCTACATGTATATGCAATTATACATAAATACCCTGCTGAAAGAGCTTTCACTCTAGTTTTATATAATCGGGAGAACACATACATACATTGTGGTACAACAGTAAAGCCCCTATTCAATTGCAAATTTCAACAATTACAGAGCGATTCAATTGATCAAGCCTACAGCTACCTGAAAGCTTCAATCGTAAACCATGTGCCCGTAAGTAGCAATTCAGATCATGGTCAATTAAGCAATACCGTAACTACCGATTTAGAAACAGCCAATAGTAAATGAGACCATCATCATGATCTCATTAAAAGATGGAGGTTAAACGTCAATCAAAAAGTCCTATATGCAATCAGACTCGCAATCCGGCAATGTACAAAATGATAAAAATGAATGACGATACTGTTCTAGTCCATGTGGGTGGCCTGATATGTATTAACTCATTGATTACTGAAATTGATATAACACAGAAATGAAACATAAAAAATAAAAAAATATATTGCAGATTTGTGAGCTTAAGACTGTTGGGCAATAAATTATTATTATTATTGTTTATTTATAATGTGCCGACATGCTCTGTAGTGCTAATTCTAATGTCTTTCATTACTTTCCCCATCTTTTAAAGTGCAGTATTGATTTTATATTTGAATTTACAGTGCTACGAACATGTGTTTAACCCCCTTGTGGGTCCTATCTGGTACCCGTAGGAGTTTTTTCTACATTTGCTGTTTACGGGTGTGAAAACAATTGCGGGCTTGAGGAATTGTAGGAATTGAATAGTGATTTGCGATTGTATCATTTACAGGCTTGAAAGATCAAAGGCTTAGCTGGGTCGTAGTTAAGATTTTGACAACCTTCAATGCGCAAACCGTTTGGGGGTAGCTAAAAGACGCAAATTAAATAGCAAATTAGTTTACAGGCTCCAGTAACTAAAATGTTGCTCAATTGAATAGGGGCCTAAGTCTCTTAAATGTGCTACTGAAAATGCCCCAGAAGGATAATAAATTATATTTAGCTTTCTCTCTTTGAGTCATATCCAACAAGTATACTGCCATAAGTTTTAAATATGAGATATTATGGCTTAAATTTATATCACTGACCATGATTGTATTAGTTCTGACATTGACTCAATAATAATAATTGTTTATATGATTATATAATATAGTGCCACGACAGAAAGGTCAAACGACCAAAGCACATTTGTCAAATACATACATTTAGAGCAAATTGTAGTTAATGTGAATCAGAAAACCATGTGAATATGATAAAATGTAACTATCAGTAATGATGCTTGGAAAATTGTCTTCCTGGGAGATTCTGTGCACATGTAAGTACAATAAACCATTTGAACGAAATTGCAAATGGAAATACGACTGTAAAGATATGTAAAACCTTCAATAAACCTGTAATCTTATTCTGTTGTTATATTGCTTTAAGCACCATTTCTAATGGAAAATAGACCATGTCTCCCTTTCTTTTTAGTCTGATTACAGAATAATCGCTACCACATGTTTTGTTGTTTCCCATTCTTTTGAGGCATTTATAGCTTTTCTGAAATCCAGCTCAATAATGTTTTGTTATCTTATTTCCTATGAGAAAATGTTAGCTACCATTTCATTGTACCTTGGCTGTTTTAAGAAATACTGACCTGTCAAATATAGGTAGTATTTAACAATTGCTTTTTACCTTTTAACACTGAATATATATTTAAAAAAACACATCTATGAAACTATCTGGCTGTGGCATCCTTCACCGAGGAAGATATAGCATTGGAAGGGAAACCCCAAAAACAATATTTTAGTATATGTACATTCAAACAAAATGTAAAATAGAGGTCACAGAGAATTCGGGTCACCTGTAATATGTCATATGTTTTGCTATATGTAATATTAAAACTTCACCATGTTACCTTAATAGGTATATGAGAAGAACAGAAATATATACAGAGATTACAATTTGTTGAAGAAAAATCTAAATTTAACATTTCAATGATTTTATGTATCTGGACATTGAACATAGCACTATTATTAGTCTACACACCCCTGTTAAAATGTCAGGTTTCTGTGCTGTAAAAAAAAATGAGACAAAGATAAATCATTTCAGAACTTTTTCCACCTTTAATGTGACCTATAAACTGTACAACTCAATTGAAAATCAAACTGAAATCTTTTAGGTAGAGGGAAGAACAAATTTAAAAATAAAATAATATGGTTGCATAAGTATGCACACCCTTAAACTAATATTTGTTGAAGCACCTTTTGATTTTATTGCTATCTATCGGCATGGCACATTTTAACTTGGCAAGATTTGCCCACTCTTCTTTGCAAAAACACTCCAAATCTGTCAGATTGTGAGGGCATCTCCTGTGCACAGCCCTCTTCACATCACCCCACAGATTTTCAATCGGATTCAGGTCTGGGCTCTGGCTGGGCCATTCCAAAACTTTAATCTCCTTCTGGTGAAGCCATTCCTTTGTTTATTTGGATGTATGCTTTGGGTTGTTGTCATGCTGAAAGATGAAGTTCCTCTTTATGTTCAGCTTTCTAGCAGAAGCCTGAAGGTTTTGTGACAATATTGACTGGTATTTGGTACTGTTCATAATTCCCTCTATTTTAACTAAGGCCCCAGTTCCAGCTGAAGAAAAAAAGCCCCAAAGCATGATGCTGACACCAATATGCTTCACTATGGGTATGGTGTTCTTTTGGTGATGTGCAGTGTTGTTTTTTCGCCAAACATATCTTTTGGAATTATGGCCAAAAAGTTCAACCTTGGTTTCATCAGACCATAACACCTTTTCCCACATGCTTTTGGGAGACTTCAGATGTGTTTTTGCAAAATGTAGCCTGGCTTGGACTTTTTTCTTTCGTCTTGCCACTCTACCCCATAGCCCAGACATATGAAGAAAACGGGAGATTGTTGTCACATGTACCACACAGCCAGTACTTGCCAGATATTCCTGCAGCTCATTTAATGTTGCTGTATGCCTCTTGGTAGCCTCCCAGACCAGTTTTCTTCTCGTCTTTTTATCAATTTTGGAGAGAGCTCCAGTTCTTGGTAATGTCACTGTTGTGCCATATTTTCTCCACTTGATGATGACTGTCTTCACTGTTTTCCATGGTATATCTAATGACTTGGAAATTCTTTTGTACCCTTCTCCTGACTGATAACTTTTAACAATGAGATCCCTCTGATGCTTTGGAAGCTCTCTGTGGACCATGGCTTTTGCTGTGAGATGTGACTAAGAAAATTTCAAGAAAGACCAACTAGAGCAGCTGAACTTTATTTGGGGTTAATCAGAGGCACTTTAAATGATGGCAGGTGTATGCTGACTCCTATTTAACATGATTTGGAATGTGAATGCTTAATTCTGAACACAGCTACATCCCCAGTTATAAGAGGGTGTGCAGACTTATGCAACCACATTATTTTTCTATTTTTTTCTTCCCTCCACCTAAAAGATTTCAGTTTGTTTTATAATTGAGTTGTACAGTTTATAGGTCACATTAAAGTTGGAAAAAGTTCTGAAATGATTTATCTTTGTCTCATATTTTACAACACAGAAACTAGACATTTTAACTCGGGTGTCTGAAGACTTATTATATCCATTGTATGTATTCAAAAGACCAAATGTATCTGCAATTTAATTTAACAACCAAGAAAAACCCAAATTAAAATTCAGTTAAAGCTCATAGATAAACAAGTTGTGAAATAAATAACAATGAGATTTAGGAGTCATAGATTAAAACATGGGATACATGTGAAATAATATATATCAAGATGTTGCAGTTTTCACTTGAGTGAACGGAGTAGAATTGTAGAAAGCACCTAAATAAATTGTGACAGTCTCATATCCATTTTCAGGTTGACAGCATTTAATAAAAATTTTCTTCACCATAACCCAGACAAGGGAAGTGACCATTTTGAGCTACTGTCTAGCGAACCTCCGTCTCACACATTACCAGACCTTCCAAATCTTAGGGATTTTCTACATGCATCCAATACTTGGTGCAAAACTCATGGCTCCAAATAGCATTTTTTTCAGTGTCATAAATCAGTGAGAACTGTCAAGTGTGTATCATAAACTGAAATACTGGGCTTGACAAAGGATTAAAAGAAGTCCCTGTAAAATGGATACTCTGTCATACTGTATTTATATTATTCTAACTGTGATGTATATGATGATAATGCATTTTTATTCCTGTAGGATGAATAGATAAATGTTTAATCTCATTTGAATCATTGTGAAACAGTGTTAAGGTATAATCATTGGGCTACTGTATGCTATGCAAACATGCAATAATGGATCACCCTCCTGTACCACATCCAATACCTTTAGATTGTAAGTTTGCAAGTATTCAATATTGCATGGAGCTTGGGGGAAAGCACTAGGGACACTGGACTCTAAGCTCAAAGACAGGGTGCAGTGTGTTAAAATTGCTATTGTTTTTGCCTTGAACTTACCCATGTATAGCACTACGGAATATGTTTGCATGTTACAAATAAACCATAATAATAATAATAATAGAACATAATAATAATTTCTATGTTATTGTAATCAGCATTGCAAAAGAAAAAAACTAAACTAAACCAAAATCATCATGAGATGTTTATTGCAATATATGAGCTTACAATAAAACAGAATGTTGTTACTTTTTTCTGTTTCTAGCAAGGAATCACAAGACAAAAATGTAGGTTTATGCTACTTGAAATTAGCCAAACTGCTTATTTTGTTCCTTTACCGGTAGCTGTCTGTAACCTTGCAAAGGATGTATTGTTTTTGCAGAAAAAAAGTGTCAACATGTATAGTTTTCGTACGTAACAAAATGATGTATGCAGCAGGTGGAAATTATGGCAAATACAATGTTCTTCTTTTGCACAAAATAAATGAAGATATTGTTATTTCACTATGTGGTGTGATCATTGTGTATGCCCAAGTGACTCAGAGTAAGATTGTTTTAATGAAAGAAGTGGAATCCCCCCGGGGAAGTGTTTATGTTTTTCAGAGTTTTCCCGAATTTCCTAACACACAGATTGCTTCTGCATAAAATGCAAGCTTCAAAAAAGCAACTCATACTCATAATTTTCCCTTGAAGTTACCTATTTCCATTATATATAACCAAGAAATTCCACAGACAACTGATTTATATTTAATCATGATAAGTACATTATCTTTTCCATATCACCTAGGTACATTTTAAAGTTAAGGTGTTCATCTAAAAAGAATATCACTCCCATAGGATAAGTTCAGATTCAAAAAAATTTGAACCAATCAAAAAGTGGCCATTTTTATGCATACATTACTGGAAAAAAGAGAAACTGCAAAAGGGGAGGAACGTTCCAGAGCACATTATCATTTCACTAATTGCTATTAAGAAATATTACATTGTTTTGTTTCTTATTATTACGATTTGCCCAAAAATCAAGAGCCCACTGCTCAGTTACATATAGATGCTATTTAAATTGTATATGCAGGTAATGATTTTTAATGAATAAAGTAAATATACAGAACAATATTTTTTATGCATTTCTTTGCATTTTCAAGTGATTTGTTTAGCTAATATTCTAAGCAAGTAATATGTTCTTCAAAGCAGTTAAGAATTTTAGCATGTTTAGCTTTGATGGATTGGACTGACAGCATAGTGGTCAAGTGGGTTCAATCACCAGTGTCTTACAAATAGAGATATGGTGAACTTTGCCCTATGGCTGATGAAATACAGGTAAGGAATGCAGAACAAGGCTCTATTACTAGTAAATGCTTTGCAGTGTGAGTATTCTATCACTCATGCTCAATCAATGATGTGTAGAAGTGATGCATAAAATACCTAAACTAAACTAAATATCATTCTGAGACAAGCGAGACAAAGCCTTTCCCTTATCTTATGGGTAGAATTTAGAAAAAGTGTACTGAGGCACTGGGATTATCCTTACTTTTTTGACCAGCTGACCGATTGTAAGGAATGTAAAGCAGTTTTAATGACTTTTACATTTTATTATTTAATTTTCTGAGTACAGAAATTAGTTTTTGAATGTTATACAATTTATAACAATACATTGTTTGCATTTAAAATTATTTTTATTATGAACTTTTATTTATAAAGCACTAACAATTTATTAAGAGTTACATACAAGGGTAAAAAACATTATATTACCACCTCACATCCCCAACTACAAAGCTTCCCTTGTGCTGCTCCTGCCCTTTGGAACTCCCTTTCTTGCTTGTTCACTCTTCCTAGCTTTCAGAGTTTTAAGCATGGCAACAACAACACAGGCAAAATACTGTATATTTACTGCCTAACTGGCTCAGTCCTCCTTATAACACACATCCTTTTCCTATGTATTAAATGATTTTATACAGTATCTGTCTGTCTATCTATCTATCCATATATAGAGAATTTGTGGGACACAGTGAGAAAGTTTTATTATGCTACGTAATGTTACTAAAATAGTAATTTTTAACATCAAGATTTATGGATATATACATGTTATTAGAGAATTATTTCATGCTAAATATAACATCAAGAGAGGTACAATTAAAATATATCTCTGCCACTTTTATAAACTGCATACAGCTTAGGTGAATAATTTTCCCCAAACTCTGTTTTGCACTCACTCCTTCAAATTACTCCTGTGGCATTTAGACCACTTGTGGCTCCAGGCCACATTTGGAGATGGGATTTGTATGTTTCAACACAGATCTGCTAGATGGAAAGCTGTGTAATTTAGTATTATAGCCTTCCAATAAGAAGTGAATGTACTACTTGGCACATGGATCGACCCATAAGGGGGAATTTTAGATTTCACAAATATATATTTCACTCTAAGAATGAAATTGATTTATTTGTAATAGTTTGTATTAATATCTGAGGCATGGTAGTTTAACTCATCAGATATAAAATCATAAACCTCCAATCTATGGCTCTAGAGCCAAATGTGTTGCAGTATAGTTGACTTGAGTTGTAGCATTATGGGATAGTTATGAAGTAGGACGCTTAGAACAATTTTCCCCCAGCCTCAGATTAACAAACAAAAACATGATTATTCCCCAATTCATAAATGTATACACAACCTAAACTGCTCTTAATATTGCCACATATTCTATTACCTTATCACAATACAGTTACAAGTTACCCGCCCACAATCTCTGCCAGCCAAAACTGTAAACCCAGCCTTAGAACTTCATTGGTTTTAGCACAGCTCAAATATTACGAATGTTAAATAATTAAGGTTACACAAAATCAATATTCTATTAGACTCATAGAGCTAGATTGCAAAATAAAGTCTGACACGTAATTGAAAAAAGTATCACGTTTCTGTCAAAAATATTATGAGTACAGCTATTAAAGACACAATAATGTTCTTTAAAGGCATGAGAAAGCATGGAAACACATTAAAATTAATTGCAGAACAGTCTCAAACCCACAAATATGCAATTGAAAAATATTATGTTTAAATGTTATTTCTGAGTAATATTGATCCCGGGATTCACATCATGAAACCCCCATGGACTAAAACAGATGATCTAATGCATTTTATAGAGTGCTAGATTGCTTGATTGCAAGTCCGATTGGCAAATATTACTTTTTGGCACTAACTAATTCTTAGCTTCCGATTGCAGATTACGTGTAACTTCCATGTTTTACTGACATCATGATGACAGACTCATTTACAATTGGCTGTGTCTAAAAAGTCAATTCCGGGATTGCTTAAATATTGTTTGAGGCATTTGCGAGCAGCTAATATTATATGGACTCAGGTTTGCTACATTTCAAGTGCAACTCACTTAAGCTACCGATTCTAAAATGCAGACTACTTTGAATAAAATAGACATTACAAATATTTTTTATACTAAGAGAAGTTGTTTAACACATTATCAGTGACAAGCAACATATTTCACTTGCGTCCTTAAAAGAAGCTCCCAATAACTTACACTTTTTATTTTACCCAAAACAAAATGGTAAAATCACGGTAGGAAAGGAATTGATTGGTAATAGAGGTATAGATTATGAGGAACAGTATTTAGGAGTACAGCTCTGTATTATGTTCTAGTTTTAGAGAGATGCAATGCACTTACAATCTAAAAAACAGGCTGGGCACTGCATAGGAAGAGCCTACGGGCAGGATGCTACCCCTCGGCCAGCTCTTGTCCAACACTGATATATATGAATACACAAAGATGATGTTCCTCCTTAATGAAGTGATACTGCCTTATAAAGTAAGACAAATAACAAGAGGGTGAAAAAGTACAGTATAGTGTAATACGGTTTAAAAGTGTAGACCCCTTAATATAAATATATATAATGTCTATAGGTAAAACACTTTTGTATAGTAAAAGTTTAACATAATAAAAAAAAAATCAATTGCAATTCAGACAGTATAAAAGTATGCAATTATGACGTATGCACTACTGTATTTTAGAAATATATATCATAAGTTTTTGCAAACCAGCAGATAACCATTTAATCAGTTGATGAAATAATGACGTAGATGCCTCTGATGAAGCGAATATTAAATGTGTCACTTTATGAACTGAATACCCCTCATATATAAAGTTTATTTAATAAAAAAAAAAAGTGATTAAGATTAGATACTGAAACTTATTTTGGATATATATACTAGGTCTATCCACACTTTTTGCGCTCCGAGGCAGGCATTTTAATGAACTGAAGTGACAAGTGTGTTTGTTATTTGTTTTATATTTTAGTCATCATATTCATATATTTATATGCATCTTTTATCAGATTTATTAAAAGTCATGTTTTAATTTGTAACACACACATATATTCCCCTTGAAGGAAAAACTTGAAAACTAGTACAAGTGCAGGTATACATATGCTATCTAAATGTGCTTCTTTTTCATTCTTTAATGAGTTTTGCATATTTACTACTCACATTAGCATTCCTCACAGAAATCACTCATGTGCAGTGAATAGTTGAAATCACATATATAGTTGTGAGCATGCGGGCTGTTGCTAACGCGAGGGCCGAAGCGAGGCCCGCAGTTGCTGGCTTGGAGCCCCAAAGGCGCTCCTTGCCAGCAACTGCGCACCTCTTAAAATTTACGGAGTTACGAAACAAAAATACGAGGCGGATTACGACCCATTACAACCTTGAAATAAACGCCCGAAACCTGCGCACATGAAAACATGATAAACACAATAAATACACACAACAAATACATAAAAAGCTTACCCACAGTAAGGGGGGCACCCAGGACCTCGAAAACTGAAGTTACACCTTAATTTAACTCCAAATAAAAGAGTTTAGACACCCGAAAATCCCCTAAGCGAGAGAAAAAATGGCAGCCGAAAAAAACGAAAACGAGGCTACAGCACTCTAAAGACGCAAAACACCACCAAACACCTACGGATTTCCCGAAAAAGATGTACAAGATTCGAAAACAAGGATGCAACCCGCGCAACCCGAAAAACATTACAAACACATACACACAACAAACACATAAAAATCTGTACCTTCAGACCTTTATATATATATATATATATATATATATATATATATATATCATACAAACAATGTATACTACATTGATAATTCCATTTGAATGTCTAAAAAATAAGTTGTTAAACCTATTTGCTGATCAAATTTATCAGAAATAGTGTAACTATATAATTATTTAATTACAACTCTTATTATAATTATCAACCCTTTGAAAATAGCCACCCATCTGGGAATACCATATAACTCAAATAATTATATCTATCATTGCTAATTAACTGGACCAACTTTATACAGTCTGCATTGCTCTTAAGTCGTTTATCTATAGACATTTTCGTAATTATATTATGTGAGCCCCCGCCCCCCTTCTGTTTGTTTTCCTCTATTTGGGAGTATCACTATGTTAAAGAGGCTCATACTCGTTAATTAATATGAACCAAAAGGAGGACTGGGGAAAAGAGTGATACCCAACATAATACAATGAAATCAAGAAAAGATGACATCATCAATTACAAAATCTTAGGCATAACTATACTTTTTATTTTATATATGGATGCCAAGACATTTTTAGAAACTTAAAATATATATTTTTTATTTCATTATTTTCTTGTCCATGAATCAAGCCAATACAACATTAAACAAACTCCTAACAAGATTCTACATTTTAATGGATGACCTCAGTCTGGTCTTATTTACCAAAGCCTCAGGAGTATAGGAATGGATTACAATGCGGTTGTGGTTTCCTCCACAACAACAAAAAAACAAACTTAAAAGTGAATTCTATTTTGAATATAAACAATACATGTCTTTCAAGTAAGCAAAAACTGGTAGTGAATAAAGTAAGCATCTTGCATTTAGGGTTTTGCATATTGGGTTTTGTATCAAATAAGTGCAAGGAAATTGACTTCTCATTCCAAAACTCTTGTCTAATAAGTTTTATACATACTTATAAGTAGTGTTATTTCCTATTTAGAGCCAAAGTGCATGTTATAAGAAAAAAAGACACTAAAATTCCTGAAATATAGAAAGAGTGCCAGATAACCCATTGCATGCAAGGTCTGAAATATGTACTGCTTTCTACTCTCCGCAGCACTGAAGGGATTAAGGAGAGCTTCCGGGTCAGAGTTTTAGAATTTATTACAATTGTCAGTTTCGAAACGTAGACGTACAGAAGAAGATTCTATGCATATAGGTTGAATTTTCAACTGGAGTGAAAAACAAAATATGTGCATTAGTTCAAGCCACTTCTGTATAATTTCACTTCATTTAACATCAAACCAATTCTAAAATGCCAGTGATAAAAGTGATAAGGTAACCAAATGGGGCACTGCATGCCACACAAGTGGAGTATGTCAGGTGTAGGACACTGTTAGTGATGCATCACCACTGAGAAATACTGGGAGGGAATTATCAGCAGTGAAATATCACAGCTGGCCCTGATTTCAGTCTGTGCCAAACACCTGCAAGCTCTAAAAGGATATCAAAACAAAACTCCACCCTATGGCAAAGAGCCATCCCTTAACAACCAGTCACTGACTCTGCATCACCATAAAAATTAATTTAACATTTCTACAGAAACAGTATTCTTCCTGTCCCAAAAGGCCATTCCATTTCCTTTCACAGTTCTTTCGGCTAAGATAAATATGCCACAGAAAACAAACAGCAAATAAAGAACTTAAATATTTGATGACTGGAAAAATTATCTGTTGTTTTCATCTGTTTATTTGTGGAAGCCTGTGAAGTTTGTAGATTTTATTAACCTCCAGACTATCTCATGCTGTTGAAGTTCCTCTATCTTTAACACATCCTGGAAGCATACAATATCACATCTGGTAAAAGTGTACGGCATACGTCGAGAGCACAGAGAGCAACGCTAAACCCAAGGTCACACTTAAATGTATGTTCCATTTACTTATGTGAGTGCATGACAAGGACCAGGCTTTGAATACCTTCAGACCTTTATATATATATATATATATATATATATATATATATATATATATATATATATATATATATATATATATCATACAAACGATGTATACTACATTGATAATTCCATTTGAATGTCTAAAAAATAAGTTGTTAAACCTATTTGCTGATCAAATTTATCAGAAATACAGTTGATGCGCTGCACTCTGGGAAAACTGGGCCGGGACATGCAAATGAGACCACAATGCACGCTCACTCTGTAATCCTTAACCATTTTATACATGGCTCCTTTTAAGCTTATGCTTACTGCATTTCACAGTTTTAGGCATAGTAACAGATGAATTATTCACAAACCAGGTCACTTACACGCATACAGAACTGTTTCACGGTTACCGGCAATCACCAGTGCATGCTGAGTGCCTGGTTTGTATGATGGATTTTTGTAGAGAGTAGTTCACTACAGCAATCGTTTCACATATGGTGGGCTAAGACTGATAGAAGCACCCCAAGGTGATAATAGGCAGTAATCTTCAAATGGCTGTACGTGGGTGGGATCCCTAGCTTGTGTATTATCCAACCCTAGCTTTGCTAAAAGCTGTTTTATACAGCATGCATAAGCTTAAAGGAAGCCATGTTTTGGTTATGGATTGAAAGAGCAAAATCTTTATGGGCACATTTGTATGTCCCTGCCAAGGTTCCCAGAATGCAGTGTAATAACTGTATTTCTCGGAATTCTGGGCCTGAAACAAGTTCTTAAATTTGTTCTAGACATTCAAATGTGGACACAAATGTGCTATTATGTACTATATATATATATATATATATATATATATATATATATATATATATATATATATATATATACACACATTTTCGAGCAGGGTTCCCATGGCTGCTGGGGAATATAAAAATAGATATATGATATGGTTGTGCATAAGACGTTGCAACAGAAAGAAACTGAAACACTATGAAAACATATAATCAAGCATAAAAACTTAATAGCACTAAAGTAATTGGTAACAGGTACAGTTTGGTTAAAATAAGGCTCCTTTTCATGTCCAAAGTACCATATTGACCTTTCTATATATTCCTTTACAGATGTTGGAGTTGATGCATAAAAGAGCCTGACTTTTCTCATTAAAGATACCATGACATATAGATCATGAGATTTATCCATGCTAACATGAACCTGTTTAACCCGAGGTAGTATGAACAGTTGTTTCAACTAAAAACAAAAATGTTTATTTTAGTGTGAAAACTCTTGAGCAGCAGAATATTGAACACATATTAAGTCAAACTTAAAGCTGAATTAATGCTTTTTGGTGTGTTTCTCAGTCATCTTACCACATGGACATTTACTCAAGACTAGTCTTCTGGATCTTATAATTGTCAATAATGGTTGAGTAAGGCCTGGCCACATAAAGTTAGATAACAGCAACCACAAGGCTTTGTGTGAAGGGCAGTACATGTGCAGTGGCGTAGACACCTAATACCACCTATAAACACACCTTATCTAATTTGGTTCCTTGCTTTAGAAATAACGCAGGATCATTGCTGCTACCTTTTCCCTACACAGACAGTGGGAAGGATTTTTTCCAGCATGGCCTCTGACTCAAAACATAATAATAATAATAATATTATTAGTGACCCAAAAATGCAACATAATTCAATATTTTTTGGTTGAAAAATGTAATATGCACTTTTGTTTACTTTCATTAATAAGTTTATCTTGGTGAACTTGCTGACAAACTTAAATAGTTTCTCTTCCTTCTATCCTCATCATCATCCCTCTTTCTCTCCCTCTCATTAATTTATCATCTCTTATTACTATAAATTGCAAATATTACAGTTGGAACCAGCTGGCTGTTGTATATGACCCTATGTACAGTGCCGTGTTTCCTCAGATACAAGTGCCAAAGTTTGTTGAATTGAGGCAGGCATCTGAGCTCATAGGCAAGAGGGCTGCATCAAGGCATCTGGACCTAAGATTCGCCAACCCTTTCCAGCACCTTACTGTAGATGTCTTCATTCTCAAAATAGGAAACAAGCAGTGACTATACTCACTATATTACAGTATTAAATCTCCCTCTCTTTTAGATATTACTGAAAGTTCACACTGTCTCTTTTCTCCCCAACATAACATCAGTGGTTGTCATCACTCTCAGGTTCTGGCTTTTGACAAAGTTGAGCATGCCCATTTGGCATTGTCACGTTATGTTATAAACCCCTATTACCTTGCAGCTTCCTGTTTCCTTGCCAAACATTTTCTTGATGCAGTCCACCAGCAGTCTGTCCAGCACTAACTTTAAGGTGCCAGTGTTCACTTCCTTATTTCATTAACACAATTTAATAGATTGGAATAACTTTTAACTTGATCACTAATTCCTTTCTATTTGTCTGTACATTGGCCCAATATAAAACCTGACTGACGGAAAATGTATTTTTTCAAACAGAAGTATTACTTGAATTAACATTTTACAGTATAGATTATTAGATAAATGAGATTGTCATATAATGTATTTAGTATCGAATTTAAAACCACACATTTATGCAAGTAAAAATAATAAAAAGAGAAATTATAACAAACACAGGGAAAAGTGAGATGATAAGTATAAGGTATGATTCTCTAGACTTTGCAGGGCCTGCAATGACTATTTTCTATGTGAAATATATCTGTTACAAGCTTAGTAAAGCATTTCACACTGTGTTACCCTTCTGCAATTTTTGGCCATTGTTAAAATTGCTACACAATGCAATCTATGACTCAAATTTCATCCAATTGTACTGTAAGTGACGCTCACATATATAAGTTACCTATTGTGAGTGCACTCTAGCACAGCATATACATTAAAGTAGTGCAATAATTATCATAATTGCTCACAGATTTGTAAATGGTCAGTCTAATTTCACATCCTACAGCCATGATATAAAATGCAACAATATTTGCATGCATTTTCATCTAACAATAAATGAAGTATAGTATTAGGTTTTAAAAATTACAACTAAATTATCTGTTTATCCATCTCAATCAGCAATTAAAGCATATTATTTCGGAAGAAGTTAATCAATATTTTAATACAAACAGAATATTTAGTGCATTGCAAAATATTCTTTAAATAACAAACTATATGTCACAAATATCAAGAAAACTGAAAAAACAAAAAAAACAGATCAAATGGATAAAAGTAAGACCATCTGACATATAATTGAATTATACTGCAAAAATGTACAATGCTTGCATTTGTTCACATCTTTTCAAATATTGTTATTATATCAGACCCAAACTACCATAACATTTTTCTTATATATAACGGTTTGTAGTGTAGAATTTTAATATTGATTTTTAAGAGATATAACAGTATTGATACCAGCAACTCATACTTACATACAGATGTATGCAACAATGTTTATGATACAAAAATGATTGCCCCATTGTTCATTTATCCTGAATGAATATAAAGACATCAACTGGCACAAAGTTGTGTAAATAAAGGGTTTTCACCTCACCAAGTATTATCATATTACAAATGGGTTACATAATGGTCATCATTAGTATTCATTCAGCATAAGTAGTAGCTCTGCATGTGAAAAATTGGAAAAGTATGCTATTTTTGAATTAGGGAAGTCTTATTCACAACTGAGATCAGTTCCTGGTTCCAGGGATAACCACATTATATGTATGTTCCCCCACTGCAAATACTTGGGAAGTCAATGTGTACAGTAAGTGGGGGACAAAACATATAGCCAAGTATATTGTATATGATGCCAATTTCAAATAATAATAAATATAAACACAATATAATCTGTATACAGAGATAAATCAGTCTGTTAATGTTGAGACTAAAGAAGTTACTCAGTGACAATTGTGATATGATATGTGAGTGGATTGGATTAACACAATCAGTGATAGGTCATTTTGGTATGCTGGAAATGATCTTTGAATTGATTCATCATTCCTATCTATTAGTTTAGAACCTACTGTTGCTAAGAGAGCTGAAATAGGTCCTAATCATGAACAAAAGGAGGTTAAATCAAGGCAGACCACAGCCTATGTGAAGTTTGGCCCAGCAACAGCTGGTTTCATAAGAGTAAGGTGGTCTGGGGTGTGTTGGTTAGACTTCCTCAGTTGAGTCTTCTTGTTATTTAAACTTTCAAAACTGGTATGAGCCTGATACTACGTGGGAAGGAATTCTAAACATAGACAGTGGATGTTATGGTAAAAGTAGTAAAGGTGAAGATTGTGGTCAGAACAGAGAACATAATTACTGGAATAGCTGAAGATGAGGCCTGTGATTGTTGAGGGTCAGTACAGATAACCATACACACAAAAGGAAGACATATGTTTTTTCATGGTTAAAAGATCTACCAGACAGATCTTTTTTAAATGAATACTGTATTAATGGTACAAAGAACTCTTAAAAGTTCTGTCGTACATTTAAATGAGATTTTTTTTTATATGTTATAGAAAGCAGTTTTTTTGCATGTTAGGAAAATGTACAATAAGGAAACATAGAAGAGCTGCAGTGGGAGGCTTCTCCCTTAACTTGGATTGATAATTGACACAAATCTGAATGAAAACATGGAAATTAATTGGAAATACACAGTTATGTCTAGTTAGCTTCTTTTTGTATGCATAGCTAACTAAGGAAGCACAGCTAATTCACAATATTATTATTGTGGACCCTCTGGTGGCCCCACTGCTTAGCCCTGAGCCCTGACCAAGCTGCTTACTTTTTAAGAGCCTTCCTGAACCTTTAGGTGTGCATGAGCTACAATAAGAGATTTAGAACTACCTTATAATTTTGTACTGGCTTCCTAAATTTGCCTAATTGGCACCTGGAATATATAAAACAGTCAATGCCTAGTCACCCTGTCTGTTCTCAGTGTATACCGGCCTTCTTTAGAACTCCTGGTTACTTGTGACACCTGTCCTGCCATTTGGCGACCAGTATTGAAATATGCCAGTCCCGGTGTCTGGATATCCTGCTTGTTATGTTAAATTATCCTATATAAAACTATATTATCCCAGTATCAGTAATATGCAGTTCTTTAGTGCTGTTTGGACTGTCAAGAGTTCTTCTTCTACTTCTAGTATTTTATATTACTACGAATTCTATTGTCATAGATCAGGGGTGTCCAAACTCGGTCCTGGAGGGCCGCACCCAGGCCTGGATTTGAATATATCCTTTCTGTGCACAAGTGAATCCATCAGGATGAATGAAGAAGTGATTAACTCACCTGTGCACAGCAGTGTTATCATCAAATCCAGGCATGGGTGTGGCACTCCAGGACCGAGTTTGGACACCCCTGTCATAGATACTCCTGTGCTACAGCACCATCGTGGATTTGTTCCTAAGATTTGATTTGTCAAGCCTGATTCAAAAGCAATGTGTGACCCCAGACCCAGAGTAGTATCTGTCTTTACATGGATATCCTTTGCCTGGATATATTTTTCTCTGTATCTGGTTGCCTGAGCTTTATCATCTTTCCATCTTATTAGACTTTAGCCTTACCGATACCGATAATAATGTTCTTATTTTTACCTAAACTGTGACAATTGTAACTCCAAGGGAAAAGAAAAAAAACTTTTTTTCATAAAGTTGCATTATAAGTCTAAGCTTTTTCAGTTAAATAATAATTTCATCCAAAATGTCATCCAAATAAACGTGATGGTAAATGATATATAATAATAATAATATTAATAATAATAATAATATACTTGTCTCCCAGAAGGGACTCAGAACTCTTGGATGGAGAAAAAAGATAAAAAAATAAAAAGAGAGAGAGAGAGAGTTGTAAATTATTAGAAGGCCTGGGTGAAGAGAATGGTCTTCAGTCTTTTTTTGAAAATGTCCAAGTTAGGGACCTGTCTGATTGAGCATGGTTCAGAGCTCCAATGTGCTTGTGTATTTATGCATAATAAATAAACAATGATTTCATATCATAAATATTGCTGCATAAATCTGTATGTACGTATGAGTTGCTGATATCAATATTGATATATCTGCTGCATACATAAAAGCTTTGGACCCTTAGGCTTGAGAAGAGATTAGGGGATGGTTACTAGATTTTCACCTACAGATCTCAGAGAACAACTTGGAACATAAGGAGTGAGGAGCTCCTTCTGGTACTTGGGGCCTTCATCATGTAGAGCTTTATATGTCAGCTTCCAAACCTGAAATATATGCAGTCTTTCACAGGGAGCCAATGTACGACAAGGAGGACAAGAGTTAGGTGTCAGGAATGAGATGGGTTTGTTAATAAACTTGTAGCAGCATTATGTACCAACTGTAAGCAACGTAGCTTAGATAAAGACATTAGTCAATTCTTAACAACACAAAGAATGAACCAAAGTAGAGGGGTATTCTGGGGGTAACAAGTGCTTTATCATGTCGATGCTATTCAGATGGAAAAGGAGGATTTGATCACACGGCACTTGATGTTTTAGTGTCACACCACAATCTAAAATAACCAAAAGTTAGATTTTAACAACTTTGATTCACCAAGCTGAAGGCCCACTCCTGCATGGCCAACATAAGCTACTGTCATGTGACAGGAACCCAACAGAAGTCTGTCTTTACTGGGGTCAGCCTCAGCTAGTTCCTACTCATCCTATCATGTATCACTCATCTAGACATCTATTAGGAGCAAAGGTTAGATATTCTACATTTGGGTTGAAGGACAGATAAAGCTTTGTGTAATCAGTGCAACAGTGGTAGTTGAGGCCATGTCTTCTCATGATCTGTCACAGTGGTAGCGTGTATACAGCATGTGGTACTCCGCATGTCAGGGGCATGGTTTTAGAAGAGTATACACCTAAAGCAACACTCTGCGAACTACCAGTGAGAAAATATTTTAAGCTGAGGACAGTGCCACCCAGTCCACATTAGTTCTTCTACTAATGTCCCATGGTCCACTGTGTCAAAGATTGCACATAGGTCAAGAAGAATGATGATTCATTAATCACCTCTCTCTCTCTGTCAGAAGATCATTAAACAAATAGACCAGGACTATTTCTGTGCTGCGTATATTCCTGAACCCTGGCTGTAAAGGACCATACAAGTCATATTTTTGCAGATGGATTTCAGGTTGCACAGCAAATTCTTTTTCAATAATGTTTCATAAAAAGAGAAGAGTTGCAATAGGACATGCAGTCTGGATCTAAAGATGTTATTTTAGAAGCAGTCTTACTATTTTTTCAGGGACGATGTCACTGTGCTGTGAACAGGTCACTTTTTTTGTGAATGCTGGACCAATCAGATCAGGACAACATTTGAGTAGATGAGTTGGATCTGAATCAGAGACACAGATGGTGGAGTGCAGCTGTTTAATTATCTTCACAATGTGTTTCAAGTCCACTTGAGCAATTTCAGATTATAAGCCCAGGGTTCATAATCACATGCCCTTCCTCTTGACATTCATAAGCCATCAATCTTGGAATGCCAGTTTGAATAGAGGAGACTTTGTGATATACTGGGCAAACTCATTGCATTGTGATTAGGACAATGTTCTATTACACTTTATCAAAGTGTTTTTACTCATCTTCTATTTTTGTACTTTAATATAGGTGTTCTTTGGGCTCTGAATACTAAGGCCCTCATTCAATTGCGATTTGGCCAATTGAATAGGGCTCTAAATAAGCATATAACATATATTTTTTAAATAAGTTTTTAGTTAGTGAAAACCTTGCTTTTGGATAGATGTTTACTAACTAAAAACTTATTTAAAAAATATATGTTATGTGCTTATTTAGAGCCCTATTCAATTGGCCAAATTGCAATTGAATGAGGCCCTCAGTGTATAAGTAAAGGCTTGTGGAACATTTTCTGTTCAAAGGCTGCACATTTTATCTTAAATTTATATATTTGTCCCCTTAAGCTCTGATCTCTTTTGTGTTTTTTTTAGTTTATAATTTAAAATGATGTAAAACTCAAATGATATTTAAGATTTTATGTATATTAGATCTTTTTACAATACCTCCACCTGCCTCCATGTTTTATCGCACCCAGTCAAGAATAAAGTATCTGTGTGGATAGTACATGCATTTTTCCTCAGTAGTATACATGCTTTTATTGTCTGAGTACTGGCTTATAGGAAGCTGGTATCCTACTATAAAAAAAAGCTTGTATCCTACTAAAGAACAGTAAATGTGTTTACTGATTTCTGAAAAACAAATGCTTATTTTGTACTATATTTTAAAATTCTGTGTCCCTTTAATTGATTATGAGGGATGAAAATGCAGTATTCTTTCTGTTGACCCTTAATATAAGCTACCCACAAAAAAAGTATATACTTTTATTATGTGAATTTAAAATTCATGCTTGAAACAAATAAAAAGTTATTTGTACATTTAAAGACATTTAAGTAATGACATATTCTGCACAGATAATTTTTTTGAATGAATACTATATGCCATGTACATTCACACAACAACACTATCTTAAAACTAACCTGGGGTTCAGAGAATACTTGTTTAATGCTGTTGATTGGACCATATGGGATACCACTGCCTTCAAAGAGCTGCAGCCATTCAGTGGTTGTTTTTTCTGAGAACCTAGGAACAAACAAAAGATTGCGGTTTGAACTCTCTCTTTTTTGAATTCCAAAGGATGTAAAGCACCACCACACTGGTTAATTCCCAGGCAGCCAATATTAAAACAAAAATGTTCCACGGAAATACAAAAAGCTTAACCCCCCAGGCAAAGAACATGGTTAAAAAGCCTTGTAATTCTATCTGATTGTCTTAATATAAGATGCAAACCAAAATTATCAGCAATTTCATATATGGTCAGTGGATTTCCTCAAGGGTCTTTTGTACTCTAATGATCATCACATTTTGTAAGACAAAAGCATTAACATTCAACGGGCGGCAGAAAAAAATATGGAACTGCTCGAGTTTTGATCTGAAAAATCTGATATGAAGCAGTCTTGACTTTTTCCTGCCTATCGTATGTGAAACATATGTCGGAACTAACAACCGCAATTGTTAGATAACTAAAAGATGTTCACATTTATTAGCAATGTAATTTTGAAACATAGATTTGTGGGTCATAGGGGCTCATACCACAATACTCTCAATGCATCTTGCATATGGGTAAATGTCTTTTGCAACTTGATGAAAGATGTGATCACAGAATATTCATTAAAAAATCATCTGTTAAATGTTGTATTTTCAGCGAGCAATAAGATCCCTCTATGAGCTTAGGCAGTTGATGTGACCTCTTGATAGGGGTAAGCAGGAAACAAAGTTGTATGATTAGGGTCTATGAAAAGTGGTGCTGAGCCAAAACCATGTTATATAATCCTTTTCCTTTCTTGGGACAAAACTTGCTCCTGAATATTGAAAAATCCCAAAGTATGAGGTACTTTGTGTTGACAGATTGTCTGTTATGTTGTTATTACATTTCAGGTAATTGTCTTAAAGTACCACTCACTACAGAATAGTTAGGTATGGCTTGATAAGAAAATAAAACATTATTAAACTTTTACTGTGTAAAAATATCTCAACAATGAATTACTATTTTTCCATCATGCCCCAGGCAGTATGAGCTCCATATCGATCTACCCCAACAATGTATTGTCTATTCAGTAGGAGCCATCCAGAGGAGGAAACATACTTACATAATGATAGTGGGAGGTGACTAGAAAATGTATTTGTGTACATTGATAGCAGCTCATGCTACACTACTGCCTGCTACTAATGTGTGTTTTACAGAGCAGTCTCAAAATATTTTTAATTTGGTATTTACCCCGGAACACGGCCCATTTCATAAGCAATACATTATTCAAAAAGGTGGAGAGATCTGGAGTTTATACAGGATTTATACAAAGTTTTTCCTTATCAGGTTCTTATCAAGCCCTACCTAACTATTCTTTAGAGAGTCAACAAGGGTCATCCTACATACTACAAGATGGAGAAATGTAGTATGTCCCAAGGCTGAAGATTTGCCCTTAGGAGTAGAAAGTGAGATCTGCTGAAGGGGAAACATATTTTCAAAGGTATTAAAGGTATATGGAAGTTTTCATTTTTATAATATTCAAATAAACTATCTAAGTGTTTGCATATCTAGATATCATTTTATTAACTACTGCTAAATAGCTCTGTTCACTTACTAAAATCTTCCAAACATTCCCTGCAAAGGTCTGCCCCCACAACTCATGCATACAATGTTTCTGTTGGTAATAAATATACTAGACACTTACACGTTGTATCTCACAGCATTTAAAAACATGTGATTGAGAAACAGTCTGTGGCTAGTACAAGAGCTGTGGGGGCAGATCTTTGCAGAGACTGATTTAAGCACCTGTTGTATAAGTATCCATACAAACACTTAGGCAGCTTATTTTAATATTAAAAACTTCCATATACCTTTAAACATAATAAAAAGAATACATTCATTATGCTTATTTTATTTACGACATATTCATGCTTATAACTGATTTTGTTCTCAAAATTCCATTTCCAGCAGTCTCATTATGGCTATAATGTGTAACATATTACACATAATAGACCTAATGAGACTGTTTGTACATTTAACAAAACCAGAGGGGGTATACTCTTCTATGATCAACGCTTACATCAAGCTTTAGTTCATGGTGAATATTTGTTCTGTTTCTACCCACACCAGAGCTTATCTCAAAGTTGTGTGATTATAGCTTAACTTCAGGATTATAAGTATTAAATTAGTATATATATATATATATATATATATATATATATATATATATATAAATATATATATATATATATATATATTGTAACAGAGTCATTGATGGAGTATACGTGGGAGAGAGACTGTACAGAGCTCTGTGTCCACTAGAGGAAGAAAGGGTTAACACTGCAGGCTAATCAAGCAGGCCCAGCAGGGTTCCACCTTTAAAGGTCTGATTAGCACCCAGCTGAGAGAGAGAGCTCAGTCTGAGCTGGACAGAGGACGCCAGAGCCTGCTGTGGAAATCCCCTGCTACAAGGGAGACTTGATATCCAGCAAGCTTTTTTTTTTTTACTTTTGTCTTGTGTGGACTTTATCTTGGATAGTGAGGGAACTACAGCCAAGAGTAAGTCAGTGCTTCTATTTGAAGCTAGGATTTTGTATTGCACCATTTATGTTGTTTTGCTGTACTTAAATAAATACAACTGCTGATATTTTAAAAAGGGCTCCTGAGTACTCCATTGTGGTGCTGGATACAAGGGCACGAACCCTGAGTGTGACAGCAGCGATATCACACATGGTGGCAGTGGTGGGATCTAAACAACGGAGGAACTAGTGAAGGCCCTAATACAAACCACTGCAGGCCAACAGGAGACTACTCAGCAGTTACTGAAACAGCAGGCCCAGGCAGCACAAGTCCAGGTGGACCAACAGGCCCAAGCTGCAGAAGACCGAAAGCTGCAGCGGGAAACAAACCAAATCTTGCTTGCCCAGCTACAGCACCTGATACCTGCAAAACCTACTCTGATGCTGGAAACCAGTGGAAACATCAACCCAAATTGGTTTCTACATAAAATGAACCCAGATGAAGATGTGGAAGCATTTCTCCTGACTTTCGAAAGAATTGCTGTCAGAGAAGCGTGGCCCCAAAGACACTGGGCCAGTATAGTTGCTCCGTATTTGTGTGTGGAGGCTCATAAAGCATATTTTGACCTGGACACAGAGCAAGCAATGGATTATGCCAGACAAAGAGCCGAGATCCTGGCCAGATCGGGAGTTACCAGAAGAGTTAGGGCACAGAGATTCCACACATGGAAGTATGTGGAGAACAAGAACCCTCGAGCACAAAATTTTGAATTGCTGCACTTAGCCCAAAGATGGCTAAGCCATGAAACTAATGGACCAGGGAGAATTATGGAACTACTGGTAATGGATCACTATTTGAGGAGTCTACCCCCAGGCTTAAGAGAATGGGTGGGATAAAATGAGCCGGAGAATCCAGATGAATTTATGTCGTTGGCAGAAAGATATTTGGCCATGAATGAATTTTCCTGTCCTTCAAAAGTGGAGACCTACAGTATTCAAAGGCGGCCTAATTACCCAAAGGCTGAAACCTCTAACTGGATGAGAAGGTCCGGAACCAAACAAAGACACCTGTACCCGGAAGTGAAAAAAAGTCTGCTTCAAAACAACGCAGAAAGGGTAATTCCTGAAAAACCCTGGCAAAGAGGCAGCCCCGCAAGCAAGGGGAAGTGTTTTTTTTTCGGAGAACCAGGACCCATAGTGGCTTACTGTCCAAGTAAAGAGGAACCAATGCAATGCAACATGGGAGACAACAACGCACAACAACCTCTAAAAATAAAGAACTCATACAGCTGTATTCAAGGGTGGGGATACCCAAGAAAATCTTGACTGACCAAGGGACACCCTTTGTGTCTAGATTGATGAAAGAAATGTGCAAGCTCCTACAGGTGAAAACACTAAGTACCTCGGTTTACCATACTCGGACGGATGGATTGGTCGAGCGGTTTAATAAAACCTTGAAGACCATGCTCCGAAAGGTTGTAGCCCGAGACGGGAAAGATTGGGACTTACTTCTACCCTATTTGCTCTTTGCAGTCAGAGAGGTACCGCAAGCCTCCACAGGGTTTTCCCATTTCCAACTCCTGTACGGTCGCCATCCCAGAGGAATACTGGACATACTGCGAGAAGAATGGGAGGAACAAACCGTGCCCGGTGAGAATATCATAGAGTATATGAGGAAAATGAGGGAAAGAATCTCCCAAGTCGGCGACCTGGTATGAGAGCACATGGAAAAAGCCCAAAAACATCAGCGAACATATTACAACCGCACAGAACAGGTGAGGAAGTTCCAACCGGCAGACAGAGTACTAGTTCTAGCACCCACTGCCGAAAGCAAACTACTGACTAGATGGCAAGGCACCTACGAAATTATTGAGGCCATAGGAGACGTGGATTATAAAATGAGGCAACCAGAGCGATGAAGAACGGAGCAAATATACCACGTAAACCTGCTAAAGCCTTGGAAAGAGCAGATAGCAGAGGTAAATTTACTTGTCTTGACGAAGAGTTGGATGATGTCAGAGAAACTGTGACATTTGTGTCACAGGATTTGTCCCCTGAACAGAAGGAGGAAACGTACAAAGTTGTAAACCGAAACAGGAATATCTTCTCTGCAGAACCAGGTCGCACCACCGCTATTTACCACAACATAATCACTAAGCCAGGGATCAGGGTAAGGATGAAACCCTATTGCATACCTGAGGCTAAAAAAAGAGAAACCATAGAAGAAGTAAAAAAGATGTTAGATCTTGGGGTTATTGAAGAATCCCAAAGTGAATGGTGTAGTCCTATTGTGATGATCCCAAAATCTGACAGCACCATCAGATTCTTCAGCGAGTTCCGCAAATTTGGAAAAGCTTGGAAAAGCAAGATTTTTAACAACCCTGGACTTCACAAAAGGCTATTGGCAAATTCCTTTGACACAAGCAGCAGAAGAAAAAACTGCCTTTTCGACCCTAGATGGGCTCTTCCAATACAAAGTACTATAGTTTGGACTCCATGGAGCTCCAGCCACCTTCCACAGACTGATGGACAGGTTAGTATGTGAACATTTGGAATATATAGTAATCTATACCACAGATTGGGAGACACATCAGGTGGAGTCTGTTTTAGAAACCCTAAGACGGGTAAACCTCACAGTGAACCCTGCGAAATGTGCCACTGGACTTGAAGCTAAATATCTGGGTTACACTGTCGGGACGAGGGATGATCAAGCCGCAGCTCAACAAAGTGGAAGCAACCCAAAACTGGCCTTGCCCACTGAGAAAGAAGCAAGTGAGGGCCTTTCTGGGAATCGTGGGCTATTACAGGAGGTTTATCCCACATTTTTCTACATCACCCCGCTGACAGAACTCACTAAGACACCTGACGTAGTCAAGTGGAGCAAAGCCACTGAGGAAGCTTAAAAAGACCTAAAGATTACACTGTGTCAAGGTCCCGTGTTAATAGCCCCTGATTTTGAAAAGGAATTTATCGTAGAAACAGATGCTTCAGGGGTAGGACTGGGGGCCGTATTGTCACAGGAGGTGAATGGTGAAGAACATCCCGTCTTGTTCCGAGCCGCAAGTTGATGCCACAGGAACAGAAATATTCTGTGGTAGAGCAAGAATGCCTGGACATAAAATGGGCCACTGAAGCCCTCTGGTATTACCTATTGGGAAGAAGGTTCACCTTGGTTTCGGACCATGGCCCTTTACAGTGGATGCACCAGAACAAGGAGAAAAACTGCTGCATGACGAGATGGTTCCTGTCCCTCCAACCCTTCCACTTCCGTGTTCTTTATAGAGCTGGCAGGGTCCATGGCAATGAAGATGCCCTATCCTGAGTACACTGTTTTACGGCATTGGCCGCTCAACCCCATAGTGTCGAGCTGGAGAGGGGGATATGTAACAGAGTCATTGATGAAGTATACGTGGGAGAGAGACTGTGCAGAGACCTGTGTCCACTAGGTAAAGAAAGGGTTAACACAGCAGGCTAATCAAGCAGGCCCAGCTGGGTTCCACCTTTAATGGTCTGATTAGCACCCAGCTGAGGGGGGGGGGGCTCAGTCTGAGCTGGACAGAAAACGCCAGAGCCTGCTGTGGGAATCCCCTGCTACAAGGAAGACTTGATATCCAGAAAGCTTTTGTTTGGACTTTTGTCTTGTGTGGACTTTATCTTGGATAGTGAGTGAACTACAGCCAAGAGTAAGTCAGTGCTTCTATTTGAAGCTAGGATTTTGTTTTGCAACATTTGTTGTTTTGCTGTACTTGAATAAATACAACTGCTGATATTTTAAAAAGGGCTCCTGAGTAATGCATTTTAGTGCCGGATACAAGGGCACGAACACTGAGTGTGACAGCAGCGATATCACAATATATATATATATATATATATATATATATATATATATATATATATATATATATATATATATATATAGTATGTTTTGATATGTTTTCCTTGGTGGGATACATATATACCAATTCTTAAATTCTATGCCCCGTCTGGAGACCATATTAAAATATTTGAACTAATTCAGAAGAGTACAGCTCCTGGTCTAAAAAAAGAAACGTAAAAGAAAACACTGCATTATCGTAATATATATAGCATAGAGAACAGAAGGGAGAGGGACGATATGACATTAAAAACTTTATAGATTTCAGGAGGGAGGTATCTTCCAGGGTACCCCGACCTTTGCGTGCACTAGAATTCCGCACTAACAGCAGGGCACTGTGAAAAAATGCTTGCCGTCAAATTAGCGCTAAGAACGTGCTAACACACGCAAGGGTTTTTTAGGCAGGCACAGGGCAGCAGATAGGTGACATGCAAGGGGCTGGAACCTGGTGACTCACAAGGCTGAAATGAGAGACAGGAGTAGAGACACAGGGTTGGAAGGATTACAAAGAGATAAAATAGGTGGAGCAAAGAGGGGACAGCAGAAGGGAAAGGGGGATATGGGAGGAAGAGAGGGAGAAATTATAGGGGAAGAGAGGTAGAGAAGAGATTCTGAGAGGGGTAGATGCCTGGAGTAGCAGAGAGGAGAATGGAGAGGGGGTAGAGATTGGGATGGGGGAGATGATAGGTGATAGTGAGGGGTAGAGAGAAGAGAGTAAGATAGAAATAGAAGATGGGGAGAGGAGAGTGGAGGAGTGAAGGGTAGAAAGAGAAGGAGATAGGGGAGAGGAAGGACAGATAAGAGCAGGAGGAGAAATTAGACAGAGGATAGAGTAATATAGAGAAGAGAAACAGCAAATGATTAAAGGAGATAAGAAGGGATAGTGCATAGAAGAGAAGAGAGGAAGACATGCCTAGATAAAGAGTGTAGAACCTGCAGCAGAGACAGAAGCAAGACAGGGTTGTCTGGTGAGTCTTTTACTGTCAGATAGAGAGAAGAGAGAATGAGATTGACTGATAAAGAAGAAAGAAAGTATTTTAAAGATAGAAAAAAAGGGCAGGTGAGGAGAGTAATGAAAGAGAGAATGTATTTAATTGTACACTTAAATTAAAAAGTTCTAAGTCATTATGAGATTTTTTTTTTTTAGTTTGTACTGGGTGGGTGTCCAGGGGCTCAGTAATTCCTGGTTGGAGGTGCTGGGTGCTCAATCTATGTGTCTTGGGGGTGCTGAGGGCTTATTCTGTACTAGGTGCGAGAAATGGGGTTCAAAATGTGTTGGGTGGGGTTGCAGAGTCTCAGTCTTTGTCGGGTGGGAGTGCTAGGGCACAGTCTGTGTTGGGAGGGTGTCCTGGGTGATTGTCCAGGGGTTCAGTTTGTGCTGGGGCTCAGTCTGCACTCTGTGGGTGTCCTGGGGGTTAAGTCCGTGCTGGATGGAGTGCCAGGGTCCAGTCTGTGTAGGGAGCTGTCCTAGAGCTCAGTCTGTGTAGCGTCGGGGGGGCTGGGAGCTCAGTCTGTGCTGAGCGGGTATCCTGGAGCTCAGTCTAACCCTTACACCCTTACCCTTACACCTCCAAGCCTAACCCTAATACCGCCAAGCCTAACCCTAACCCTTATACCTCCTAGCCTAACCCTTACACCTCAAAGCCTAACACTTACACCCCCAAGCCTAACCCTGACCCTTGAACCTCCTTACACACTACCGTTTCCTAGAATACACAATACTTAATCTTACACATTTTTGTAAGGGGGAACATTTAGGATATCACACAGGGGGAAACACACTAGGGGAACACATATGATATCAAACGGGGGGGGCATACAGAGGGAATACATGGGATATCACACGGGGGGGGGGGGGGGACACCTGGTGAACACATATCATATGAAAAAGGGGGGCACACAGGACACACACCGGGGGAGTACATATGAAATTAAACAGGATAACACACTGAGTAGTGGTAAGGTAGTGCTAAGTAAGGAACTTAGTAACAAAGCAACCACTCCAGAGTTTCTAAGGATGCAGCATGGGGTGAAGATGCATCACCACAAACACAACCTCAGGTATGAGCTGCCGGCACCAGTACCTATACTATGTGCTGTTATAGTATATGCTGCAACACCCTCTGGTGTGCCTGTCCTCCTGGTTAAATGCCTGGTTGATGCCTCTTCAGGCGCTCTCGAGTGGCTGCTGCCATTGCTTTTTGTGGGATGGTGAGATGTCGGAGGGACACACGCAGATGTCGGCAGCGCACGCATTTGTTGCTTATGTTGTCGTGCATTAGACATTGTGCTTGTTTGAGTTGAGCTTAAGTCACACAATGAGCCGACTAGATAAACCTTTTGGTATTTATAAATACACTAGTGACTTGCCCATCAAAAATTACGTCAATAAAATTTGAAGCGTGGCAATGCTGTTTGTCACAGAATGTGTGGCTCTCCCCCCCTCTAACTTGCGGGCCTCGCGACGGCCGCCTTTGGCGCTCATCGTGGGCCTCTCCCACCCCTCTACTTCACAGGCCTCGGTGCTCATTGAGAGCCTCTCTCCACTATTTCACCCCTGTGTCTCCCCCCCCCGCTCTCCTTCCCCTGTCTCTTTGCCCCCTCTGTGTTTTTTTCCCCTTATCTCTACCACAGTGTCTCTTGCCCCGCCCTTCCCCTCTTTATGGCCAACATTTTTTTTTGCCTAGCCATTCTGAGACCGGCAAAAAACGCTGATTAAACAGTAAATCACTTACAGGCTCCCTGCCTCTCCCCCTGTGCTGTGTGTGAGGTTGGAAGCTAATTTTCTAATCAATTGGCTTTTTTTGGTGGCCCCTCTAATGGCTTAAGAGTTACGGGCTTGAAAAAAAATGGTGGCCGTCAAACCCATATTTTTTTTTAAGCCTGTAACTCGTTAGCCGTTCAGAGCCTCTCTCACCCTCGACGTTACGTGCCTCGCGATGAACGCCTCCAGCACTCATTGCAACCCCCGTCAAACTTGTAACTTTTAGGCAGGTGCCAGTAAATTTTAACATTGCGTAACGTCAACTCGCAATTGCCACAAATATTATTTGTGATAATATATGCTATATACTAGGAATATAAATGAAACTGAAGAAATCAATATAGATCGATTGAAAAACATGTAGGTAATTATAAATATAAATATATATATATATATATATATATATATAGAGAGAGAGAGAGAGAGAGAGAGAGAGAGAGAGAGAGAGAGAGAGAGAGAGAGAGAGAGAGAGAAAGGGAGAGAGAGAGAGAGAGAGAGAAAGGGAGAGAGAGAGAGAGAGAGAGAGAGAGAGAGAGAGAGAAAGAGAGAGAGAGAGAGAGAAAGAGAGAGAGAGAGAGAGAGAGAGAGAGAGAGAGAAATTAGATGCAAGATCATCAATATGTTAGAAATGTGATTTTGGAAATCTACAATAACTTTTTAATTCTCATTAAGTTATATGTTTGGTAGTTTCTTAGTCTGATAGATTCAAAACTAGACAAACTCCCAGTATGAGCTTTATGTTACAAATGCTTATATAAGGACTACAACTGACTTATACAATCAGGTAATAACTGTAGTCTGTAAGAGGATAGCTTACTAAGGGAATAAGCCAGAATACTCCAACATCGGAACCATTTCAGTCACAATGTCAATGAGTTAAGCCTATGTAAATATTATGCTCTCATGGTACGGTTAATGAATTTTCAAGGCAAGCACATATATCATTTCTGGAGTTACACAAGTGGTTTCCTTGATGCTTCGTGAAGCAAATGCAAGTCAGTATCAAACGTGCCTTCAGACTGCTCAACATCCACCAGTAATCACTGGGGTGTATTTAAGGCTTTGGTGTTTGTGTATCTTTCAGTCTCATCCCCCAAGAACTATAAATGGCTTCATTTCTTTTTATGGAAAATAAAATGTATGTCATGATAGGTTTTTACACTGCTGCCGTAACTAATGTCTGTTTTATGCAGTGGGAAACGAGATTAAATACCTTCAAGCTCAATCAGTCAGGGAAGGAACATCTTTGCATTCCACAATTACCAGAGGACACATTCATCATCCTCTCTTGAAACAAAAGCTCTTGACCTAAATTTGAAGTCAATCGGTAAAAAAGGAATTAAGCTTGTATTTTTAAAGCAAAAAAATGTTTCAGTACTTCCGTTATTGAGAATTATTAACACTACTTGACCTGGATGTCCATATGGTAGATGGTTATAGTTTGTCAAGGTCAAATTGAAGCAGCCTATATATATATATTTTTTTAAGTTACACCTAATATTAACCAAGACAATCTAAGTAACATATGTACTTCTTTTAAATGTGAATAGCATTTCTTTATTTGAAAGGGTCTTCTTTTTGCCACATTTAAAATAAAAAGTATACAATATAGTTTATCCTGTTCCTGAATTATTTACTCCTATCTATTTTACGTTGGAAATTTAGATTTTCTACTAGCAGTTTTACTTTGCTACTTCAAATAGTTTTGTCTAATCTTCAGTCTCATTTGACAACCTGTGCCATTTCCACTGATTTTCATACACTTGAGCTTATTTTTTCACACTTTTGCTTTCTCACTAACTTTTGTATTTATTCATCTCTAATTTTCAGTGTCAGTCTTCCAATGCAAACCTGATTCTCCAAACAAATATATCATAACCATATTCTATTCTAATTAAAATCCATTCTCTAATCTCTTTCCTCTTATCTCATGATCCAGCGACTATTTTCTAAAATATTACTCTTGCTCCAGTCATCACAATAATGAATTTTGACCAGGTCATGGCACTGATAATACAGTCAGGTCCATAAATATTGGGACATCGACATAATTCTAATTTTTTTGGCTCTATACACCACCACAATGGATTTGAAATGAAACGAACAAGATGTGCTTTAACTGCAGACTTTCAGCTTTAATTTGAGGGTATTTACATCCAAATCAGATGAAAGGTGTAGGAATTACAGCAGTTTGTATATGTGCCATAAAACAAACTTTCACTTTTTAATACTTGGTTGCAAATCCTTTGCAGTCAATTACAGCCTGAAGTCTGGAACGCATAGACATCACCAGACGCTGGGTTTCATCCTGGGTTTCCCTTCAGTTTTGTCTTCAGCAAGTGAAATGCATGCTCAATCGGATTCAGGTCAGGTGATTGACTTGGCTATTGCATAACATTCCACTTCTTTCCCTTAAAAAACTCTTTGGTTGCTTTTGCAGTAAGCTTCGGGTCATTATCCATCTGCACTGTGAAGCGCCGTCCAATGATTTCTGAAGCATTTGGCTGAATATAAGCAGATAATATTGCCCGAAACACTTCAGAATTCATCCTGCTGCTTTTGTCAGCAGTCACATCATCAATAAATACAAGAGAACCAGTTCCATTGGCAGCCATACATGCCCACGCCATGACACTACCACCACCATGCTTCACTGATGAGGTGGTATGCTTTGGATCATGAGCAGTTCCTTTCCGTCTCCATACTCTTCTCTTCCCATCACTCTGGTTCAAGTTGATCTTAGTCTCATCTGTCCATAGGATGTTGTTCCAGAACTGTGAAGGCTTTTTTAGGTGTTGTTTGGATAACTCTAATCTGGCCTTCCTGTTTTTGAGGCTCACCAATGGTTTACATCTTGTGGTGAACCCTCTGTATTTACTCTGGTGAAGTATTCTCTTGATTGTTGACTTTGACACACATACACCTACCTCCTAGAGAGTGTTCTTGATCTGGCCAACTGTTGTGAAGGGTGTTTTCTTCACCAGGGAAATAATTCTTCGGTCATCCACCACAGTTGTTTTCTGTGGTCTTCCGGGTCTTTTGGTGTTGCTGAGCTCACCGGTGCGTTCTTTCTTTTTAAGGATGTTCCAAACAGTTGATTTGGCCACACCTAATGTTTTTGCTATCTCTCTGATGGGTTTGTTTTGTTTTTTTCAGCCTAATGATGGCTTGCTTCACTGATAGTGACAGCTCTTTGGATCTAATTTTGAGAGTTAACAGCAACAAATGCAAATAGCACACTTGAAATGAACACTGTAGCTTGTATCTACCCTTTATAAATGGGATAATGAGGGAATAACACACCTGGCCATGGAACAGCTGAGCAGCCATTTGTCCCATTACTTTTGGTCCCTTAAAAAGTGGGAGGCACATATACAAACTGTTGTAATTCCTACACCGTTCACCTGATTTGGATGTAAATACCCTCAAATTAAAGCTGAAAGTCTGCAGTTAAAGCACATATTGTTAGTTTCATTTCAAATCCATTGTGGTGGTGTATAGAGCCAAAAAGTTTAGAATTGTGTTGATGTCCCAATATTTATGGACCTGACTGTAGATGTTGGTTTCAAAAGAGTGCCAGTGGGCTTAACTACAGAAAATCCGACTGAAAGGAAAACACTCTCCAGTGCAAATGTATTCACTTATCATACAATGCTATCTCTGTACTCTCCAACCAAGCATTTGTCAGGGTCCACGCCCGGGTTTAATCTCAGGGATGTTCTCGTGGCTTGGCACAAGTGCCACAGCATTTGCAGCTATGTGTTCTAGAGACAGATCGGTCAGAAGTACCTCTCCTAGCTTTTGATGATTTTTCTTTCTATCAGCCAATCACACCTTATCTAGGACTATTTATTGCTGCTTTGGTCTTCTATCAGTGCCTGTTGTAGGTTACTGTGACTGAGATTACTTTTGGTTGCCCCTTTGTCTTCCTGCTTTATTTGGCTACATTCGTTTCTGTTCCTTATCGACTTATTTTTTGCTGCTGACCCGGATTATTACTTACTTTGTTGGATTTCTGCCAAACCCTGATCTTTGGCTTGTATGAGTATTCTTTGGCTGTGTCCTTCGATTTGTTACTTGGACTTTCATTCTTCTGGTACTTGGACCCTAAGGGTTTCATCCGGACAGCCCTGACATTACAACAGGCCCATAATGAATCCAGGCAAAGTAACCAAGGACTTGTCTTTGCAGGAATCTCTCCTGTTTGTCTGGTCTCGGTCATAAGCTAGAAGCCCACAAAAAAACACTTATATAATATGGACTCTAAGCTTAATCAAATTGCTGGGAACCTTGTCACACTTTGTGCTCAGTTGGAATTACCTTCTGCCTTTTCACCTGATCCAAGTGCAAATGGCAGCAATATGGTTGCCTATAAATCCTGCCACAGCATCTCACAGCCCTCACCTACTTGCTCCTCTATGCTGGTGATCCAACTGCCTGCCGAAGTTTCATTCAACAACGTTCCACACAATGGGAGCATTAACCAGAACTTTTCGCCTCCCATCGCACAGTTGTGGAATATGTAATATCTTTGCTTATTGGCGAACTTTGGCCTGGGCAACACCACTCTGGGAGATTAATTCACCAATTGTCCATTACTCCCAAATATTCTTGTCCGGATTTAAGAAGGTTTTTGACATCCCATACCTTACCTCTAAGTTAATGCATTATTACATAGTTATCATGTGTTGCACACTGTGAGAAAGTATACCATTTAGTTTTGAACCCTGGCTACTGAGTCATTGGCTTCATTGGTAGTCTACCGAGTGCATAAAAGATGAACTCACCCATTATAATATACCAGACTCTTGGAAAGTTGTATCTTCTTTGTTACGCGAATAGATCTACTTCTAAACAAACACAATAAAGAGAAAACTTCTCAGTCTAAAGTCTCAATCTTCAAATTAACACCCTAGTTCTAACTATACTATACTATAATACCTATAAATAGAGATATCATTAGAAACTGCTGGTATGGGATTGAGGAGAGAGAAAGGTTTATGTCACATTTATTAAGTACCTTATGCATTTTTAATGATACATAGTAAACAGGCATATTACAACTGCAGTTTGTTTTCCTTGTTACATCATGACTGGGATTTACATTAACTGTTCCACCAGTTGTTGTCTTGGAGCAGAGACTGGTGCTATCATGCTACCTATTTTTCACTGAAGGACTTTATCATGCATTGAAATGTGTCATGGGAGGAGCCCATCAGCCAAACCATTAGGAAACTTCATAAGTATTCTTTGGTGTGAAGGGTGCTGTAGGAAGTAAAAAAGTTTCACCAACTTTTCTATACTTCTGTAATGTCTATAGTAATATATTACATTACAAAAATGAGAGTCTGCTTCACCTAGGTGCAAAATTAGAGTACTGTAAGAAAGTGATATCAAATCATTCCCTTATTTTATAGTCAGCTGTTTTACATATTTAACTTAGCATATAACAGCAGCACTGTCATGAAACCACTGAGACTGTCATATGTCTTCTGATGATCAACTATAACATTTACCATAGCCTGGTTGATTTGTAGTTTGAGTCTACACACACAGTAACTGACCAGAAACATTATTATTTTATTAATACTATATGAAATATATATATAATACTAGAATATTGCCCGTTAAACAATGACGGGAATCAAATTGTAAGTGAGCTAATGCTGTTTGGTGTATGGTAATGAACTAAATAATACATTAATAAAGCAATATACTTTACCTATTTTGAAGTAATAAATGCAGGAAGCATTGTGCTGAAGAGCTGACAATCTATTATCATGTTGCTGCAGCATACAATGTGTGTTTTGAGTGCTGTGGAGCTGCTGTGTAATTGTGAGCAATGTGTGCAGTGTGTAATGTAAATAGGCTGCGTGCACTAGAAAACTCCGTTAGGGTAGCTGTGTACGTCCACATTATGTAAGTTAGTGTTGTACAATGGCGCCTAATGTGTGGTACACGGCTGTTGGTGATTTAGCGTCCTTGTTCTTGGACCTCGTCCGGCTTTTTCGGAAAATCGGTATGTGTTTGGTGGTGTTTTGCGTGTTTAGGGTCCTGTAGCCTCGTTTTCGAGTTTTTCGGCAGCCATTTTTTTCTCTCGCTTAGGTGATTTTCGGGTGTCTAAACTCTTGAATTTGGACTTAAATGGAGGTGTAACTTCACTTCCAGAGGTCCTGGGTGCTCCCTCTTACTGTGGGTAAGTTTTTTATGTGTTTGTTGTGTGTATTTATTGTGTTTTGAATGTTTTGAGGTTTGCACGGGTCGGCCGTTTAAGTCGTAATTTTTTAATTTTGCGAGGTTGTAATGTTTTTTTTTTCTAAGTCCCGCGTCTCGTATTTGTGTGTCGTAAGTCCGTAAATGTTGCGAGGTCCGCAGTTACTGGCATGGAGCGCCTCGGCGCTCCATGCCAGCAACTGAGGCCCTCGCTTTGCGAGGGCCGCAGCGTTAGCAACAACTTTTGACAACCCGCAGTTATGACAACTATATATGTGATATAATATATATAATATATAATCTGTGTTCACATTTGAATGTCTAAAACAAGTAAAAAAACCTGTTTCCAGCTCAGAATTCAGAGAAAAGCAGTTATTACACAAATGCCTCCCTCTTCAATCCATAGCCCATTTTAAACATGACTTCCTTTAAGCGTATGCCGGCTGTATTACACAGCTTTTTTGCAAAGCTAAGGTCAGATTTTACACAAGCTGGGAATCCTATCCACGTACAGCTGATTCAAGCTTACTGGCTATCATCAGAGTGGAGGGGAATCCCAGGTTGTGTTGTATAATAACCATTTTTCTCAGAATTCTGAACTGGCAGCAGGTTTTTTAACTTGCTTTAGACATTCAAATGTGAACACATATCTACTATATATTTACTCTCTCTCTCTCTCTTTTTCTTTCTTTCTCTCTCTCTCTCTATACAGTGCTTTGCAAAAGTATTCACCCCCCTTGACTTCCTACCTATTCTGTTACATTACAGCCTCAATGTTTTGCTAATCTGAATTTTATGTGATGGATCACAATACTCTAAGTTGGTGAAGTGAAATGAGAAAAATATATACATAAAACTATTTTTTAGAAATAGAAAACAGAAAATTGGCATGTGCGTATGTATTCACCCTCTTTGTTATGAAGCCCATAAAAAGCTCTGGTGCCATTAATTACCTTCAGAAATCACATAATTAGTGAAATGATGACCACCTTTGTGCAATCTAAGTATCACATGATCTGTCATTACATCTGCAACACCTAAGCAAGAGGCACCACTAACCAAACACTGCCATGAAGACCAAGGAACTCCCCAAACAATTAAGAGACAATGTTGTTGAGAAGTACAAGTCAGGGTTAGGTTATTAAAAAATATCCAAATCTTTGATAATCCCCAGGAGCACCATTAAATCTATCATAACCAAATGGAAAGAACATGGCACAACAGCAAACCTGCAAAGAGACGGCCGCCCACCAAAAGGAGAGGCAGCACAGAGACCTAAGGTAACCCTGGATGAGCAGCAGAGCCTGGAGTATCTGTACATAGGACGACAATAAGCCATACGCTCTATAGAGTTAGGCTTTATGGCCAGAAGACAGCCATTACTTTCAGCAAAAAACAAAATGGCACGTTTTGAGTTTGCGAAAAGGCATATGGGAGACTCCCAGAATGTATGCAGAAAGGTGCTCTAGTCTGATGAGACTAAAATTGAACTTTTTGGCCATCAAAGAAAACGCTATGTCTGGAGCAAACCCAACACATCACATCACCCAAAAAACACCATGCACACAGTGAAACATGGTGGTGGTAGCATCATACTGTGGGTATGTTTTTCAGCAGCCGGGACTGGGAAACTGGTCAGGGTTTAGGGAAAGATCGATAGTGCTAAATGCAGGGATATTATTGAGCAAAACCTGTACCACTCTGTGAGTGATTTGAAGCTAGGATGGAGGTTCACCTTCTAGCAGGACAATGACCCCAAACACACTGCTAAAGCAACACTTGAGTGGTTTAAGGGGAAACATGTAAATGTGTTAGAATGGCCTAGTCAAAGCCCAGACCTCAATCCAATAGAAAATCTGTGGTCAGACTTAAATATTGCTGGTCACAAGCGCAAACCATCCAACTTGAAGGAGCTGGAGCAGTTTTGTAAGGAGGAATGGCCAAAAATCCCAGTGGTAAAATGTGGCAATCTCATAAAGACTTGTCCAAAGCGACTTGGAGCTGTGAATGCCGCAAAAGGTGGCTCTAAAACGTATTGACTTTAGGGGGGTGAATAATTATGCACATTGACTTTTTCTGTTATTTTGTCCTATTTGTTGTCTGCATCACAATAAAAAAAAAAGCATCTTCAAAGTTGTGGGCTTGTTCTGTAAATTAAATTATGCAAAAACTTTAAACAATCCATGTAAATTCCAGGTTGTGAGGCAACAAAACACAAAACATGCCAAGGGGGGTAAATAATTTTACAAGGCACTGTATATATATATATATATATATATATATATATATATATATATATACACACACAAAGAGAAAGAGAGCACACCTGCAATGTGTATAGATGTGTATAGATTTCAGACATAACTCTCATCTCACTTTTAAGTCCAGAGAGATGAGAACTCCCTGGAGTTTTTACTCATTTAAACTTTTTAACTTATTGTTTAGATTTAATTATTTACAGCAAATCCTAACAACACAACATAACTCTTGAAAATGACTGGAAGATTTATCTCTCCTGGGATGATGAAAACCACGGCCAGTCATTCTCTTCATTTATTCATTTCCAATGTCGAGGTGGAGAAAATAAGAGGTTATTACAATATCACAGTGCAGTGTAATATGGCATTACACATATCCATGAAGTGCCACTCTTGACTGCTGTATTATCTTGGCATTGTGGGGTAAGGTGGAGTCTTAATGTGCATCTATCCCATTGATGTTTCATGGAAGAGATTAATCCACAGAAAATCAGCAGATATAAAAATGGCAATCACTTGATAATTACTAGACAATCAGTAAGGATGGCTGCAAGTAAGTCCATAATCCCTTCAATACATATTTTGAAAGAAAAAAAAACAGCCCAAATGAGTTTCATGCACCTATGAGAATAAAACGATTACGATTACGTCATTACATCACGTATGTAGTCTGGTCTAAAATCCCAATAAAGATGCCATTCGTTGAACAAAACGTGACCACGTGATCACGTAACTGACGCGACTGCGTAATGACATCACATACGTAGCCAACGTACAATACAGGAAGTAATAAGGGCTTTATAAGCCCATTGGCACAGCCAGCCTTTTGATAAAGTCCAGTCAGTGGACGAAACGGCAACCTCCTTTTTGTTCAGAGCAGCTTGGATCTACGAGAGACACACTAGCTTAAGACCCTGCCGAAATGGCCAGAGCACTTGTACTAGGTTATACAACCAGTACTGAAATAGCAAGTACCTATTGCTTTTGGGATTTATAGTGCTGTATCACATATATAGTTGTGGCTCTTGCGGTGTTGGTGACGTTTGCGATGTTGGTAAGGCACTTGCGGCCCTCGCAAAGCCAAACGAGCCATTGAAGCACGCGGGACGTAGGCGCAAAAGAGCCAAAGGCGATCATTGCACTGCGAGCCTAGCGAAGCGAACAGTTAAAGCACGCAGGACTTAGGCACTCATTGCATTGCAAGCCTCGCAGATGACCGTGAGAATGCAGTTTGCTAATTTAACTGCCAAACTTAGTTCCAGCGCGTAACTCCAAAAACATGAAAAACAACCAAAATAATAAAAAATAAATAAAACCACACTCACACACAGCACAGGGAAGAGCCAGGAAGCCTGGGAGTGAGGTAGCAAGGAATAAAATGGCGGACGAAAAACTTAAAAAATATGAAACTGGATGAAAACGAGACTGAGCAAAGCCATGCAGGCAGGACTTAGAAAATACACGACGGCAAAGACTGCAACACTTACACGAACAACGCCAGGCACACGGGACTTTTAAAATAAAACAAACTGCATGTCACCGTGCCCCATGCAAAACATTCAGCAGACACACAGAGATGAAAGACCCAGGGAAGGGACAGAGGGGAGATGGTGGAAAGAGACACATAGCATTCCCAAGCACTAAACTTGCAGGTTAACGAACCCTGCAATGAGCGACCCGTACAGTAGGCGGGAGGAAAGGCTAGCAAAGAACGCCAAAGGTGCTAATCTCGGGGCCCAAAAGGAGCACCGCGAGCGGGAGAGGCTTGCAATGAAGTTGAAGTACACAGGGGGAGAGGCTCGTGATGAGCGCCAAAGGCGCACAACTCGGGGCTTGCGATGAGCGCCGAAGGTGCTCAGAGGAACAAAAGCTTCACATTGTGTACAATTGTTTTCCCGTCATTTTTGACAGGCAATTTCCTAGTATATTTAATCTATTGTTGTGGTTATTTTCTCATTATATATATATTTCAAGAGTTTTGCTCTAAGCTCTTATTTGTTTTAATGTGTTTTTATAGTGCTATGATATATACCCTTTTGCAATCCGAGGATTAAGCAGTTAAATCTTGCATATGAGGGTTGTCTTTACACTTACATGTTGCATTCCTATGCAAATTAGGCACATTTTGTGTATTTCTTCTATTATCCTGACTTAATTTGCTTGAGAGGCAAATTCAGCACAATTTTATCACATTATAGGTGTTGTTTTTCCTTTTAAACATATCCTATTAAAATGTATTTTAGATTATTATAATAGGTGTTATGCACCAAGGATAGTGACCACTTTCGTCAACTATTTTGATTTATGTCTATTAGGTGAACTCTGTCAATCACATGATAGATGCTCTATAGCAACTGGGAGTATCTAAAGGACAGCAGCACAGTAAAAATAGTTTGTACTCCTCTATTTTTATTGAAGAAAGGCAGAACACTCTACATGTGTAGATGGGGAATGTTCTCGTTTAAATGCAAAATGTAATATCCCTTAACATTTTGGGCATCAACAATAAGTTAACGCTGTTAGAAGAAATTTCAAATAAGGGTCAAAGTAGGTGTAAGGAGACAACCGTAATAACAGTGATCACATGAAAAGCACTATACTGCCCCATCTCCAAAAATATTATATTAGCTTTGATTATCCATTTTATATAGGGGATTACCTTTTTCAGTTGAAGACAACACTTTCAAAAACAAGAATGAAACAAAGATCAGATTATAGCAAGTAAGTATTCAGTTAAATGCTCAAAACCCAAAAGTCAAGTATTTAGAGAGTTGTATTATTCAGTCATTAACTGAATTCAATATACATAGATGCTTTTGTACAATGGTGTGTAACATAGAAAGATGAGGACACACAATGAAGTCATTATAGGTGAGTAAGCAAAAGTGGACACCAACAGCAGTCTCAAGACACATAAATCTCCTCCCCCAGGTCACATACAACATTCTGAATGTAAAATCTCTCTACTAATGTGAGTTAGTTAACTTCTACAGAGACAAGACATCTTTAAAGCTCTCCCCAAATACATGACTATTGTGAGAATGTCTGATTATTATTATAGTACTAGCGAATTGCCGGTCAAAAAATGACGGCAATGAAATTGTTAGTGAGCTAATGCTATTTGGTGTATAATAATAAAATAACTAATAGATTAATAAATTAATATACTTTACCTATTTTGCAGCATTGTGTTGAAGACCTGCCATCTATTTTGATGTTACTGGAGCATTAGTGGTGTGGAGCTGCTGTGTAAGCCTGCTGAATGTGTGCAGTGTAATAGTGTGCGTGCGCGAGCTGAAACCGTTAGCGTAGTTGTGTACTTCCGCATTGGATTAAAATGGCAGGTAATGTGTGGTATGCGTCTTAGCGGAATATCCGTAGGTCGTTTGTGGTGTTTTGCGTGTTTCTTGTGGTGTTTTGTGTGTTTAGAGTGCTGTAGCCTCGTTTTCGTTTTGTTCGTCCGCCATTTTTCCTGTTGCTTATCGAATTTTTTTGTGTCTAAACTCTTTTATTTTTATTTAAGTGAAGGTGTAAGTTGTTTTTTTGAGGTCCTGGATGCTTCCTCTTGCTTGTAGGTAAGCTTTTTATGTATGTGTTGTGTGTATTTATTGTGTTTTAAATTTTGTCATGTTCGCGAGTTGCGGCCGATTTTTGCGATGTCGTAATGTTGGGTAACGTGTCTCGTATGTGTTTTGTGGTGTTTTGTGAGTTGCTTGTGGTGTTTAGCGTGTTTAGCCTAGTTTTCGTTTTGTTCGGCGGCCATTTTTTCTGTCGCTTAGAGAATTTTTTAGTGTCTAAACTCTTTTATTTTGAGTTAAATGAAGGTGTAAGTAGGTTTTTTGAGGTCCTGGATGCTCCCTCTTGCTGTAGGTAACCTTTTTATGTATGTGCTGTGTGTATTTATTGTGTTTTGTTTTTTTTCATGTTCGCGAGTTGCGGACGATTTTTGCGAGGTCGCAATGAGTGTTAACGTGTCTCGTATGTTGTTTGCGAGGGTCGCAGTTGGTGTGTCGTGTTGTTTGCGTTATAACGTAAATTTTGGGAGGGTCGCAGTTGCTGGAAAGAAGCGCCTTCGGTAAGATGTCATACAGCACATATGGTAAGGTATTATAATGCACATAGTAATGTCCCATACTGCGCATAAATTAGGTTCAAACACAGTGCTTATAGTAACAATATATACAGGGCATTAACTAACATCATTAGTGTATATAGTACAATCCCAGACAGCACATATGGTAAACACATCTATGTGGCATATAGCAGCATGATATGGAGGTCACTATTTATGTAATATAAAATACTTTTAAAAAGATCATGTGCAGAACATATGGTAAGTTCAGATACATAGAATCCTATAAGCACACATGGTAAGATCAGAGGCAGAGTATATAACTGAATCCTATAGGTGCAAGTATTTCCATGTTATACAGTTGATACAATCATATAGTAAGATCCATTCCAACCTATATGATAACATTCTAATATTAATAGGTTATTTCACATGCAATATGTGCAGACCTCTATATCTCCATATATATCACCCCAGCCGCCTATAGGAGACCCCATCTACTGCTACCTGACCCTCAACAGGCCCACATAGCAGTGCAGGGGTTAACCCTCTCAGTGCCTTAGCCCATGCATTGCTGGGCACACTCACCAGTAGAGTCTGCCCCTGGAATCTCAGTGCGGTGGGGCTGCTGCATGATCAGTGTCCCAACACCCCCCGGGGCACAGCATCCACACTGGCACAGCCTCCTCTTCAGGCATAGTCCCACCACAGCACTGGCCATCATGACAGCAGCAGTGTCCTACAGGAGACGCAAGGGCCGCGGGCTCACTATGCAAGCCCGCGGCCCTCGCTTCAAGGGCCTCAGTTGCTTTGTGAGCATACGCAAGGGCCGCGGCTCGCACAGGCTCCTCCAGTCCCACCACAGCACTGGCCATCATGACAGCAGCAGTGTCCTACAGGAGACGTGATACAACTCACACTGTGCAGGGGTGAGGAGAGGGATCTAGAGCCAAGACTGGGGGATCTAAAGCGGAACCGGAACCGGGGACTGGGCGGCCCTGCGATGGGCATTGTGGGGAGGAGGTGGCTGCTCCATCCCAACAACTGAGGCCCTTGCACGCAGCCCTCGCTATGCGAGGGCCGCGGGCTCGCTATGCGAGCCAGCAAGCGTGAGCAACGGGCCGTACGCTGCGGGCAAGGGCCTCAGTTGCTGGGATGGAGCGCCTTCCGTGCTCCATCCCAGCAACTGAGGCCCTTGCCCGCAGCCCTCGCTATGCGAGGGCCGCGGCTCGCTACGCAAGCCTGCAAGCCCGCAAGCGTGAGCAACGGCCCGTACGCTCACAACTATATATGTGATGCCTATTGTGCTTTCACTTTCTTATATATATTGCCCTTTTCTTGTGAACTTTAAGTTAAGTCAAGTTTACTGTAGTATTATGAGTTGTTGATTATACTATCTATTAACAGTTTACAAGAATATGTAAGGTTTCCAAATTTTGCTAGGTATGTGATATACCTATGTGTTTAGTTACCTGTATGTACTGTACTTTGTTTTAATAAGAAGTAAAAAGCTTTGTTTTACTGCCTAAAAATATGCAAATAGTCTTTGCATGGTTCTGCTTACTGCAGTGTATAATACGCAGACACAGACTCTGTAGGGCTGGATGTGCAGTGTAGTGTGCTGGTCTATCAAGGACCATGTCCCAGCAGCATGTTTTCAGACATGGTCCCTGATGTCACACAGAACACACGGTTAACAATGTTTAAATATAGAACTGAAAAATGCAAGTTATGAAGTACCCATTTCCACATAATGCCAACATATAATACTTGTTCCACAGAGATATTCAAATTATTTATAACGGATATAATTTTCTCAGTTCAGTAAAATATTTTTTGTTTATAGGTTATTGCTGCAGAAGAAAAATGTGAAATCTGTTATTATGGTGAACATAGTATGTACAAATTTAGAGGGTGCTTTTAATTGATGGCTTCTTTAGGATCTGAGAAATTCTCCCCATAAGCTCAATATATTGGTTGGTGCTGCTGAAGTAAATAAAGGACTTAAGGTAAGTAAACATGGTAGGTCCTTTAAAAGTATTTAAAATAACATGTAACACAGTATAAAAAAGCTTAAGATTAAAATACACTTGATTTTGATTACTTTACAAAAGTGCAAGGAGCAATCTACATGAGTTCACAGTCCCTTTAAAGATGCCACAAACAGGAAGTGTGCTATCTGCAGTGATGCATTAGATTTCATTTAAGAACAGTAACGATGAGGTAAAAAATACTTAACACAACATAATCTTTTACTTATAATTTATATCAATGTGTTTGGAAAGAGGACAATTCTGGTAAATTGTAACTTAAATGTAATCAGGCTCAATATGATACACTTACCGTGCTGATAAAATTGCAAGAAGCTCTTTTCTGTGCTGGACCCTAAGTTTGTTCGTTTTAAATTTGGGTTCATTGGTCAACTCAAGTAAACCCAAAACCTGAAGAAAGAGAAAATAATAAATAATAAACAATATATAATATATATAATATAAGCCAGACATTTGTTTTGCTTTTTTTTTTTTATTAAAGATAGTAAAATAAAATAAAATTAACATCAATAAATCCAGGAATGGTGAGACAAGTACTGAATACATTTTAAGGCCTAGCACAGCTTCAGTATAATATCCGATGAAAGTCCTTTAAAGTGCAGTATTTTCTTTGAATTTCTTTGGATGTTAATATATGGAAGGGGAGTGTTTGTAGAAAATCTAGCTCCCAGGGTGCACATACACATCCATTTGCATACCTGTTTCAACATTGTGCAATCTGTAAAGTCATAACATTTGAGGTATTTCAGCATTTATTATAATCAAAATACAGTATTAAACTTAAAAACACGTAGCTACAAAATATCCATGTATTAATATTTTTCACATTCGACCTTCATATTACTTTAACTAATTTCACAACAGTCAAATTTAGAAGTTGGCAATAGGTACACTGACAAAAAATATAATAATACATTTGTCTTTTTCTAGTTTATCTAATAATGTAATATGGCAACTATCAACATTTCTTGTCATGGACATGTTTCCAGATGAGTAGTAACATGACAGATATTTGCCTGGTTACCTTAGTCCTCATTGAAAGGTACAGACTGAGATTTGTTTTATTTTATCAACTATTTAAAGAAATTATGTTTAAAAAGGAAAAAGGTTCTAAGAAACCCAATATGGTCATGATTATGAAGAACGAAACTGCCACTAGCAAATGAGTTAAATACCTTCCACAAAGGTTTTTGGCTCACACCACCTATATTGTATTACCACTTCTGGATCGCTTCCTTGTCATAGTGAAGGTGCTTGTGTATCTCAATGAAGCTGTGAGCTATACCACCCAAGATGGGCAGGTCATAGCAGAGAGTTCAGACAAATCACAGTCCACTAGAGTAGGAACTGGCAACCTACTCCAGTATCTTTATGGATTAGCACACCCAGACATAAGATGTTTCTGGCATGCTACAGTCCATATGGTCAAGGAGAGTTGGACACAACTGAATTACTAAACAACAACATTATTGTATTAACATTTTGTAACTTTATTAAACAATCATTACCAGAGGCGGAGTTACCGTCAGGGCCCTGCCTTTATCATATATATATATATATATATATATATATATATATATATATATATATATATATATATATATATATATATATATATATATATATATACAGTATATATATATATTTATGTACTGTGTGAGTTAATGTTGGAGGGGGTCCGGGAAGCGGGGGGGGGGGGTAAGGGGGGTAATTGTGCCTGCCCCCTCCTGGAGGTGGAGGAGGGGGCCCAAATGTTCTTTTTGCATCAGGACCCCCAATGCACTAGCCCTACCACTTATCACAATTATGCAGCATATATCCCATGCACTGAAAGTGGGACATTTATCAGGAAATTATCAATACAGGGAAAACTATCAAATAAAAGAGTTTGGCTGGCAAGTTTGAAATCTTGAACGATGGTAGTTTAGTCAAGGCAACATAAACAAGGATAACAAAATGTCATATGTGGAAAAGTCAGGAGTTGCATGACTTGCAAATGCCCAACCTAAATGCCAGCGAAATGGCTGTACATACAGTTAAATAGTTTTAATTTCAAAAATTATATTTTATAGCTTTTTCTCCTTATTAAAAACATTACAGTATATACGCAGTATAATGTATCTACATATTTTAATGCATAATGAAGAAAATATATCTATGCTCATTATAGGAAATCTAACCATTTTAAGATAACACTCCTTAGAGATAACTGGAATTACATCCTAAAAGAAAACACAATATGATCTTTTTTGGAAACAGCTTTTGGACATTCTTCTGGAACATAGTACAGGAAGAAAAATTTATAGAATATATGACTAATAGAATTTGTTTTTTCAGCTCTCAAATTAAATTATCAGTTACTCTTTTGCACAAAGCACTGTTAACAAAATGTTAAGTATTAAAACATAAATGGAAATAAGTACAACAGATGACTAAATATGATTTTTGTTTTTTTTACATAAGGGCTCTTTTTTAAATTATGGGAAAAATGACTGGAAAATGATTTTATTGGTTGTTTTTTAGTAGAAGCATGCTACCTCAATACTACTGTATTTTGAAGTTATTTGGGAGTTGAGCCTTTCATCTCCCCACTCCATATGAGCTCTGCATGAGGAAGACAAGTACATACATTTACCATGAACTGAGATCAATTGGCAGTGGTTGGCTTGATTTGTTAGTTGAATTTTGTCCAACCAAAAATCACTAGGAAGGACAAATAGGATCTACCTAGGTCAACATCACGTTAAAGCATATATTAGAACATTACGAAACCATGTAAAAGAAAATGTGAAAAATAATATAAACATTAGCATTTATTCACTTGAAATAGTTTTTTCTGCTTCATATATGATATAACTTCATAGTCCAAATAACTGTGTGATTTTATTACCTTTCATTGTGGGATTGCTTAATTTGGCACCTGAAGTATTTATATTATTTGTAAGCACTGGCTTCATCATCCACAAATTCAGAGCAAATAGCTGTTCGGATGATGCTGTACATTTATTGATAATGACAGTGTTTTCCACCATGCACTGGTTAATTTTAATGTTTCTTTTATAAGATACTGGTTATATAATTAAGGTGAGATATTTCAATTTTTAACTTCTGAAACTTCCCATGCAATTGCAGAGCAGTTTATCAGACAATCAAAAACAAGTAAAAGGTTTGTTGGAATATATGGTTTCTTTATTAGACTATTTCTATATAGTTACGGTTATTAATCATTACTTTCACAGTTAAACATATATTACTAACTGATCCAGCATTTCTACCTCCTATTCTGAAACTCAATATTTCTATAGTACAGTACTATACTCGAACACTCATGTGGGCCATAACACCAGATACAACATGCATGAGAGTAACATGGCAATAATTTATGTGATGGATTGCTATATGTATTATTGCACTTCTCAGTGTTAATGTTATATGTAGACTTTATGTTCAGTGAAAGATATCACCAGCACCAGATTATTGATAGTGGCATTATATTCATAATATGAAAACTGTATAATATTTAATTCAGCAATGTGTCCTTTTTAGGTTTAGAGCATGTTAACATTTCTTTGATAAAGTTTTCAGATTTTATTTTACTCAATCATGCCGGTAGAAAGCATTAGCATTAAGCAAATCCCAAAAATATAAGTCAATTTTTTTCCACAACCTAAATAGTATGAGAAACGCTGCTTTATAAAAATAACAGCTACAGCAGGTATCCTAAAAATACTCACATTCATTCAGTGGAAAAATATTGTGAATTTTCACAAAATTGACTGTTATTAAGAGCTTAATACCATATTTTGTTGATATGACTGTCACTTTTGAAGCAATGGTGACATCATGTGGTTGTAAAGTAAATGGATATCATAGACAGAAGTTTTATTTGAATAATTAGCTTCTCAATGTTTATAAACTACAGTTAGCTAATTCATTAGAAGGATTTCTTTAACATCTGCAAGCTTAAGTCATTTTCTCTAAAGGTCCAATTCAATATACTGTGGAAGTGCATCCAGATATCAACTGAGTTTTTGTCTCCTTTTTTTTACTTCCAGATGTTGTTATATACATGTATTTGTACATTATTAATTTTCAATGCTACCTAAAGGCATGCATATGGTCTTATACTTTCTTACAGATACATTAAAAAAAGTATAATTATTTTAACTTTTATAACTATTATTATTATTATTATTGTTATCAACCTTTACATGTAATGCACCAAAATATTTCATAGCGCTAAATAGGGGAAATACAAGAAAAAAACACAATTTTAACAAATTACTAAATAATGGAGGACCCTGTTTTTGAGTTTAAAATCAAGCATACATAGTGCTCTCTCTAAATCATCCAATAAGATTGAAAACTCACAAACTTACAGTCGAGAGGCTATGGGTGAGGTACAGAAAGGTGAGGTACAATATATTGCGCAAATTAAGGTTGAAGGTGTTAAACTTCTTTAAATAGATGGGATTTTAGTGAAGTTTTGAAGGATATTAGGCAGGAGGATAGTCTATTGGAGCGAGGCAAGAAGTTCCACAGAATAGAGGCAGCAGGAGAAAAGTCCTGAAGGCAGGAATGACATGAGGTGATAAGAGAGGAGGAAAGAAGAAGGCCATTAGAAGAGCGAAGAGGACAGTTAGGAGAGTATTGAGAGATTTATTTACTGCTTTCCATATAAATCAGTGAATTTACCTATCACATTCATAATGCAGGGGGATGTTGTCATCCACCAAGATCAGCAGTAATTTGTGTTACCAGTTAATGGAAGTAGACTAGAAGTGAAAACACTGGTACCTTTATGTGCTTCAGATTTGTTTTTAATTCAAAAGAATGAAGGCAAAAACCCAAAGCCGTTTCAGTCCAGAGAGTCACTATGCTGGCTGTTCCTTTAAATCCTGGGATCTCCAGAATTCCCCCACCCAATACTCACTATGAGCCAGGAATCCCAGTGGGTTCCCCCTTCCTGCACACTAGCCCGTTTGATCCCGGGAAATCCAATCTAAAGAATAACCATGGAGTGCCTACAGACCACCCATGGTACCTAAAATGAATCCCTATAGCAAGGGGTCAATAGACCTCTATGGTATATTTAATTATTTAACTATAACCATGAGGATCCTTATAGACCACCAAGGCACCACATATTAACCACTATACCGCAGGCATTAAAGTCAGACTCCCATGACATCTAAATTTACATATTATGCAAATATAAATTATCTAAATTTAACCATAGGGGTCCCTATAAAATATCATTGCACCTAAGGTTAATCTCCTTACCACAGGGGTCCCCAATGGACCCCGGTAGCCTTTAAAATAAACCCCAGTGCCAAAGAAGTTCTTGAAAGAGCCCTCATGGCACCTATCATTAAGCATGGGGGTCTTCCACGAAAGCCCATGGTACCATTAAACATAGCCATAGAAGTCCTCATAGAGTACCATAGCACCTAACATTATCCCCTGTACCATGGTTCCTCAAGAACCCCCATAGCATCCTACCTACACCCATAGGATGGACCCCCATGTAACAAAAACCCAAGAGTCCATATCACAAAAAATAATAAGAAATTAAATTGCAGTACATAAAATAAAAGATTAAACAAACTAAATAAGTCCACTAAACGTGTAAGGGAGGGAAAGTCATTCATTCTTTGATGCCGCCAACAAAGATCAACAAAGCCCTTGTCCTTATTCTTCTGCCCTGGATAAATGGGCTGAAAATTCCATCCTCTTTAGTCTTGATTGAAGCCATGGATCCTCATTTTCTAGTCCATTGAAATTGGCCTTAACCTAAAAATAAATAACTACTACTACTTGAGTGGACTAAAGGCTTTTCGCGTGCTTGCCGGCCTTAAATAGATATTGTGAGGATTCAGATTCACTGAAATAAGTATCAATCATAGTTCAGCCAATCAGAATCAAATATTTGATGTCATACTACTCAACAGTTCCAAATTTCTAACCTATCACAATTCACAGATTGATTTGTTTTGAACCCTAGTTGTATCAGGGTTAATTGTAGATAACACTATATATACCCCCATGGTTAAATATACCATGAGGTTATGTGGAGACCCTCATGGTATAGGGATTCATTTTAGTTTTTTTATGGTATGTGATGTGATATGTGGTACCTGATTGAAGAGTATACTTTACTTGTATTTTTTACAGCATGACTCATGAAATGGAAGCCATATTCTGTAGCACTAAGTACAGGGGATATCTATAGGAATAAGATACATACTGTATATACCGTGTTAGAAATGGATTGATTGGTAATAGAGGTATAGATTTACAAACAAGGTAATTTGCTAGTTGTAGAGAAATAAAATAAACCCTGTATTGCTCTAGAGGGCCATGTTTCCCCCATAAGCTAGGGATCACATAGGAGGTGTCTGAGGAGTGAATGAGAACCTGTTGGTAGGTCATTTATTCATAAGGACAAATAAGTCTCACTACTCTCACAAAAACTTATCCTACCAAGGTCGACAAAGTGGTAAATACTTACAATCTGGCTTCATTCAATGAAACGAATTTAAGAGCTTGCAACATATTTTAGCATTTTGCTATTGTTTATAAGTAGCTTTAGATGATGCCACATTTTAACTCTTTAAGCGACAGTGTATGATATAATCGTGGATATAGTCGTGGAAAAGAGATGGTAGGACTTGGAGGCAGAGAGTTATTAGAAGGATAGTTTAGCATATTATGCATTTGAATTGAAAATTGATTTTGAATGTAAATTATAATGTAACCTAATTATTTAGGCACATATTGCTTAATATCAAATATATCTCATGATGTCATGAGCTACACTTGATACAGAAGAGTTAATTGCACAAGGGAGGTACACAAGGGAGGTACCAGCGGTTGGGACACCGCAACAATGTCCGTCACTAAATCATTGGTTAACGCATGAAGAAATCCAAAAGAGATTGGAGAAAATAAATGTTAATAAAGCCCCAGGTCCTGATGGAATACATCCAAGGGTACTATGGGAGCAGGGTTCTGTAATAGCCAGACCATTATATCTAATCTTTCAAGACTCACTCACTACAGGGTCTCTACCGGGAACTGGAGAAAAGCAGAGGTGATACCTATATTTAAGAAAGGATCAAGAGCAAATCCGGGGAATTATAGACCAGTGAGCCTCACATCTGTAGTTGGGAAGCTTTTAGAAGGGTTAATAAGGGACAATATTCAAGAATATGTCTATTTGAACAAGATCATGGGTAGCAGTCAACACGGATTTATGAAGGATAGGTCGTGTCAGACCAATCTAATTAGTTTCTATGAGGAGGTTAGTAGGAACATGGATCAGGGCAACTCAGTGGATGTAGTCTTTTTTGGATTTTTCAAAGGCATTTGATACAGTGCCACATGGAAGACTAGTGAGCAAACTAAGGGATAGGGGAATTGCAGTAAATATCTGCTCATGGTTCGAGAGCTGGCTAAAAGACAGGAAGCAAAGGGTTGTTGTAAATGGAACATACTCTGATTGGACTAATGTGATAATTGGGGTTCCTCAAGGTTCAGTATTAGGTCCTCTCCTTTTTAACATATTTATTAATGACGTAGAAGTAGGACTCGAAAGTAGTGTGTCCATTTTTGCTGATGACACTAAGTTGTGCAAGGTAATAAAATCAGATAATGATGTACTTTCCCTACAAGGGGATTTGCATAAATTAGAGAAATGGGCGGCTAAATGGCAGATGAGATTTAATACAAATAAATGTAAGGTTATGCATTTGGGAAGGAAAAATAGCCATGCAATTTATAATCTTAATGGAGCAAACCTAGGGGTATAAGATATTGAAAGGGATTTGGGAGTACTAGTAGACAACCACCTAGGTAGTAGTGCTCAATGCCAAGCAGCAGCTGCAAAGGCAAGTAAAATATTAGAATGTATTAAGAAGGGTATAGAAGCAAAAGAAGCAAATATAATTCTACCACTATACAAATCCCTAGTACGCCCTTATTTGGAATATAGAGTACAATTTTGGGCACAAATTCATAAAAAGGACATTTTAGAGCTGGAAAAAGTACAGAGAAGGGCAACAAAACTAATAAGGGGAATGGAGGGGCTAAATTATGAAGAAAACTAACCAAATTAAACTTATTTTCGCTAGAAAAAAGGCGTCTACGAGGGGATATGATTACCTTATTTAAATAAATCCAGGGTAAATATAAGGCTTTGTCAAGTGAACTTTTTGTAGCAAGACATTTTCAACTGACAATAGGACATCCTTTGAGGTTAGAGAATTTTTTTTTCACCTTAAACAAAGAAAAGGGTTCTTCACAGTTAGGGTGGTTAAACTGTGGAATTCTCTACCAAAGGAGGTGGTGACAGTGAATTCGATAGACAACTTCAAAAAGGGGTTAGATATATTTTTGAATAAAGAGGGCATTCAAGGGTCTCATAGATAACTAGCGAAGAAATATTGATCCAAATTTGATTGCCAGTTTCTAGGGTCAGGAAGGAATTTTGCTTTTTTTCCCCTTATGAGACAATTGGCAAAGTTTCAATGTTTTTTTTTTTTTTCTGTTTGCCTTCCTCTGGATCAATTAACAATTAATAATAAATAGTCCACATATTAAAAAGATCAATAGAGATGTAAAAAGTTTGAACTTGATGGACTAACTCTTTATTCATCCTCCAATACTATTAATAATTATTTAACAACTAATTAATTACCACATTGGTCCGAATATAAGCTGCACCTTTTTTCCGATTTTTGAGCTTGCGACTTAAAGGTGCGGCTTATATTCGCGACTGTAAAAAAATCATTGCCGATTTGCGAACTTTGCTTGTTCCGTGTGCGGCTTCTATTCGCGAATGCAAAATTACTGCCAATTAGCGCGATTGCGAGTTAAGGGTGCCGTTTTTCGTGCTTTAGACTGCGGTATTGAATAGCGATTTACGGTTTTAGTGATTCTAATGTCCTGTAAGGCCTGTAACCTGCAATGGCTGTAAAGCTACAGTGCTAATTAGAAAGCCTGTTTCTTTTAATGGCTGATCACTTTGAGAGTCTTTTTTCTCTCCAATTTTACGGCTTATATTTGAGTACTATCTTTTTTCTATTTTTTCCCCATGAACTTTACGGGTGCGGCTTATATGCAGGTGCGGCTTATTTTCGGACCAATACGTTAATAACTAATCCGCATATTGCAGATCAGAGGAGATCTTAACAGGTTGAACTTGATGGACTGAAAGTCTTTTTTCAACCTTAATTACTATATAACTATGTAATTACTAAACAGTGTTGAAAATATATAAATATATAAATATTACTGAAATAAAAAGAATTTAATCATACAATAATGTATGTACGAGAATCAGAAGAGCAACATTCCTTACTAGTTGTGTCCTGTATTCAGTGTATCAATTATCTGCATGAATTCATATTCCCATGTATTTCTGTATCTCTGTGTTCACCCTGTTATTTCTTTCATGTCTTTGATGATATGGCTGATGCTAAATACGTGTTCTTTCACAGGTGTATGTATCTTGTTTCCCAAGTGATGATATGGCTGTACACATTCATTTTCTTTCTTCTATTTAACACACATGTCATCAACCATCAGAGCATTTTATATGTGTCATCAGGTGTGCTTTTGAAAGAGCTCAGAAAAGTATTCAACACCATAAACAAATGATTGCACTTGTAGTCAGTAATATACATTCTATTTTTTTTTTTTTTTTTGCTTACTGGAAAACAGGCACTAAACTATCCTGAACAGCAAAAGCCTAAAGGTTAATTCAATATTGAGAATTAAAAACAAATAGAAAAACAGGAAAACTAGATGTGCACATAAATAGTTTTATTGAAAATAATATTTTAAAATATATAATTGTAAGACCTTTTCCCCCCACTTAAAACAATTTAATGAGTGGAACCCTCAACAGCTACTAAAATTATTAAACTAGATAAATGTCTAACTTTAGTTTCATCAGAAATTTTTCAACAACATATAACTTTTATAACAAAGTTCTCATTGCTTGTTGTTATTGTAAAGTGCCATTACTCAGATCAGTTTGATTAATGGAACTAGCACTTGAGGGTCTCGCCCATTAAACTAAGACCTAGCTCCTTCTTGTACAAATTATATTTTTTAATATAACAGGAACATTTATTGATACTGATAAACAGAAATATGGTGCTTAAAAACAACTGTCTGATAATTAGAAGGTGGGGTACTTAGTGTGGATCTCTAAATGAAGCGTCCAATTGGAGAGTAACTACTGTCTAAACCTAGAACACATATATTCAATTAAAGATTATGTATAATTAATAGGTAGTAGAACCAAATACCCAATACTCTTGAACAAAGATCAAACAAAGGACTCAACCGATTAAACCCACTTTAGTACATCATCCTAATATATCAGACTAGAGACCTATGTCTCATTTCAGAGACCTCCTATGTCAGGGGCTATGATGTGCCCCACAATCTAACGTAAGTCCCTATAGTAACAGACCTCTATACAAAGGTTACTCAGAATAAGTGAATACAGTCTCTATGTGACTCACACAACTGACAACAATAATTAGATAGACCATAGCCCCTGTGTCTCAAACTGAAACCTCCTACCTCAAGGGCTATGGTATGCCCCACAATCTACCTGTGGTTCCCTATATCTAGTGCCAATGCATCTCCACAGTAACCAAAAACAAGAAAATGTAGTTGGAGAACACTCAGCTACCAAAAAAGATCTCTATAGGAACAAATAAAATATATACAGCAAACATACAGTTACAAACTGACTACAAGTAAAGCCTGATGTCCTCATAATGGGACTACTATACACAATGCATACCACAGTGAATATGCTAGTATATAATCTCAAAATGCAAAGTGGTCCCAATTTTGACCAACACAATAACTCACTAGCTAGTGGATTATATGCTTTGTGAGATGATAATATAGACCTGACAGTTCTAATTGACCGTTTCTCTGCGACTGCGGTTTTATCAAAGGCTTAATGTATAGACAAAAATACCTCAAATATGTCAGGTTTAACAACCCTTCTTCCAATACATGTAATAAACTGTGATAGGCAAGTTAAACTCTCAATCACATCAGTCATGCATGTATATGACAAAGTAAGTCACGCATGCGCTTATCAGTTAATCTGACGCTAGAGATTCTAATAGCGTTGGTATCATGCAAGTGGAACCATTGAAAAGCAACCCAAATGAACCCAACCATATACTGGATAAACCAACTGGACAGCATGAAGAACTGCAAGTAAAAAATATGAATAAATATGGTCCTCAGCAATATAGATTATGCAAATCTACTGTTTGGGTCATATATTGATGGTAATAGCAGATGGCATACTAAGAAATATTAATGTATAACAGATCCGAATCATACGGTTCATCAATGGTGATATCCCGCATTGTAGACATCTATGCTTGTAATAAAAAAATCCAGGATTTAAAAATATTCAATATATCACTGATGTTGAATGTCTAGAGAACAGGCCTTATTAAATGATCATGAGAAACAGTTACATAGTTACATAGTAATTTAGGTTGAAAAAAGACTTTAGACCATCAAGTTCAACCATTTTAGATCTCCTCTGATCTGCAATATGTGGATGTATTGTTAATTGATCCAGAGCAAGGCAAACAGAAAAAATACCCCAGTGAAACTTTGCCAATTGTTTCAGCAGGGGAAAAAATATAAAATTCCTTCCTAACCCCAGATATCCAATCCCTTTTTAAAGTTATCTATTGAATCCGCTGTCACCACCTCCTTTGATAGAGAATTCCACAGATTAACCACCCTTGTTCTGAAGAACCCTTTTCTTTCTTTAAGGTGAAATATTTTTACTTCTAAACTCAAAGGATGTCCTCTTGTCAGCTGAAAACCTCTTGGCACAAAAAGTTCCCTTCGATAACCCTTGTATTGACTCTGTAGATTTCTATATAAGGTAATCATATCCCCTCTTAGACGCCTTTTTTCTAGAGTAAATACATTTAATTTGGTTAGTCTCTCTTCATAGCTTAGCCCCTCCATTCCCTTTATTAGCTTTGTTGCCCTTCTCTGCACTTTTTCCAGCTCTAAAATGTTCTTTTTATGTAGTGGTGCCCAAAATTGTACTCCATATTCCAAATGAGGGCGTACTAGGGATTGGTATAGTGGGAGAATTATATTTGCTTCCCTTGCTTCTATACCCTTCTTAATACATGCTAATATTTTACTTGCCTTTGCAGATGCAGCTTGGCATTGAGCACTGTTACCTAGGCGCTTGTCAACAAGCACTCCCAAATCCCTTTCAATATCTGATACCCCTAGATTTGCTCCATTAAGATTATAAATTGCATGGCTATTTTTCCTTCCCAGATGCATAACTTTACATTTATTTGTATTAAATCTCATCTGCCACTTAGATGCCAATTCCTCTAATTTATGCAAATCTCTTTGGAGGGAAAGTACATCATTTTCTGATTTAATTACGTTGCAAAACTTTGTATCATCAGCAAAAATGGAGAAACCACACTCCAATCCCACTTTCAAGTCATTAATAAATATGTTGAAAAGGAGGGGACCTAATACTGAACTCTGAAGAACCCCACTTACCACATTAGTCCAATCCGAGTATGTTCCATTTACAACAACCCCTGTCTTTTAGCCAGCTCTCAATCCATAAGCAAATATTTATGGCAATTCCTGTAAACCCTTAGGGCCTCATTCTATTAGCGGCCGCAGCCGTTGCGGGGCCTCAAGGACCGGCCGCAAGCTATTCTGCTATTCTATTCCCTTAGGGCCGGGGATTCCGGCAGGCTTGCGGCCGGTGCCTTGCTATCTCTTGCGGCCGCTCGCGCCGGAGGAAAGCCTTTGATCTAAAACGGCCGCAAGAGATTTGCTATTCAATTGCTCCGGGAAACCTCTCTGCAAGGCTAAAAACGAGCCGCAGCTTACTTGCAGGAAAGAGGTCTCGCTAGCACCAATTAAGCACATAAAATAGCTCAAATAAAGCCATCCTGCACTTTGAAAAGACTATAAAGGGATTTTAGGTGTTAGAAAAAATAGCACATAATTATCCTGTACTCAAATCCGTAAAATATTTTATTTTTAATATCCGTAAAATATCCATGTAAAAAGTCCAGAGTGCTTGGAGCACCTCAGACACACCCACGCCGCAGCCGGAAAATAAACAGTTAATTTGAACTCTGGTTTGGGCAGATGTGCAAGCTTGAGAGTGGGTTTCTTTTAATCCTCATGTCCCCCAATATGATCCCTAGCATTTACAGAGCTGTACAGTGCAGGCTTGAATTTATTTTTGAGTTTTTATATTTCTGAGATTACGGCCGGTTCCAAGATATGCGGCCGGCCGTAAAAGGAGATCCTTGCGGGGCCGTATAATAGAATCGCGAGTTAACTGAACCCCCGCAAGGAATCGCAGCCTTACGGCCGATTTACAGCCGATAATAGAATGAGGCCCTTAGTTTGTTCAATAGTCTTCCATGTGGCACTGTATCAAAAGTCTTTGCAAAATCCAAATAGACAACAGTGTTTGATAGATACAAAATATTTGATACACATAATAAATATAATAAAAACTCTACCACTTTTAAGATAGGATTACATTCACCAACCAAAGGTGTGAGTGAAACAAATGTGTATTTAAAGTGATGTCTTGCTGGTGAACTGTGTGTCATTAATATGTGATGATGCTAAATTATCACAAATGTGTATGGTGTGTGATGAGAATAATACAGACATGTAAAAGTGATACACATGAGTATAATGACAATATTTTACTTGCATTGGTCAATGCATATAAATCTCAAATGTTGTGTAAAGAAAACCATAAAGTGGAAGTGAAAAAAAAGATGCAGCTTGAAAAAATATGCACATATTATTAAATTAATATATAATATGTGATGATATCTAATATTGGTGAACTTAAAAAATGAGTGGTATCAGACACTCTAATACGTGCCTAGTGATAGTAAATTGCTCATCTGTAGATCTTGATATCTGATCATGTAGCAGAATAATAGTAGTTCTTAAAAATGTTATTGGGTCACAATGATAATGATAGAGTTTATAGAACTATCAAAACATCCTCATATAAAAGAGGAGAAGGAGAATCCCTCATTAAGTCTATTAGGGCTTTCAGTTCTCAATTGATGAATACATTTTGATTCTTTTTGTAGTAAAAGACGGTCTAAATTCCCCTTTCTTGGGCCTAGAGTGACTTTATCAATCACACAAAATTGAATTGAATTTATATCATTGTGGTGGTATGACGTAATGTTTCACGCAACCGGGGTGTCTAATTCATTTTTTATTTACTATACATGTTCTAAAATGTGCCTTCAACTGGCACATGGTTTTGCCTACATAGAGCTTGAGACAAACACATTTTAGAATATAGAAAACTCCTGTAAATCCACAAATATAGAAATCATTAATCATGTAGATTTTGTGGGTTCATAAATTATTTGGTTGGTTTTACATATTTAAAAGCTTTGCACCTTCCACAATGGAAGGTGCCTTTTAATGGTCTTGAACAGTTCTTATCATTGCTGTTTCTGGTAATACATCTGCAAGACCATTATCCACTTGCAAAACTGGCCAGTATCTGTCTATAGATTTCCTAATTTTGTCAGTGATGACCTATTTGTAGTCAGAGCTTTTTTATAGGCATTTTTCAAATACATATTGGGGTATCCCCTTTCTTTAAATCTCTTTCTGAGCAAATCAATTTGTTTTTTTTAATTCTGTTTCACTAGTACAGTTCCTTCTCGCACGTAAGTATTGCCCAATTGGAATTCCCCTTTCAAAGAGGACTGGTTGCATACTTGACCATAATAGGAAGGAATTTGTTTCTGTGGGTTTTATAAAAATTGATGTTTCAATATTAACCATTTCGTTTTTGGTGATAGTCAAGTCTAGGGAATTGATATATGATTTATTGGTCTCAAAGGTAAAATGTAAGCTTAACTTGTTCTGATTAAGTGTTTTCATAAATGACTGAAATTCTAGCTCTGTGTCCATTCAAAGTACCAGGATGTCATCTATGAAGCGATGCCCTAAGAATGTGCTGAGTATATGGTAACATGAGATCAGGAAATACCTGCGCGCCCTTCCACCATGGTAAAAATAGGTTGGCGTAGTTTGGCTTGCAAGGAGTCCCCACAGCAGTCCCCCTTTTTTAACAGTACCACTTTGCATTGAACAAGAAATAGTTATTTGTAAGAACAAATTCTAAGAGAGTAATAATAAACATATTAAATCTCTCTGGAGTGGATTTCTTGATCCTACTATCTATTCATTATACATAATCTTTAATTGAAAATATGTGTTATAGGTTTAGACAGTAGTTACTTTCAAATTGGATGCTTCATTTAGAGATCTACACTAAGTACTCCACATTCTAATTATCAGACAGTTGTTTTTTAGTGCCGTTTTTCTATTTATCAGTATCAATAAAGGTTCCTGTTTTTATTTATTTTACTTTATGTTAATTTAGAGTTAATTTAGTGTTAAGCACTGGGACCACAAAAAGTACTCTTTTGCTCTACTTGTGGAAAATACTAAAACAATATGCAGTTTATGTGCTACTTTTAAGCACATTAGTGTGGTTTAGAGCTTTTTGTTGGCATATTAACTGCATAAATAATGTTTTATATGAAAATACAGTTATACCTATTTCCAGTTTATTTAGAAAATATAGAATTCATGCTCTAGTCTAGTCACAATTGGTTAAAAATACTACTTGCAGGAAAAGTGAGAAAAGCTCAAGTTAACACACACACACACATATACATATATATATATATATATATAGTGGTGTACTGCCCCCCGGTGGATGATGCAAGTCACGCAGTAGGGAGAAGATCTGATCCAGCAAACTTGGAGTTAATCCCCTGGAGCTGGGCTAATGGGAGCTGCAGGTGTAAAATGCCTTTTTTTAAAAGACACACACACTCAGAGAAAGAGGGCATGGCCGATTAGGCTCTGGCCTAAGGGCTGTGAGCAGTGTGTGGAGCTACAGTCTGTTTGGAGAAGCTGGAAGAGAGAACCTTAGACAGCTCAGCTGCTGTTGGATCCTGAGATCTGGGATAAGCGCTGAAGTAAGGCAGTAAAGAAGACTGCTTGAACTACAGAGAGACACTGACACATGAATAAGGATTGCCTGGAGTGTACAGCCAGCATCAGTATAAGAGACACTGAGTGTTTCAGAGTCACCTGGGAGGAGAAAGAGAGAGATCTCCTGAACAGGACATGGCGGGACTTACAGAGTGGGTGCCAGAGCAGCACGGGAAGCTGCCCTTGTCAGGATCAGTCTGACTGCAACAAGATGTACTAGAGAGACTGTTTGCTCTAAAAGGAGAGGACCTGCAGAGGACCCATTGCAGCCAAGAGAGAGAAACTGGACTTAAAGGTACCACCCCTCTGTGTGAAAAGTTCTTGTTTTACCTGCAGACCGAGAAGCGGTCTCAGGGCTAGTCAGGGTGTTCCTGAAAATAAGCAAGCCCGTTTGTGTAGATGTTTCTTTTATGCTTAAGTTAAGCTATTGTTTGTTTTGTAAGACTTTATTAAAGCAAAGATAAAAGTATATCGGACTCAGTGGTTTATGGAAAAATCACAGTAGCAATCGGTATATATATATATATATATATATATATATATATATATATATATATATATACCGTATTGGTCCGAATATATATTTGCAACCGTGAAAAAATGACAGCCGATTTTCGAGATTTGAGTTACGCGTGTGCGGCTTATATTTGGAATTGCAAAATCACTGCCTATTTGCGCATTAAGGGTGCCGATTTGCACGCATGTGACTAAATTGTAGCAATTGAATAGCAATTTCCGGTTTTAGTGATTCTAGCATCCTGTAAGGCCTGCAACCTGCAGAAGAAGTTACAGTACATGTTAGAAAGCCTGTTTCTTGCAATGGCTGATTACTTGGAGAGAAAAGCATCAACAAGCCTAGGAATGAGGCGTAGTTATGATGCAAGTTTCAAAATTGCAGTTGTTAATTATTTACTGTAAATAAGACATTTGTGATTCTTTGAGTTATTTTGAGCAGGGCTACTCACACCTGTTGTCCTTTCCCACACACAGACTTGGATTTTAGCTAATTACATACACATATAGCTAGCTAATTTATACACATCTATAATATATATATATTTGTGGGAATAATAAAAAGACCTGAGGTATAATGCCTTGATACAAACACACAAGTGTAATAACAAATGATTAACACTATATTTCTTACAGTTGTATATAATAAGTTATAAAATACACATTGAAGTCATGTTAAAAGTTGTCTGTCTATAAGCAATATTTTTACAAAGCCGTTCAAAGACAACCTTCGCAAGCAGTATTCAGATTGGCTTCGGGAATGGGATCATGCTCTTACAGCATCTGGCAAGATTAAGAAGCCGTCAGTGACACTCCTATGCCAATGGATTATAAATTCATGGTCAAGTATTTCATCTAACTCCATCATCAGGGGGTTAAAAAAATGCTGCATGTCCAATGCATTGGTGGATGGTAGCTAGGACAACTTGCTATGGGAGGAGAATGAAGAAAACAGTGACAGTGATGAAGCGAATACTGGTGACGAAGTCAGTAGTGACACCAGTGATGACTGTGAATAGTAAAAAGTTTCCTTGTTACCTTATGTTTCATGTTACCTGAACTTTCTGATGATGTTACCGTAATATTGACAACCTGCCTAAAGAGTTACAGTATAATGTTTTCCAAATACTGGATACCGTATATGGTACAGTATATGTTAAAATAAAATCACTATTTTATTCCCTAAATCTACTTGACTTTTGTCTTTTTCTCTCCAATTTTAAGGGTGCGGCTTATATGTGAGTACTATCTTTTTTCTGTTTTTTCCCCTTGAATTTTACAGGTGCGGCTTATATGCGGATGCGGTTTATATTCGGACCAATACAGTATATATTTAGACAGACACCTATTATACATGTATTATATTACATATAAAATTATATATATCCCCACAACCCCGCCCCAGCAATTAGAAATTCAGCCTACATCCCCCAGTAGCCCCATTAACCCCCAGCAGCCCCATTCAGCTCCCCCCAGCAGCCCCATTCACCCCCCAGCAGCCCCATTCACCCCGAGCTGCACTATTCCGCCCCCAGCAGCACCAATCATCCCCCAACCCCCGCCCCCATTCAGCCCCCAGCAGCCCATTCCATTCCACCTCCAGATGCCCCATTCAGCCCCCAACCCCTCCCCACAGCAGCCCCACAGCCAACCAGAAGCCCAATTCAGCTCCCTCCCAGGAGCTCCATTCCACCCCCAGCTGCCCCATTTAGCCCCCAGCAGCCCCACAACACCCCCCCCCCCCCCCCAGCAGCCAAATTCAGCTACCCCCAGCAGCTCCATTCATATTTTTACGAGCTCCGTGGTCCGAATCCCATTAGTTAGTTAGGCTGCTGAGGGAGCTTTGATGATTGTGCTGACTAAATATTGCATAATTTTCAATTTTGTTAAAGACAATTTACGGTGGAACTGTCACTAATGGAGGGAACACTAAATATAAGCATTTGTTTTTTGCTCTGGTTATATGCACGACTATGCACCTGTTCCTTTTTTGTGAATGGGCAAGCTTTCTACATCCTTGATTAAACATTTGATGTGATATCGGAAAGGGATTTCGTCACATAAAGCTCAAGGGATATAAGCATTCTATATGCAGAAGCATTACTTTTTGTGTGAAAAAAACATTAATGTAATGTTTAAAGCATGTTCTTTTACATGCATGAGAGACATTTGGAATATCAGCATTTAGTTTTTTTGCTGCCTTAGGCCTATTTCAGATCTGTGCTTCCCCCCATGACCCAGTTACTGCTCCTTCTTTCATCTTGCCATTGCCCAATGACAAGAATAAAATACAACTATATATGTGTTTACGTATATCAGAGGTCCTCAAACTACAGCCTGCAGGCCGGAATTGGTCCGCTAGGGTCCTCAACCCAGCCCCCACCTGCCCCTTCCCCCAGCCCCCTGCGTCTCTCTGTGTCTCCACAGCCACAGCCCCTGATATCAATTCCTGGCCCAGAAGGAACTGCCAGGGGGAGGAGCCACACACCGGCAGCATGAAGGCAAGGTAAGGCAAGGGGGCAGTGAGGGAGACAGAGAGACAGACAGACAAGGGGGAGTGAGGTAGAGAAACAGGGGGAATGAGGGAGAGAGAGAGACAGACAGAAAAGAGGGAGTGAGGTAGAGAGACAAGGGGAGTGAGGAAGAGAGACAAGGGGAGTGAGGAAGAGACAGACAGAAAAGAGGGAGTGAGGTAGAGAGACAAGGGGAGTGAGGGAGAGACAGACAGAAAAGAGGGAGTGAGGTAGAGAGACAAGGGGAGTGAGGTAGAGAGACAATAGGAGTGAGGAAGAGACAGACAAGGGGGAGTGAGGTAGAGAGACAGGGGAGGGAGAAAGAGAGACAATGGGAGTGAGGGAGAGAGACAATGGGAGTGAGGGAGAGAGACAATGGGAGTGAGGGAGAGAGACAAGGGGAGTGAGGGAGAGAGAGACAGACAGACAAGGGGGAGTGAGGTAGAGAGACAAGGGGAAAGAGAGACAGACAGACAAGGGGGAGTGAGGTAGAGAGACAAGGGGAGAGAGAGACAGAAAGACAAGGGGGAGTGAGGTAGAGAGGCAAGGTGAATGAGGGAGAGAGAGACAGACAAGGGGGAGTGAGGTAGGGAGAAAAGGGGAGTGATGGAGAGAGAAAGAGATAGACAGACAAGGGGGGGGGGTGAGGTAAAGAGACAGGGGGAGTGAGGGAGACAGAAAGACAGACAAGGATGAGTGAAGTAGATAGACAAGGGGAGTGAGAAAGAGAGAGACAGACAGACAAAAAGACAAGGGGTTGAGGTAGAGAGATAAGGGGAGTGAGGGAGAGACAGACAGAAAACAGACAGACATACAGACAAGGGGAGTGAGGTAGAGAGACAAGGGGAGTGAGGGAGAGACAAACAGACAGACAAGGGGTAGTGAGGTAGAGAGACAAGGGGAGTGATGGAGAGACAGACAGAAAAGAGAGACAGACAGACAAGGGGGAGTGAGGTAAAGAGAGACAGACAGACATACAGACAAGGGGGAGTGAGGTAGAGAGACAAGGGGAGTGAGGGAGAGAGAGAGAGAGAAAGAGATAGACATACAGACAAAGGGGAGTGAGGTAGAAAGACAAGGGAAGTGATGGAGAGACAGACAGACAAGGGGAGTGAGGTAGATAGACAGGGGGAGTGAGGGAGAGAGAGAGAGAGACATGGGGGAGAGAGAGGGACGAAAAGATAGAAAGGAGAGAGAGGAGGGAGGAAAATGGACAGAGAGAGAAAAGAGAGATAGGAATGGAGAGAGAGAGAAAACAAAGAAGAGTGAGGGGAAGAGAGATGGGGAGAGAGAGGGACAAAGATAGAAAGGAGAGAGAGGAAGGAGGGAGGGAGATGGACAGAGAGCGAGAAAGAAAAAGGAGAGATAGGGATGGAGAGAGAGAGAGAGAGAGAGAGGGTGAGAGAAAATTGAGAGGGAGGGAGAGAGAGGAAGGGAGGGAGGGAGAGAGAGGAAGGGAGGGAAGGAGAGAGAGAGAGGGAGGGAAGGAGAGAGAGAGAGGGAGGGAAGGAGAGAGAGGGAGGGAAGGAGAGGGAGGGAGAGAGAGGGGGGACAGCTGGACAGAGAGAAAGATGGAGGGAGAGAGAGACGGTGAGATAAGGGAGAGAGAGAAAAAGGAGATAGGGAGGGAGAGAGAGATGGAGAGAGAAAATAAAAAAGGGAGAGATAGGGAGAGAGATAGATATGGACAGATGGAGGGAGAGAAGGAGAAAAAATGAGTGGGAGAGATAGAGAAGGAGAAATAAAAAGGAGGGAGGGAGATGACAGAGAGAGAAAGGAGAGATAGGGATGGAGAGAGAGACAGAAAGAAAAAAGAGGGAGAGAGACAAGAAGATAGAAGATAGAGAGAGAAGAAGAGATAGAAGAGAGGGAGAAGGGACAGAAAGAAGCGAGGGATATATATATATATATATATATATATATATATATATTGTGATCAGGATGACCGCATATAGCGGTGGTTTCTGGAATGAAGGGCTGACTCCGACTTCAAATGCAGCAAATTGGTTTATTTGCAAAACGGAAATTAACAGTTGAAGCAGTAGCTTTGCTTAAAATAACGAAACATAAATAACTTTGTCTCTGCGAGGGGGGAGAATGCCACCTTGTGGCCAGGTATATACAAACAGTCCTTTAACTTGGGAACTGCCCCCCTGGTGGCCAGCTTGTCAACAGTCTTTTAAGCTTGGGAGACTGGTGAGAGTGCTACCTAGTGGCCAGGAAACAACAGTCTCTTATCTTGTTAAAAATGCCAGCTTGTGGCTAGGAAATACACAGTCTCTTACTTGGTTGAAAATGCCAGCTTGTGGCTAGGAAACAAATAGTCCCTTTGACTCGTGATAGTGCCACCTTGTGGCCAGGAAATAAACAGTCTCTTTACAGGTGAGGGTCCCAGCGAGATTAGGTCGCCCTCTTCAGCAACCTCTGGGACCCCGCTCCACTCTGGGTCACAGCTCCGCTCTGTGGGACACAGCTCTCCTCTCTAGCTCCTCGCTCTGTGGGACACAGCGCTCCTCTCTCGGACACAGCGCTCCTCTCTCGGACACAGCGCTCCTCTCTCGGACACAGCGCTCCTCTCTCGGACACAGCGCTCCTCTCTCGGACACAGCGCTCCTCTCTCGGACACAGCGCTCCTCTCTGGGACACAGCGCTCCTCTCTGGGACACAGCGCTCCTCTCTGGGACACAGCTCTCTTCTCTGGGACACGGTTGCGGGTGAAGCATAGGGCCCGCCCGTCTCTCCCGTATGCTTCACCCCAGGGACCCTTGCATACACAAACTCACTTGTATTCACTTCTCTTTATCTTCACTACTTCCCTGGGGCATAATACTTCAGCACCAACCGTGCCTAGGCCTTTAAGGCAAAACTCTGCCTGGGATTCTTCACTAATCCCCTTCACTTACGTGGCTTCCTTGTGACTTCACCTCCTGAGTCTGAAGTCAATTTTCCAGCTCGTACGACTTGCTGTAGTCCCCGTTCTCCCAGTAACAGTCACTTGGCGATCCTTTACAGGGTAGTTCACAACTTCACTGTATATCCACACCAGATCACCTTCCTCTCTGTGCTTGTTCCTCTCAGCAGCACAGCTGCCTAGGGCCTAGTCAGCCCCTCCTCCCCCTTTCCATGTCTGCTTTCCAGTCTTTTAAAGGGGAGTTGCTCTAATTAGGAGTTCTTTCAGAAGTGTTAACTCCTTCACTTCTGACAAGAACTCACACTCCACTTGCTTGTCATCACTTCCAAGGAGCAAACGATCACAATATATAATGTTTACGAATTTGTTCATATTTTTTTCAAACTATAGTCCGGCCCCCAACAGTCCCTGAGGGACCGTGAACTGGCCCCCTGTTTAAAAAGTTTGAGGACCCCTGATGTATATAGTATGTCAGAAAGTGCAAGATACACTTACATAAATATTTGGTTCTATATATAGATATTTGAATACATATTCATTGGAACAGAACTGGCAAATTCAGACAACCTGCTGCTCACGGAATATGTGCTGCCCTTGCCCTGGGCCTTGCAGGTCAAGGCAGAAATACACCCATGAACATCAGTGTTCCTACACAGAACCACTTTTCAAGTTAATAGGAAGTACTTATGGATGGCAGGTAAACTATATAAATATGTTTTAAAAAAAACAAGTGGATTTGTTTAAATAGCATGTGGAAAGGGTTCTTCACATGCTCTTCAACAAGGACCCTCATGCATATTATCGGGTCCTGGGTTATGCTTGATTACAGTTTCCTGGTCTTTGCTGTGTGTTGCAAGAGCTGTTCCTCTCCAATTCTACAAAAACAATCTTTAAGGTAATTTTTTAAAAAGATTCTGTTCCTTTTTTTTAAATAGCTATTGTGACGATCCAGTGGTAGGGGCTATTACTGCCCTGGGCGACCTGCTATAGACTACAGGTTAAATAACCACAAGGACCATTTGGGTTCTTGGAAATCTCGGCCCCAGCACCCTGATATCTGGCTTCTGTATCAGTCAGGGTCTCTCCATCAGGAATCAGCACTTCCAGGAGTCGCAGTAACCTTCCTGTGGTAGTGATCAGGACAGGTTACTTGTAGGGAGGAGATAGGTCCAGTATTGAAGCCACAAGAAGCTAAGTAAGAGACACACAATTTCTATATGTCTCTAGAAGTGAACTGTTTTATTTTTGAAAAGTCAGCAATATTTTCAACAGCTAGATACAGAGGTGGTGTACACAATGTAACAATGAGAGAGTGTGCCAGACAATTTCAGGAGATGACCACACATTTATAGCTGGCACTTGCGAACAATAGGGCTACCTTCTAATACACATCCTGCTGTCTCTGTGTCTGAGTGGTCCAGGCCTTAGATAGAGTACATGGCAAATGTGATGAACCTTATTTACTAACAATGGGCCAGAATAGATAACAGTACAATATAGGTGTCTGATCACTGCAGACTCAGCATGTGTTTTTTTAACCCCATCATATCACCCAGTCACAGTTTAAACATAACACAAAAAACACTAATATTAAATGGGGAATTACATACAGTATAAGGAAGGGGCATATGCCATAAGACTACATGAATCATGGTGATAGACTATGGCCCTATGTCTTAGTGCTATTCCCCCCACCACCCACCTGCCCATATTGCCCATGTGGCAATGCAGTTCCCCTATCCATTTTCCAATCAGGCAGTCTACGGTGGCTCAATAGACCAGGTTCTAGGCCCTGGAAAGGGGTCCGTGACAGTTATGTAGCCTAGCTATAATTACTTGTTATTTTTACGTTTAAGCACATTAATAAATAGGAGCTTACATACATTTTTATTATGATGAGAAGTTGTATGATTAAATTCATATCTTGTGCTTGTAATATTATTTTATTAATTGTCTTTTTCACTACCAAAGCAGTAACAAGGTCCAAGGCTCATGAACACATTGTTCATGGTAAGCATAACCAGTTTTGAAAAAGTAATGTGCATATTGGGCTATGTAGAGAGTAATCACATTTTCACATGTTAGAAGAAGTCAGTGCAATAAGAATTAAAACCAACGGCTAATCAGGTTAACTAATGAGGTTAAAAAAAGGCCATACAACAAATTCAACCTTTTCAGATCTCGTCCATTCCTTAAGTCAAGTGAATTGCTAATTCATCCAGAGGTAGGAAAACAACGCCCCATTGAAAAATTGCCCGATTGTACCATAATTTGAAAAACCCTTCCTAATCTCAAGTAAGGATAATTAGAATACTCCTTGGATCAGTATCCCTCATATTCAAGTTATCCAACATAACTTTATGTGCCCTTTTTTTTAAAAAATATATCCAACCCCTTTGAAGTTATATATTGAACGTGCTGTCACAAACTTGTTTTAAAATGAGTTGCATAATTTCACTGCCCTTACTGTTAAGATTGGTGTTTTTTCTTCTAACTTCCAGATGTGACACTTTTGTTAATTGTAAACATCTTAACATAAAAACTCACTGAACATCTTATACTGAACCGGAATGCATTTACATACAGTAATCTTATCCCCTCTTTTGCACTTTTCTAAGAGAAAAAAGTATAATTTTGTTTTTCTTTCTTCATAGCATGATCCCCCAATTAGCCTTACTAACTTTGTTGCCATTCTCAGTAGGTTTATTAGTGCTACAGTGCCCAATGTTGTTCTCCTTAATATAAATGATATTGACAGAATTATATTTGCTTCCCTTGCTTTGATACCGTTCTGAAAACATTAAAAATGTACTTGTCTTTGCAGCTACTGCAGAGTTGGTGGTCCATACACACTACTAAACCCTTTTCTATCTTCAATCGCTCAAAACTTTTGGAGAAAAACAACACAACCGGCCTCCAAACTATTTGATACCATAATCCTCCACTCAATTAAGACCTGCCTCTTAGGTATTCATATTGATTATCTAACTACCTCTCAGAATAAGCTCTTTCAGTTTATCGCCTTGGCTACTAAAAATCATTTAGCCAAGAGCTGGAAATCCCTGTCACTTAATTTTTGTGAAGTAATTCTCAAACATTTTATTGGACTCTTATCCCCTTTTCTTACAAATCTGGGAACCGTAGTTATTATCCCCAAATAGTATCTCCCTAAAATAGGCAATTCCCCATCTATTTGCTCCCGCCTTGAGTGAGGAGATGGTAGTCGGGTGTCCTGGGCTCAGGCGCTGGCCCTAGGGATGGATATCGAAGGTAAGCCAAATGTTTAATTTTTTTTTTTGCCCTACACAAAATAACAGCTTTACTAGAAGAAGCTTGATCGCAACCCCCTCACCTTTTCCCCTTTCTCCCCCTTATAGTTTTTTCTCTTTGTTATGGTTTCTTGTTGTTCATTGATATTTTCCTCTCATCATCTGCCATACAGTGATTTTTTTACTTTGCTAAAATTCTTTGGTACTACAGATGCAGGCTGAAATAAATACATTTGATCTACTTAAGCTACTCATTTACTACCAAAGTAAAGAAAGAATTGAAAGCTTACTATTATTAATTACGGATGAGGGAAATAAAGTTAAAATGTACAAGTTAAAATTTAATAAAAATAAAAGTAAAAAAAAGAAGACAAGGACTATCTTTCTGGTATAAAGATTATTTTACCTTAGTGTAACCTAACAGGGAACTTACATACAACACAGTGTGAAATTACTTATGTAAATTATTGTTCTGATGCGCAATGTAAACTTATTTTTTTATACTATGTCATCAATAAAAAACAATAAAAAAGATTGAAACAAGAGCCTTCAGAAAATGTGATAAACCAAATAGCTGGAAAGACGTATACTGGAAAATTATTTCTACCTAAAACAGCAACAACCATAAAAACTATATTTTGTGACCATTACTGGAATCATGTTCTCTTAGCCTTTTGCCACTGCATATATTTCATTGTAATAAAGCATGGCTGAATCAGAGTGGAAGTGAAAAAGAGATTGTTAAATATGTGCTACATTAATCTATAGGAAATTTCTGTCTGCTGGATGTAGCTTGCCAAACTATATATATGTATGTCATATGTTAGCTTATTAAGCTATATATTTATTTGTACAAAGCGTGTTAAAAAAAAAATTATAAGGAAATTAACTGATGATATAAGCACATTGCATAACACAGCTTTTAAACTTTTAGATTTTTCTTTGGGTATTTTTTAATTCAGATTTTTGTACAATAATTTCTACTCAGAAATAATACAGATTTTGGAAGCCATATTGTTTTGATGGACATATACCTAACACCATGGAAATGTAATCTTTGATCTGACAGCATCTAGGGAAGAATATAATGGAAAGACTTGTTTTGAGCAAAACACTTGGTTATTTTCAGCATTTAGTAAGGTCAGGACACTTTCTGGCACTCATGCAACCCATCAAAAAATGAGAACAGCGAATAAAGCTTTAAAATACACTTGACTGCTACTTTTTAGACAGCTCATTGGTTTATTTTATTTAAACTGTATACATGAATTAAGGTGCTGTTTAGTGTCAATCAGGTCATTTAAAGTTTCACTTATCCAGCATTACTCACTGTTGCCAACCGAAATAATAATTAACCCATCAACAAATAGTTAGCTCTATCAGACTTGTTTTTACAACTTAAAATCTTTGAAAAGATGAATTGTAAGAGAAACAAGTGAGGTGGTAGTTATGAGGGACACCTTTAAATTGCGTAATCAACCTTCTTACCTTGCAAACAGTGGAGAACTGTTGATCATTCCCTGCCCCAATTACAAGGTAACCATCACTGGATTTAAATGCCTAAAAGAAAATAAACTACAGTCAGTTTTAACATCATAACATATCATGTCAGAGAAAACTATAAAACAAACTATACAACAAAAATGTTTTGATTTGCAAGTAGACATCTTGATTGTCATATAATCCACATATATTCTTATAAGCAAGAACATACCTAGTTCTATGAGGTTACTACAGAATGCAAATTTGATGTAAATGATGCAAAAGCACAGAATGTTTACAACTCAAGAACACTATCTTCTCGATCAAATACTTTTTTATTGATGCATTAAAGAAACTGCAAGAAAATACACTTTGATTCACAAGAACAAAAGATGATATACGGCATGTGAATGAAACCCTACCAAAGTCTGTCTGCCGTGGGTGTGTGGGTAAAAGTGTTAACAACAGTTTATAAAACCTATCAGCCGCATACAGTAACTATAAAAACCATTCATCCTGCACCTACACCTCCAAACTCAATAACATAATGATGCCTCTACAAAGGCAATTTTAGATGTAATTATGTATTGGCATCGTGGGTTACCCAGAACTATACAGTTATACAAGATAACAATTTGGGTCATAAGGGAAAACGTAATCATTTTTACACAAGTTTTATGTCTGTGTTATATTGATCCCATGGATCAACACATATAATGGAACCCGCATGCACTAAACCAGTAGATTTATAGATTTTTTTTACAATTCAACATTTCTGGATTGAGGGTCAGATCGCAAATTGTACTTCTAAACACTTATGATTTGTGGATTAAATTCCATATTTTAATGATGTTATGATAATGGTCTCATTTACTGGCCCTGTCTCAGCTGCAAGTTAAGGGTTTGGCTCTGTCTAAGCAGCAAGTTACGGGTTTTGCTTAATTGATCAAGATCATGTACTTTTGAGCTTGAGTAAGTTTAATGGATCTTTAACTGTTGCAATTTTCAAGTTAGTAGACTTACGGCCTGTATGAAGGCAACTGCTGGCTTGGAATTTAATGAGGACCCAGATTGGCTTCATGATACTGCTAATGATTTTTTGGGGGAACTTGGATGGTTTTGGTTATGCCCAAAGCAAATATATACATTTATATATTAGCTTCTCTTGAAAATTTTACATCTGAAAACTATATGTTTCTTCTTCAATTTTCAGGAATTATTGAGAGATTGGAAAAAAGTGGAGATCTCATGGTCTGGTAGAACTAACTACTAACTAATACAAACTAATATTAATTAGGATCCTATTCAGTTACCTATTTCGTACATCACTAAAAATTGATAAGTAACTTTACTTAGCGATTCAATTGACCCACTTAAACATGAATGCGAATGAGCTTCTAGTAATGACCATGGACAAGCCAGACTCTTAAATTATGGCAAGCTTTACCGTTGATTTTCTGACATCTGTAATATTACAAGTTGCTATTTTTATTTTTTTTAATTAAGGAGCAATTCAATTTCATCTTGTACACTGCTGAGGGCACTCTCCATCTTATAAAGTTCTACTTCTTTCTCCCTCACCAACACTTCCATATCACCTAGTTGCTCCTTCAGCACATTCAGATGGGGTGTCTGGCTCATATAGCAGCTAATTTCTGCTGCCAATCTGGGTAATTCTTGGTCAAACTCTGTGACACTTTGAGCTTGCTGGGCTCTCTTTCTCAGTTCTTTCCCAATATATCCCAGTATCCAACTCTCCCTTTTTTTGCAACTGTGATTTACTTTCTTGAAAGTAAAAGGTGTTTATTTGCTTTGTGCACTAATTATTGTACAGGTGTGTAGCCAGAATCTCATATAAACAGGGGAAGGAGCAAACTTGCAAGCTTGCGAACACTTCAAGTATAAGTACAGTTCTACTATAAGTTTAGGAGTTTTAATAAAAGGACGGAAGTGCAAAAAAAAAGGGGGCAAATTGTAGTGCAAAAAAATAAAAAAAAGAGAAAAAATAAAAGTTTAAGTTTTACATCAATATATTATTGTTGTTCTTGTTTTTTTTTCCCACTGTATTTTATAGGCACCCTCACTCACTGTACATCCTGTCACATGTATGCACTGCAGGAACCGCTGATCCAGTGTTTATACATGACCATAAAAGAGAGCGTGTTGCCTCTCTTGAAGATCAAATTGGAGAACTGGAGAGGAGAATTGCTCCACTGGGAAGGGAGTTGGTGCTCACTGAACATAGTTTAGCTTGGCCTAGCATGGAGTGTGGAGATGGGGGCTAGTGAGGATGTCCAGGGAGGTAGCTCGGATACAGTTAAAAGGGGAAGCAGGGGGTAACAGGAGAAGGAGGCAGGCCAGTTCTGAGTTGGCAAACACCAACAGATTTGCTAGATTGAGTGAAACTGTTGGGGATGTCCATTCAGGAATGGCAATACCAGCTGGAGCTGTTCCCTCTAACAGCCGATAGAACAGTTCTACTGGAGGAGTGGAAGGGCAGAATAGGCAGAGTAACAGACAGGTTTTTGAGGTAGAGAACGCTATTATTAGGTAAGGTAGACAGGGAGATTTGTCATCCAGATCCCAGCAAACAAACAGTTTGCTGTCTCCAGGGTGCTCAGGTTCGGCATGTTGTGGATCGGGGTGGCTAAACTATTGGAACTAATAAATGTTATTAAAGACCCAGGTCCTGATGGAATATTTCCAAGGGCACTGAGTTCTGTAATAGCCAAACCATTATATTTAATTTTTCAAGATTCACTCAATACCGGGTCACTACCAGATGACTGGAGAAAATGAAATGTGATACCTACATTTAAGGCAGCAAGAGCAAATTTGGAGAAGTATAGACCCGTAAACCTCACTTCTATATTGGGAAAGCTTTTAGAAGGGTTAATAAGGTATAATATACAAGAATATGTCTGTTTGAACAGGATTATAAGTAGGAGTCAAACAAATCTAATTAGTTTCTATGAGGAGGATAGTAGGAACTTGGATCAAGGCAACTCATTGGATGTAGTCTTTTTGGATTTTGCAAAGGCTTTTGATACTGGTTGTTGTAAATGGAACATACTCAAATTGGACTAATGTGGTGTTCCCTGGGGTTCAGTATTAGGTATTCACATTTTTTAAATATTTTTAATGACTTAGAAATAGGACAGGAGAGTATTGTCTCCATTTTTACTGATGATACTAAGTTGTGCAAGGTAATTAAATCAAAATGATGTGCAAATGAGCAAAATAAACATTAATTAGGTTACCTGGAAGTTAGCAAAACTATGTTTTTTGGCATTTCCATGTTATTGTGTAAACCCCTAGAAAACCCCACCTCAATTAGCATAACATTCAAATTCATAATCAGGATAATACATTGTATAATTGAGTGTGCTCAGTACAAGAACTACAACAGTTACTTCCTGTGCTCTGTACCAGAAAGTTAAAAATAATGTATCTTCCTGTGGGTACACTGCTGTATTTCCTTTGTGTAACCAGCTTATGTAAGCGTCCTGTAGGTGTGAACCACTGGATTTCCCTTTTGTGCAAATACCTTTGTAAGTAAACAGAACTTTTCTATATAACACATGTTTTCAAACACTATTAATTCTCCTCTATTAGATGCATTCATAACCCAGCTCACTTCTATATACCTGTAATATGGATAAATGTAAACGTATACATCTGGGAAGGAAAAATAGCCATGCAATTTATAATGTTAATGGAGCAAATCTAGGGGTATCAGATACTGAAAGGGATTTGGGAGTGCTTGTGGATAGCCACCTAGGTAACAGTGCTCAATGCCAAGCAGCAGCTGCAAAGG